>CM032449.1:198079137-198109137 GCA_019049505.1 Pachyrhynchus sulphureomaculatus
AGCCCTAGCAGGCCGTTTACAATCGGTACACAGCCAAGTAGAATCCCAAAAAGAGACCTACCTCAATATCCGTAAACACCTACTTCAAGATACCAGCAATCCTTTCGATAAACTCACTAAAACAGTAGAATTTAAAGTTTCAAATGACCAAAATGCGTTCAATTCGTCACCTAAAGTTGCAACTGGACCTACCCCGTTTAATAACTTAGCCATGAGAAGCATGAATGTTGGAACGCAGCAACATACTCCGCCTCCTCCGGCTTATCCAGGGCCCTCTACTAGTACCGGTACAGGTATGTGATTAGGTGTGTTTGAAAATTTGTCAAAATGTTAGTAATTTTTGGAATGATATTTGTAGTTGTGTGTAGTGTATTTACATTAAAACACTGTCGATCATCTAATGTGTTTTCAAAAGCAGTTGATTACATCGGCTAGTAATGAATCAATCAAACTTTTAGTGTTGTCAAACTTTCAAAATTTGAAAGATTCATTCCGGCTGTCACACTAACATTAAAAGTCTGACCTAATGTAACACGTAGTTTTAGCTAGTAGAAAGAAAGTAAATAATATCTTCATCCGTAACAGCCGACTATTTCTAAATTTGTATTTTAATAAGTTATAAATAACCAGCTAGTAAAACAAATCAATATAAATGGCAATACCGCTGCAGTAAAGCGATTTGTACTACTAAACAGCAAGTTAGTTTTCTTGCGGAGTTACCATGGAAGTAGGATAAAGTAACTTTTTGCATATCATGATGATGTGCTGAACATCAAGCGGGATTGTAATTCTGTCTGAGGGTTCTACCTCACTTACGGGAATTATAAATGGATAATTGATTTTGTGGGAACCGATGATATGAATGGGATCTTTAATAGGGCTGGTTTTAACAGGTTGCATCGCCTTGGACTTGCGGATAATTCGCGAGGGGTGGGTTGTTCCCCAGACCCCATAGCATCTTTTCATGTGGTACTGCTTGATATTTTTAATCGAGCTTTTCCATTGCTGATGATCAAGCCCAGACGATAGAAGATCGAAACTCTGGCTCAGTACGGGATTGAAGGTGTTGGCTGCCAACTTTCGCTTTCTTAAAAAAAAATTATATAAAAACAATACTATGTTTTAAATTTCCAATATATTTAAAATGACTTGACAATTGTTTCACCATACAATGGCTTCTTCAGAAGTATTGTATGGTGAAACAATTGTCAAGTCATTTTAAATATATTGCAAATTTAAAACATAGTGTTGTTTTTATATAATTTTATTATGAATTTCCAACAAGTATCGGCTAACCCAATCAAAGATGTTACGCTTTCTTAATTACATAAAGAAATTTTTTGATAATAATAATATTATTTCATATTGTAACAGGTATCGGAGCACGTACCGTAAATTGGTTAGCGCTGCGAAAAAAGTTTATTGTCATAATAGACTCTCCTTCACAACTAATGTTCAAAGGGAAAATTGGCGCATTGTTGATGAGCTACGTGGTAAGAACGGTCAGGGTCGATTGAGTTACAAAATAGATCCTGATATTCTCTGTAGTATGGCACAAAGGCTGAGGATTTCCTTCTGAAATTGATCCGCTTTTTATCTGGTGAACTTATCTTTTCCTCAGTCATTCTTTTTCCTTCCCGCCGACACCAATGATTTAATAAATGTAAAATAAATAAAATAGTATCAGGAATAGAAAATCGCTTGGTGATGATCGGATATCAGCCAAGGTTCTTTTGGGGCTGCCCGAGTTTGCCCTGGATACCTTGGTGACTGCGGTTAATAATTCCTGGTCTAAGGGAATTTTTTCGTCTTGTTTAAAGATTGCTTTAGTTGTCCCTTACATAAGGGCGGTGATGTGGAGGATCCCTCAAACTTTCGACCGATTTCCTTACTGTCCACTCTGTCCAAGGTTATTGAGAAAATTGTCAAAGGTATGGTGTGGAACTACTTACAATCCCATGGAATGTTAACTGGAAGGCAGTTCGGGTTTTAGAGTGCCAGGGGGACATTATATGAATCAGGGACAGTCGGTGGCGGCAGTGTTTTGTAATCTGTCTAAGGCATTTGACGGCGTGGATCCCGAGATACTGTTGGCTAAGCTCGAGAGGTATGGCTTTAGGGGAACCTCGTTTGCTTGGTTTGCGTCCTATCTCGGAGGCCAAGGCCAATCGGTGGTGGTTTCTGATCGGCAATTGAGTGTAGAATGTGGAGTCCCGCAGGGATCTGTTCCGGGACCGCTTCTTTTTAGTGTTCCGTACAGAACACTTATAAGATCACTTCGGTGTCTGTCTGTCTGTCTGTCACACCCGATTTTCTCCGAAACTATTTGACATAGAAAGGTGAAATTTGGTAATAATATAGGAATTGATGGCCTCATCTGTATGTAGTTTTGAGAATTAAATTTTGGGGGGTGAAGTCGGAAGTGAAAAAAAAATTTTTTTACTAGGTCATCGAGTGTGGTGTCAAATGAAAGCTTGTGAAAACACGAGTAAAAAATATATAATATTATACTTGTGGGCACTTTTCTTTGTATTATTTTTTAAAAATTCGCGAAAAATCGCTGTCCCGGGCCTTATCTCGAAAAGTACTTATCAAAAAATTTCGAAAAAATTCTGGAATAGTCTCCACGGAGTGTAGATTGAACGAAAATTATCACGAGTACATTACCTTTAATAATTTATATGCTATATAAAAAAAAACAAAAATTTCAAGGTCATCAGATTTCAGTAAAATAAAACTTTGTTGAAAACTCATTTGGGGTGTATTTTGTGAAGTCACTGATCATTTTATACTTCTGTAACAAAATTTTTTTTATTTTAAAAGCAATCAACGTACGGAACACTAATTGCGCAAGTTCAACTTTCACTTGACCGGTTATTTTAATATACATCAATGACCTTGTTCGCATCAAAATATCAGGCGAATTTAAGCTTTTTGACCCTTCCATTGTATGGCATAATAAGATTATTGAAACCCTTAGGTCGAACATGTCCATCGACTTATTGGAAATTAGGAACTGATGTAGCGCTAAGCGATTGTCTTTTAACGTCTGTAAGACACATGTTATTGGTTTTGGATGCGGTATGCAGGGGATACTCTTTGCGTGAGGAGCCTGTGGCCAGGGTTTTGGCTGTTCTCATTGATACTGACCCCCGATTTAAGAATCACATAATGAAGTTTAGTAAGAGACTTTCTTTGGGTTGCTTTGCTATCAGGATTACGAGAAATGAACTTGGCCCTGATATTGCGCGAACGGTTTATTTTGCATTGTTTGAGTTCCATCTCAGATATGGTATTCCTTTTTGGGGTTTTGCCAGCCAATATCTACTGAATATTTTGTTTTTGCTGCAGAAGAAGGCTGTCTGTTTCATCACTGGTGCCCATCGGAGGGAGTCCTATAGATCTATCTTTCTCTCGCTGGGAATTCTGACCTTCCCTTCCCTTTTCATCTTAGGGACCGCTTTGTTGATATATAAGAATCGCTTAAATATTCAGCGCCTAGCGTCTCAGACGGGCTGCGGATCTGCCTTTGCCTGCTCCAGTTAGGGCACTCACGAAGCACTCATTAATATATGAGGGCAGAAAATTGTTTAACCATTTGCCAACTTACATCAAGACTTCTAACTCACTTAGAGTGTTTCGAAAATGACTTAAAAATTATTAATTAATAAATCATATTATAATCTGGGCGAGTTTTATGGTGATTCGCTTGCACGACCCACTTAGTCTGTTGTTGGCTTTCATTCTGTTTAATCGTGAAGCTCCTGTATTGTGTTGGTTTGTATGCTCCTTTTTCGCTTGCTATTGACAACTATGTATTATTGTTTTAGTTTTAGATATTAGTGTTCATTTTACTTTGACTGGAACTAGTTCTGTGTTAACTAGGTATCTTGCTGTTTGTCTAATGTATATTTGATTTTGCATGTTCTACATTTTGGCTTAGTATATATTTCGTTTTCAGGTTTTCTTATTATTTATTTTGCGTAGAGTTAATTTGTTTATGTTTTATTTTTTGCATTATAACTATGTTTTTATATTCCTTAAATTTAATATGCTTTGTCAAAGAAAAACCATTGATTTTTTATGACAATAAAGTATTTTTGATTTGATTTGAATGGCATGATTTGTCTTGAGTATGGACATCTGTATGGTGAAACAATGTTAAAAAAGATTGAGGAATATATTTCTAGTATCAAATTAAGCAAAGTTTGACCATTTATACTTTTTGCTAATGCTAATTTAATGTTTTTGGGCTAGTGTATTTTATGTTAGGTTTATGTTGAGATTTTGAAATCTTGGCCACATTTTATTTTTGTATTCGACACGCGTCTTTCTAATCATATTGCCATCATTAGGACTGACCATAGGCTCATTAATTGCTCCTGATAATGCTAACATGGTTAACATAACCCGTGTGAAGTGCAAAAATAAAGTGTGTTGGTAACTATTGTATAGTGTTGGGATAATATTATTCATATCTGCAAATAAGATATTGGAAGTGGACTCAAATTAGGCTGTGGGTGTGATAGAGTAAAGTATTTGTCCAATCTGAGCAGTCGCTTTTAACACAAATGTAACGAAAAATACTATTATGTGAAGTTAGACACATGTTTATGGACGTCTCATAGTTTAGTGCAGAATATGCTAATTCAATTTATATTTTATAGTCACATACCATATTAACTTGGAAATATTAAAGAAAGTAATAGAAACCTGCTAGTTACACCTTTAATTTAAAAACTTTTTGTGTTGACCCATCAAATACTAATAATCGGGACTAACCATTCCCGCTCTACAAGCATCGGTCGTATGGTAAATTGAAAAAAAATCCCTTAAATTTATAGATGTACACTAACCTAATCTAACTTCGTTTTTTAGTGCTCTGTACAGAACACTTATGGGATCACTTCGGTGTCCGTCTGTCACATCCGATTTTCTCCCAAACTATTTAACATAGAAAGTAGAAATTTGGCACAAATATAGAAATTGGTGGCCCAATCAGAGCCGTGTAGTTTTGAGAGTTAAATTTTAACTTAAAGGGTTAGCTTTGGGAGGAGTGAAATCATAAGTGAGTGAGGTGTCAAATGAAAGTTTGTATAGCCACATTTCGAACGCTCGGAGCTTTTTTATGTCCTCTTCTTTAAAAATCCATGCTTCTCACCTGTAGAGTAGTAGTGACCAGATGTAGCACTTTAATGTTCATAATCTTGTATGGATGGATAACTTCAGGTGAAACAAGAACTTTCTAGAATTTCTTAAAACTTCCATTTTTTTTTTCGAGTTTTTGCAACTAAAAATCTTGTTCAAGAACAGCCACTGCATAGAAAATGTTACTGTACCTATCAATACATGATGCCATGATTTTCTTTCGAAATTAAATAATGATTAATTAGGTCAATATTTATTTTTGTAAAATACTTGCCAGTTTCATTTCTTTCTTTCTTTTTGTTATATCCTTTTACCTTGCCGGGTGTCGGATATTAATTGGTCTATGTATCTGCAACTGTAGGTTCCAAATTTTTATCCAGTCCTTCCATTTTTTCCCTGCCTATCAGCATTTTGTTCATATTTTCCATCGTTTCCCCCTTGCTTTTCCTATCTCTTCAATTCCAAGTTAGTCTTGGTCTTTCTTTCTTTCGCTTCTTTGCTATTTTCATTTCCAATATTCTTTTTGGTATTCTGTCGCTATCCAGTCTAAGTACATGCCCATACCATTACAATTGCCTTTACTCAATTTTTTGTGTTATTGACCCTTGCACTAGTTTCCCTCTATTATCTTCGTTTTTGAGGTGGTCCAGCTCAGTCTTTCCTGCTATCTTCCGGAAATATTTCATTTCTGCTGCGGTCAGTTTAGGCCTATGTTTTTGTTGTATTGTCCAAGTTTCACTTCCATATAATATCATTGGGTTCACTATTAAATTATATATTTTTAATTTTATTCTTTCACTTATTTCTTTTTTCCCAAAAACTGTCTTGTTTAGTAATTAATAGATATTGTCTGCTTTTTTAATTTTATCGGCTATTTCAAGTTCTATTCTTCCGTCATTTTCTATTATACATCCTAGATATTCCATGGTGGTCACTTCCTCCAGGGCTTGGTTCTTATATGTAATATTATTATAATATTATTTATTTTGTTTCTGCACTTCCCTTTTTTTTATATACATTATTTTGCTTTTATCTACATTTACCTCCATTTTCAGCTTTTCTATTTCTTCTATCCGTATATCTATCAATTTTTGCATTTTCGTGTCTCCATCCACTATAATCACTAGGTCATACCAGCATATAATAAGCTATCCATTCTGATTAGCATCATATTTCTATATCCCACTGTAGTCTGTAGTTTGGACGTTCTTTGTCTTATATTTTTGAGCAGTGTATCCATTACTGTTATGAAAATATACTGACTCAAACTGTCTCCTTGCTTTATTCTCTTTTTGTGTGTAAATGTTTCTGATCTATTTCCATTTTCTTGCACTTTCGCTCGTGCCTTTTTGTTTTAACTTCATGATTCGTATTAGTTTCTTAGGCATATCTATTAATTTCAAACAGTTTTCTACCGCTTGTCTTTGTACTGAGTCAAGAGTCGCCCTTAGGTCTATAAATGCGAGTATGAGTTCTTCTCCCGTCTTCATTTTCCTTTCCATAAGTTGTCTTAATATAAATATATTATCTGAGGTTTGCCTCTTTTCCTTGAATGCTGTTTGCTCATCTTCTAGTTTGTTTTCTACGTTTATTTTTAATTTATTTTGTATTATTTTTGTGTAGACTTTGTATACTACCGATGATAGGCAAATTGGTCTATAGTTATCGCACCGGGTTCTGGCCCCCTTTTTTGAACATGGGCATTATTATGTTGTTTTTCTACTCTCCTCAGGTATCTTATTCGTTTCCCACGCCTTCAATAATATTTTATATAGCCACTCTATCCCTTTCTTCTATTGGCTGTATTCTGCTTTTTCATCTAGATCAAATTTTTGTTTATAATGTCTTCTCCAGACTTACATTTTTTCAGAAGAATTTGTTTTAATCATGTTATCTTCAACCCTTACTCCTTGTTCTTTTCCTTCCAGTATTTATTATCGTATATCCACATAATTCCTTTGCCGTGCTACTTTAAATTCCTTTTAATGCTTGCCATCTGTCATCTAGTGTCCATCTTCTGTTTGTTTCCTCCAAAACATATCTATCATCTTTATGTATTTTTTATCATTTTCATCTTTTGATAATTTCTTTATACCTGTTAGAGTGTATTTTTTTTGTTCTCTCTGTGTTTAGTTTAAAATTTGTTAGTCTTCTTATTACTAGTCTGTGTTGTGTAACAATTTCTGCTTGCAGTTTCATTTAAAAGATCAAGTAAGATTTAAATAGAAGATAAACAAATAATGCTTCACATAGTTTTAATTAGGATTTTTGCATGCTTATTGATGTTAATTTGACTAATACGTGAGTAAATAATTGTTTAGGATAAACCTTGTATCTTTGACGGTATTCTTACTGGCCTAACTCATTTAGGCGTTTTTAACAATTTTTAATTTGTCGATTCATTTTTGAAACAAAATGAAAAGAAACATATCACAAAAACGATACTATGTTCACTTCTACACTTCGTTAGTGTAAAGACAACCCGATAAAAAAGGGCATATTTTAAGGCTTGCAAAATCTTTTTTATGTGCAATTCCTTCACATTTATATTGCACATGCTTTTAATAACGATTAGGGCATTTTAACATAAGCGTTTCAAAATCTATCTAATATTGCGAGATGAATCTTAACGCCTCTATTAACAGCTTAAAATGTCTCTTATCTGGGCATCCTTGTTTGATGGGGATGTTAGTATGTGTTCGTAGATATTTTGAATTAATTGTACGAGGCATATTCGAAAGAGCCGTTTGGTCATAAAAAAATATATAACACATGGGCTGAAAAGTCCCGGGCCTAACACATAGATGGCGCTAGTTTTATTGCAGTCACCTTTTTTTCAGTTAATACTAACCTTCAAAAGACAGCTGTTAAAATTGATATTCTATTCATTAGTTTGTGAGTTATTGTGCTAAGAGTGACGCTACTTTTGTTATTTTCAAAACAATGGATCAAAAACAATTTCGTGTTTTAATTTTACACTGCTTCTTGATGGGAAAAAATACCGTTCAAGCGAAGCAATGGCTTGAAAAGTGTTATGGGGACTCCGCTCCATCAGAAACAACAATAAAACGTTGGTTTGCTGACTTCAAACGTGGTCGTAGAGACACCGATGATGCAGAACGCAGTGGACGTCCAAATGAGGCGGTAACACCAGAAAACAACAAAAAAAATCCATAAAATCGTTTTGAATGATCGAAAAGTGAAGTTGCGTGAGTTAGCTGACATCGTAAAGATATCAAAAGAACGTGTTGGCTTTATATTGCATGAGCATTTGACTATGAGAAAGCTCTGTTCAAAGTGGGTGCCGCGTTTGCTCACTGTTGATCAAAAACAAGAACGTGTTGATGATTCTGAGCAGTGTTTGGCCATGTTTAAACGTAACAAACCGGAATTTTTGCGTCGATATGTGACAATGGATGAAACATGGATCCATCACTTCACTCCGGAATCAAAACGATCGTCATCTGAGTGGACAGCAACTGGTGAACCTCGTCCAAAGCGCCCGAAAGCACAACAATCGGCTGGAAAGGTTATGGCCTCGGTATTTTGGGATGTGCGTGGTGTAATATTCATCGACTATCTTGAGAAAGGAAATACCATCAACAGTGAATATTATATAGCGTTATAGGAGCGTTTGAAGGCCGAAATTGCAAAGAAACGACCGCATATGGCAAAGAAAAAAATTTTGTTTCATCAAGACAACGCACCGTGTCACAAGTCAATCAAAACAATGGCAAAAAAACTACATGAATTGAACTTCGAATTGCTCCCACATCCACCGTATTCGCCAGATTTGGCTCCCAGCGACTACTGGCTGTTCGCAGACCTGAAAAAAATGCTCGCCGGTAAGAAATTTCGCACGAATGAAGAGGTTATCGCTGAAACTGAGGCCTATTTTGAGGCAAAAGATAAATCGTTCTACAAAAGTGGTATTGAAATGTTAGAGCGGCGCTGGAATGATTGCGTTGCTCTTGATGGAGATTACGTTGATGAATAAAGCTAATTTTGAACCAAAAAACCGTGTTTTCTTTGTTAGGCCCGGGACTTTTCAGCCCATGTGTTATTCGTTAGAAAAAGTTTTTATTGACAGTTTTAGTTTCCTACAAACCTACTTCATTTTTCCTTATAATCGCCATTCACTTCTAAGTACTTTTCGTAACGCTACACCAACTTCTTTAATCCTTCTGCATAGAAGTTCTCCGCCTGGGAATTGAACCAGTGGTCTAGAGTTCCACCGTGGTCCACCAAGTCACTGTTTGAAGTTCAACCGTCGATCAGATCGCAGTGGAACGATTTCATCGGTCTGCATACTGGGCCTACCACTTCGCTCTTCATCATGCACATTTGTGCGGCAATTTTTGAAATCTCGACACCATTGTCTAATCTTTCCTTCACCATAACCGTATTTTCATGAACTAGGCACAACTTCCGATAAATTTGAGCAACTGATGATCCTTTTGCACACAAAAATCGGATCACCGCACGCACTTCGCAACTGGCGGGAGCAACGATTTTCGCGGACATTGTTGTCTGCATTCACCGACAGTGACATCGGAAACAATCAATAGAAATCAATAGATGGCGCTGCATATGTACAACTTTGTTCAGACCCGCCAATATTTAAATATAAGCAAACGGCCATAACTTTTCGAATACGTCTCGTATTTTGTTTAGGTGTAGGATCCCCAGAATACAAATAACATAGTTTCCAATTTCCGCCTCTGTGTCTGTTTATCTGGAGGTCCATCGTTCTGTTTGCACGAACACGTGTAATCCTGGATGTGAGAAAGAAATCTATAGTTTTTGAGTGATATTACTTTAAGGGACGAGGGTAAAAGCGATAGAGGGCTATATATTTTGTATAGTTTTGATATAATGTTGAGAATTTTTTCTAATTTTTGGTTGGATAATAAACAAATTTTGGGCATAATTATTGATAGCATTAGTTAAAAAGATGGAGAAGGGAGTTGAAGAGGGTGGTCAGTATATATCGCGTTGCATGTCCTTTTAAGGTCCTGGGAATCTAAAAATTATGTATTTTTTTATTATATCCAGTTTTACCAGAAATTGTTAGAGTTAAATTAGACTTTAGTGTGGGAAAATCAAATTTACTGTTAATTTTACAACTACGTGTTTATAAATGGTAGGTAAACCACTTTACTGATGTTTAGGTGTAGGTATTTGATTAATATATCAGTTACTGATTTTTAGAACTATAGCATTGTAGTTTTGGATGTATAACCTTAGTTTTTAATGTGATGAAGAATGATAACCGACAAATGTTAATTTTTAATGAGATGTCCAAGGTCCTTTCCCCTTTCTTTTGACCTCAAGACTAAAAAAAAATGGCTTTTGAGTTGTGGTAATGGTATATATTTTTTACATATATTTATTATAATTCTGACATATAGTTACATTTTCAGGTTTTGGAGCGCCAAGTTTTGGAGCTCCATTAGGTGGAAGTCAGCCTTCTAATACATCTTTATTTGGTTCTTCGACTTTCGGCCAATCTTCGTTTAATAGTTCATTTCAGCTACAGAAACCTCCTACTGGTAATAAAAGGGGGAAAGTATGACCGATTTTTACTTTTAAGTAATTTTTGCTTAAGACTTACTGTTTATAAGACTATTGTATACATCATATTTCTATTAAACTTTTATAAATATTTGTATTTTATTTTTATCTACGCTAGCTTTGCGCAGTGGCATTATCCCATAAAATAACCTTAGTAACGTTAAAATTCTTCAGTTTCTGGTACAGTTCGTCGAGAGAGCATATCTTCACTATAAAAAGGCAAATGGCTGTTTTTTAGGGCTTTGTGTGGCGAAATATCAACCGTCAAGTTGGTGGTCTCAACGGAAAAGCCACGCCCAATGAGGGCTCAATCCATAACCAGTTTTTCTGGAATGTTTCATAATGCATAAAACTGGAGTGAAGCAGCAGGTATATAACCAATCTCTTTAGTGACGCTCGCAAACTAAAATGCCAAAAGTAACTACAGGACCACCAATACCTCTAAACGAATTATTATATACTTTAGAAACCATGAAGAGTGGAAAAGCGGCCGACCCAGATAACCTCCCGATAGTACTTAAACTTATGGAGAACAACGAGAAATTTCTATATATTTTGCAAAAATTATTTAATAACATAAGTCGTGTCAAATACCTAAAAAAATGGCTGGATCTACTTTTTTGACCATTCCAAGAGACTTCATCAAAAAAATGCGATGAGTATCGGTTAATCAGCCTCATAAATCACATAACAAAGATATTGCTGAAGATCATTCACCCACAAATTTACAGTTAATTTGAAGAATACATCTCGGTAACTTGGCTTGGCTTTCGAGAGGGACTCGGAACAAGAGAGCTTATATTTTCCCTGCAGGTTCTCATTCAAAGATGCAGAGTTATGAGCCAGGAGATAATATTTGTTTTATTGACTTCTCCAAAGCTTTCGACAATGTCAAACATGAAAAACTCATACAGATACTAAAATCGACAAATATAGATGAAAAAGACACTACAAATGTATTTTGAGGACAACCTTAAAAATAGGGGAGCACTCTTCAGAGGCAACCAAGATATGTCGCGGAGTACGCTATCTCTCACTCTATTTAATCTCTATTCTGAGGAGACATTCCGCGAAGCTTTGAAAGGATAATGGAGTACCTGTAAATAGTATACGATACGCCGATGATACTGCCATTGTTGCCAAAAATTTGACAGACTTTCAAGAGTTAGTAACGCAAGTTCAAGAACACTCGGAACTTTTTCATTTCAAAAACAAAGTACATGGTGGTGGCGAAACAGGGAAACCTAAGAGGGACCACTTATTTTAAATGGTGAAACAGTACAACTACAGAAATTAATAGTTATTCGAGTACTGTGTAGAAACGAGAAAGTTAGAGAATTATTTTTACGGATGAAAAAATTTTTCTTTGCCAGTGATCCGAGCTCAAAACTTAAAATGGTCTCTGTTTTGATTGATGTATGTGGCGGAAACGTGGTCGGTGAATGAAACAAACTGAATGCTTTCCAATCTTTACTGAAAACTGGTGACCATGAAATATTGGTTTTTTTTCTATACCAGATAAATTATTAAAGGTAATGATAATTTTCGTTCAATCTATACCCCGTGGAGAATATTCCAGGATTTTTTCAAAATTTTTTGATCAGTAGTTTTCGAGATAAGGTAGGGGACAACGATTTTTCACGATTTTTTAAAATTAATACGAAGAAAAGTGTGCGCAAGTATTACATTATATATATATTTTTTACTCGTGTTTTCACAAGCTTTCATTTGACACCACACTCGATGACCTAGTAAAACAATTTTTTTTTCACTTCCGATTTCACCCCTCAAAACGAATCCCTTAGTCAAAATTTATGTTACAGTGATATAAAATGATCAGTGACTTCACAAAACACACCCCAAATAAGTTTTCAACAAAGTTTATTCCAATCTTTACTGAGAATTGATGACCTTGAAATTTCTGTTTTTATTATGTAACAGATAAATTATTACAGGTAATGCACTCGTGATAATTTTCGTTCAATCTACACCCCGTGGAGAATATTCCAGAATTTTTTCAAAATTTTTTGATAAGTACTTTCCGAGATAAGGCGGGTGGACAGCGGTTTTTCGCGATTTTTTAAAAATAATACAAAGAAAAGTGAGCGCAAGTATTACATTATATATATATTTTTTACTCGTGTTTTCACAAGCTTTCATTTGACACCACACTCGATTACCCAGTAAATTTTTTTTTTTCATTTCCGATTTCACCCCCCAAAACTAACCCCTTAAGTCAAAATTTAATTTTCAAAACTACATGGCTCTGATGAGGCCATCAATTCCTATATTGCTACCAAATTTCAACTTTCTATGATAAGTAGTTTCGGAGAAAATCGGGTGTGACAGACGGACAGACAGACGGACAGACACCGAAGTGATCTTATAAGTGTTCCGTACGGAACACTAAAAATGTTGTAACGGAAGTATAAAATGATCAGTGACTTCACAAAACACACCCCAAATGAGTTTTCAACAAAGTATTTCCAATCTTTACTGAAAATTGATGACCTTGAAATTTCTGTTTTTTTTTTTATATACCAGATAAATTATTACAGGTAATGCACTCGTGATAATTTTCGTTCAATCTACACCTCGTGGAGAATATTCCAGAATTTTTTCAAAATTTTTTGATAAGTACTTTTCGAGATAAGGTGGGAGAACAGCGATTTTTCGTGATTTTTTAAAAATAATACAAAGAAAAGTGCGCGCAAGTATTACTCGTGTTTTCACAAGCTTTCATTTGACACCACACTCGATTACCTAGTAAAAAATTTTTTTTTTCACTTCCGATTTCACCCCCCAAAACTAACCCCTTAAGTCAAAATTTAACTTTCAAAACTACATGGCTCTGATAAGGCCATCAATTCCTATATTATTACCAAATTTCAACTTTCTATGACAAATAGTTTCGGAGAAAATCGGGTGTGACAGACGGACAGACACCGAAGTGATCTTATAAGTGTTCCGTACGGAACACTAAAAATAGCCATGCCGATAACCAATGTTAGTAACGGATGAGGTACAGTTAGAAAAAGATAAAGGCTTCCGTATTAAAATTGATACTCCATGAAATAAAAATAGGTTTCTGTAAATTTTTGTGGTTCTGACCAAAAATAATATGCTTATTTACGCGAAACAATTTTATTAAAACTTAACCTACATTTAATTAAATAATATCAAATCGTATAGGAAAAACTTTACAATTGATGTTAGAAATTTTATTTGGTAAATTTTATTATCATTTAAATTTTACACTGCCCCAACTTGCATTACTGGTATAAGCAACTGGAAGGCGTCTTGAATGTATCGGCCACTATTTGCAGCCTATAAAAAAAAAAAAAAAAACATTAAAAGATATCACAATTTCCTGTATGCAATAGTGATACTACAAAATATAATATGGTTCAATATTTCCAATTTAAGTAGCCGTTACTTGATAGAAATTCATGATAATTGAAATAAACACTTATGTTAGTTCTAAAGGAGGAGGGTCTCCAAGGCCGGTTTTCGGTCTCCTTCAATTTTTTACGGAAATAAATGAAAGTATTTTTTTTTTTTTTACTTCATGAGCAAAAATAGGTCACTTCCAGGTGAAACGAAAAGTTTTTACCCCCTCCCCTATTTTCCTTTTCCTTATTCCCCGCCCTCTGTTATAATTCGATTAAGTAGTAATTATTAAGCATAAATGTAAAGAAATGTGATCAAATGGACATATAAACTTCACAGATGCGGACACCAAAAAAAATCACCCCCTCCCCCTCCCTTATACCGCCTCGCTCCACCTTAAATAAAGTAAACAAGAAAAAAAACACTCCCTTCCTTATACCGCCTCTCTCCACCTTAAATAACGTGAACATGGTAATTTAAAGGAATATAGCTAAAAAGTTAATATCGTCCCTAGAGTTTACTGGTTGATGAAATATTCCAGGATACTGTACCATATACAATGATATAATTACCCCCCCTTTCTTTATACTCCCACCCTCTACCTTAACATAACTTATATGAAGGTGTTAACAAAACTGTACCAAATAATTGAGATCGTGTCTAGAGTTTTCAGGTTGATGAAGTATTCTAGGATACTGCTTCATATTTATTGATAGAATCACCCCCCCTCAATGTATAAAACCCTCCTCAGCCTTAAAGTTAAGAAAAAGACCATCTGATGTACATATTTTACATGTATTTACTTGCCTAACATATCTTAGCTAACACATAAAAATATATACATCAGATGGTCTTTTTGTTAACTTTAAGGGTGAGGTGAGTTTTATATGGGGAGGGGTGGGAGTTGATTTCATCAATATACATGAAGCAGTATCCTGGAATACTTCATCAACCTGAAAACTCTAGACACTATCTTTAGTACAGTCTTGTTAACGCATTCGTATACATCATTTTAAGGCAGAGGGCGGAAGTATAAAGAAAGGGGGGGTAATTATAACATATATGGTACAGTATCCTGGAATATCTCATCAACCAGTAAACTCTAGAGATGATATTAACTTTTGGGATATATTCCTTTAAATACCATGTTTACGTTATTTAACGTGGAGAGAGGCGGTATGAGGAAGGGGTGATTTTTTTTATTTTTTTTCTTGCTCTCCGCATCTGTGAGGTTTATACGTCCATTTGATCACATTTATGCTTAATAATTACTACTTAATAGAATTATAACAGAGGGCGGAAAATAAGGTGAGGGGGTAAAAACTTTTAGTTTCACCTGGAAATGATCTATTTTTGCTCACGAAGTCAAAAAAAATTATTTTCACTTATTTTCGTCGAAACCGGCCTTAGGGACCCACCTCCTTTCCACTATATTTTGTATCTTATTATGACAATTGTTTCGGTACACAGTACCTTCGTCAGATAATCGGTAACTAGTTATCGAAGTTACTATGTACCGAAACAATTGTAATAAGATACAAATATAGTGGAAATTTAGAACTAAGTGTTTATTTCAATGGCTTAATACTAGTATATTATTGAATAAGAAGGAATTGAATCTGTTACTCAGGATGATAAATTTTATCTGTGTGACTAATAGCAAATATTGGAAGTGGAATAGTATGGTTTTACTACAACTATTCTATCACCTTACGACCATGCAAAATTATTGTCGTTTTCTATCTAGTATAACACTTTCTAATTAAATCGAAAATAATGAAAAAAATACACTTTTACGATTCTTCTACTTCAACACTATATCTATCCTATTTCATGCAATAAATTATGGAATACATAGGTAATCCACTCTCCCTAGGGTATATGAATGCTCATCCAAACATAGATCGTTTTAGAGACTCACTTACTCTTACGAGACAGTTTTATAATTCATTGTGGTTTTAATTATGATCTGATATTTGGTTTTTATTTTTTTTTTTTATGTAAGATCACGCCTGAATTGGACGAAACAATATAAAAAGTGATCATTACAAAACTGGAGAATCAGATGCAAGCAAATTTACTTCTTTAGTTCTGATGGTGCTCCCTATGTAAGACGTCGTGCACATAAACGATTTCACAAATCCTGCACGTTAAAAACAGTGAAACATGCGGCAAGTATAATGATCTGGGGATGTTTTTCCTACTTTGAGAGCGAAATAAACTTTATAGGTGGCACTGTTAACGCAGAAAAATATATAAAATTTTGAAAGAGAAACCATCTTTCACACTGTGAGGACTTCGATTTTCAAGATGAATCTGTTCCATGCCACAAAGCCAAATTTGTAAGTACTCATATTTACTGATTAAAAAAATGTTACCATCACAAAATTTTGCATTTTTTATTTTTTGTATGGTTGTATTATTGGATAGGTAGGGCAGTTTTTAACGGAAAATGGGTTCTCAGCGTTGCCATGGCCAGGGAAACATTCCCAATTAAAACCCCTTAGGATGATCATGACGAAAAAAGATGAGCAAAAGAAAACCATTGACAACGTGTGGAATCAAGAGATCATTGATAAAATTTGGTTAACTCGATGCCAACCAGAATTGCATCAGTGATAAAGACCAAAGGTGGCTCAACAAAATACTAGATGAGGAAAAAAGTGTTCAAAAACATATTTTTGTTCTCTTTATGAAAGATGAAAGTATTTTTTTTTAATCATCAATTCATTAGAGACTTATTATTTTCCATGTTTCTCATCTTTCTTTTAGGTTTTTTGCCTCCAATAGCTATAAATTATAATTTTTCTTTCCCCATCGTTTGTTAAAATCATCAGAAGTGAGAATCAATGTTTAGTTTTGGAAAAATATTATTATTTATATATATATATATATATATATATATATATATATATATATATATATATATATATAAATAATATAGTAAAAAACTATGGCAATATGTAAAAGAAATAACCGGTCAAGTGCAAGTTAAACTTGCGCAATTAGTGTTCCGTACGTTGATTGCTTTTAAAATAAAAAAAAAATTGTTACAGAGGTATAAAATGATCAGTGACTTCACAAAATATACCCCAAATGAGTTTTCAACAAAGTTTGTTTCCAATCTTTACTGAAATCTGATGACCTTGAAATTTTTGTTTTTTTTTTATATACCATATAAATTATTAAAGGTAATGCACTCGTGATAATTTTCGTTCAATCTACACCCCGTGGAGAATATTCCAGAATTTTTTTCGAAATTTTTTGATAAGTACTTTTCGAGATAAGGCCCGGGACAGCGATTTTTCGCGAATTTTCAAAAATAATACAAAGAAAAGTGCGCGCAAGTATAATATTATATATATATATATATATATATATATATATATATATATATATATATTTTACTCGTGTTTTCACAAGCTTTCATTTGACACCACACTCGATGACCTAGTAAAAAATATTTTTTTTCACTTCCAACTTCACCCCCAAAACTAACTCCTTAAGTCAAAATTTAATTCTCAAAACTACATGGCTCTGATGAGGCCATCAATTCCTATATTATTACCAAATTTCACCTTTCTATGTCAAATAGTTTCGGAGAAAATCGGGTGTGACAGACAGACAGACAGACACCGAAGTGATCTTATAAGTGTTCCGTACGGAACACTAAAAAAAATAGGAAATACTAACAAAAAACGAGAAGAAGTAAAAGTGTTAGTGACTGAGACGGGAAGAAGCGAAAACGGATATGATATTGCAAATCATTTTAATGAGTTTTTAGTGGTATTGGAGAAAAGTTTGCCAAAGAAATTTCGAAAACAAACCAATCAAGTTGTACACCTAAAAAGAAGGTTTGTGGTTCCTTGTTTTTGAGACCTACGAATGCTTATGAAATTGAGCTAACATTAAACCAGTTAAAAAATAAGGCAGGGGGTGTAGATAATATACACACGCGGGTCATTAAAAAAATAAGCAGTCATATTGCACAGCGGGAAATGTCCAAATCACTTCAAAATGGCAAAAATAGTACCAATTCACAAGAAAGGCTCAAAGACAGAAGCAACAAACTATAGGCCTATCTCCTTAATATCAAATTTTGCTAAAATATTATAAAAAATACTCCACGATAGACTTACAAATTTTCTAAATAAGCACAAGATGATATCAAATAGGCAGGATAGGTTCAAAAAAGGTGTTGGTACCAAAGATGCATTAGCATTTGTATCTGACTTTTTATATAGTAATCTTGATAAGAGCAAACCAAACATAGCTGTTTTCTTGGACCTGACCAAGGCTTTTGATACAGTAAACCATGAGATATTACAAAAACTAGAGTACTATGGTATAAGGGGGTGTTACGCGTAAGCTTGTCAAAGATGATCTTGCCGGCAGAACACAAACTGTAAAAATAGGAAATAATAAAAGTTAATTTTAGAGATGTGAAAATTGGAGTACTACAAGGTACTATTTTAGGGCCTTTACTTTTCCTCATTTAATGATTTCTTTGAGACTCTGCCAATGGATAGAATAGTCTCGTATGCTGATGACACTATTATTTTGTGTACTGAGGAGAACTGGCCAAAAACGGAAGCTTTAATCGATTTGAAATATTAACTAGAAGTCACTGACATGGAAGCAGTGCAGCTTTGCATAATTTAAAACTGGAAGTTCATTACTACGAGGCTGGTTTGAAAAGTCCGTGCAAAAATAAAACTACTACTTTTGTGTTTGGGGTAAACCTTTTTTATTTTTCGACATAGTCTCCTTTTAGGCTTATACACTTCGTCCAACGATGTTCTAGTTTGTTGATCCCTTCCGAATAATAGGATTTGTCCAAGTCTGCAAAATATCCATTTGTGTCTGCAATCACCTCCTCGTTTGAATAAAATCCTTGTCCCGCCAGCCATTTCTTCAAATTGGGGAACAAATAGTAGTCCGAGGGAGCCAAGTCTGGAGAATAGGGGGATGTGAAACGAGTTGGAATCCTATTTCCATTAATTTTGCGACAACTGCTGAGGTGTGTGCTGGTGCGTTGTCGTGATGGAAAAGGACTTTCTTGTGGGCCAATCGCGGGCGTTTTTCTTGCAGCTCGGTTTTCAAACGGTCCAATAACGATGAATAATATTCACCTGTAATAGTTTTACCCTTTTCCAGATAGTTGATGAGGATTATCCCTTGCGAATCCCAAAAGACAGTCGCCATAACCTTTCCGGCCGAAGGAACGGTCTTCGCCTTTTTTGGTGCAGATTCCCCCTTGGTAACCCATTGTTTAGATTGTTGTTTGGTCTCAGGAGTATAGTAATGTATCCATGTTTCATCCACAGTGACGAAACAATGCTTAAAGTCCTCCGGATTCTTCTGGAACAGCTGCAAACCATCCTTGCAACACTTCACACGATTCCGTTTTTGGTCAAGCGTGAGCAATCGCGGCACCCATCTTGCGGATAGCTTTCTCATGTCCAAATGTTTATGCAAAATATTATGTACACGTTCAGTCGAGATGCCCACAGCAGTAGCAATCTCACGCACCTTAACTCTTCTGTCATCCATCACCATATCATGGATTTGATCAATGATTTCTGGAGTCGTAACCTCCACAGGCCGTCCAGAACGTTCAGCGTCACTTGTGCCCATATGGCCAGTTCGAAAATTTTGAAACCACTTTATAAACTGTTCTAATCGAAGGTGCAGAGTCACCATAATGTTTATCAAGCTTCTCTTTAGTCTCCTGAGGCGTTTTGCCTTTCATAAAGTAATGTTTAATCACCACACGAAATTCTTTTTCGTCCATTTCTTGAAAATCACTCGACTTCCTTGATTCACACGAATGCCAAACACAAAGAAATAGACCAATATGGCTGAAACTTGGTGTGCGTTCATGCAAGAGATGCCACTAACTAAACATGACCTCGATACGCGCCGGTGGTGCCAACTCTCGGACTTTGCACGGACTTTTCAAACCAGCCTCGTATGTTCTTGTTAGCTAGCTGATGGTCCCTAGAACAGGATGAATCAAATAATGCTCTCAACATATAAATTAATTTGATGAAGTCCTGAAAAATTTGTTCTATTGTTAATAAACTCTGTATGAAATATTAATCCTACATAGGATTTACTACATTATAATGCTAGGATATGAGACTTCAAAGTAGTAAGTTATGGTTATATCTTCTTGATGGATAAAGACCAGGTTTGAAATACAACATACAATATTCTTAAGATACCTCCACCTTATGGCTTTTAAAATATTCATTATACAAAGAGTTCTGAACAAATGACCCGTATTCTAGTTTAAATTACACAAATGAGATGTAAAACTTTTTAGGAGGTTAAGACAATGCTTTTTCCTATAGGATACATACAAACACATACATTACATACACGACAAAACCCAAGACAACTGGAACGCATATATCACAGAAAGAAACCTAATGAATAGAAAGAAGAAAACAAATTAAAGAAGAATATTGGGAGGCATTTACTAAAGAGATGGAAAGTGATCTGTATGGCGCTCAAAGGAAAATCTGGAAAATGTTAAGACGGAACAAACTTGATATAAAAGACACGGTACAAATTAATAAAATTACAATTCAAAATGGCAAATATACTTTGGGAAATTATATAAAGAAGAAGAGAATAATAAAGTCATACTTGAAGAAGTGGAAGAAGTAAATCTAGAAGTAACTTTACAATAGACTGAAAGAATTATAAGAAGTCTTAAAAATAGAAAAACCTCAGGACCAGACGACATCACAAATGAGATTCTAAAATATCAACAACCAGCACAGCTCTTTAAAAACATAGTAAAAAATCGACAAATACCTACAGATTGGAAAACTAGCATAACAATATCAATATTCAAAAAAAGGCAAAAGATGTCACCAGGAATAACATTCCTAAATACTACCTTAAAAGTATTAGCAAAAATCCTATTGGAAGAAGAGAGCAAGGATATTCAAATAAGAGAGGAACAACAGGGATTCCGCAAAAATCGATCGACCATGGATGCCATATTTATAGTGAGGCAGATAATGGAAAAGCTAAAGAATTTAACAAACCTGCATATATGTTTCAACATGACTCAAGCCTCCGATAGAGTGCAATTATCAGATATTATAAAGATATTACAAGAAAAGCAGACAACCAGAAGCTAATAAAAATCATACATGACATTAACACAGAATGCAGAACAAATATAATAATATTACATATAATAATAAGACAAGGCGATTCACTTAGTCCGTTTATCTTCAACCTCGTCAGGAATAGAATAGTGGAGAATCTTCCAAAAACTAGTGGATACAAAATGGGCAACACACACTTCCACACAATATACTACGTCGGCAATACAAATCCTCACCTCTGATTCTGAAGACAACCTTCAGAAGATCTTTCAAGCCTTGAATTTGGAAGCAAGAAAATTAAACATGATTATTAACACAACTAAGACTTAAAATCAAAAGGTGCCAATGTAAATGAGAAAGTAATAGAAGACAAAATCGACGATTTAAAAAATGAAGTTTTAAATAAAATAACAAATGAAATGAAAACAAACAGTGAAACAATTAAAGAATTATGCCAAAAAAGCAATGGAAAAATTAACCATATCTCTTACGCGGAAACTGTGAAAAATAAAATTGTTATTAAACCTAAAGTAAATCAAAACAATTACGAGACAAAAAATAATCTAAAAAAAGTAATTGAGCCTACTGAGGGGCTTATAAGAGGAGTGAGAGAGATTAAACGTGATGGTTTACTTATAGAATGTACAAATGAAAATAACCGCGATGAAGTGCAAAAACAAATTAGTGAAAAATATAGAGAAGAATATATTGTTGAAGAAGCTCGAGATAAAAACAAAGAGGGGAAAATATTTAAAATTACTGGCTTAACAAACAAGTTGTCAAATGAAAGATTAATTCAATGCATAAAAAAACAAAATAAAATTTATGAAGAAAAAAAGATTTTAATGTAATAAAAGTATATGAAGAGAAAAGATTTCGCCAAGAAAAATATATTGCATTAATAGAAACTGATTGTGAAACGTTTATACAAATTGTGAATTATAAACGACTCAATGTAGAATGGGACTGCTGTAGAGTTTTTGAACACTACAATGTCTTACGGTGTTATAAATGTTTAGGATTTAATCACTTCGCTGTAAATTGCAGAAATAAGAAAGCTTGCAGCAAATGTAGTGGAAATCACGATAAAAATGAATGGACGCCCGAAATTTATGTTGTGTTAATTGCACTGAAGCAGTTAAAAAGTTTAACATCGATATTGATATAAACCATAATGCCTTTAGTATGAAATGCCCAACATACTTGAATAAAATTAAAAATAAAAAGTAGCAACCAAATCAAAATGAACTGACTTGCATATATTTAAACATAAATAGTTTACTAGCCAATAATAAAAAACGAACTTCTTGTGCTAATAGAAAAAACTAAACCAAATATCGTATTCTGTTCCGAAACTCGTATTACCACAGAAATAAATGACAGTGAAATCAATATCCCAACATATAAAAGTGTAATTTGTAACTCACACAGTCGACATTCAGGAGGAGTTATAATATATGTACATAATGAGTTAGAGCTCAAAGACAATATATAATGAAGCAATAAGTGAAAATCTTTGGTGCATTATTATCAGGCTTAAAAATAATATTAAATTACAATTAAGTGTTCTTTATCATTCGCCAAACAGCAATCACATGGAGTTTATACAATATGTGCACAATATAATTGAAGATAAATTTATGACTTACTCAAACAACATTATGGTTGGTGATTTTAATATAGATTTAAATAGAAACTCTATACATGGCAAAGAACTGGAAAATGTATTTAGTTCTGCAGCAATGAAACAAATTATAACATTTGATACAAGAGTGAGTGAAAATTCGAGTACGAAAATAGATCATCTATACACAGATATAAACAACGTAACAAGTACTAAACTAGAAAACGATCAAATATTAGATCATGAAACAATATTATTCAAAATACCAATTGTGAAAAAGTACAAAATGAGATTAACGAAAAAAAAATTATTTCCTGGGAAAACTATGACTGTGATAAAATTGTCGAAATGTTACGAATGATAAATTTCGGTGATATGTTAAACGGTGATATAGATTTTTAAGGTGTTTTTCATAGGCCACGCATTGAAGGATATTATGTTATCGCTAACTGAAAAAAAACCGTAAATATAAAGTTGATGAACAAATGGTATGATTGGGAACTGACAGAAATACATAGAATAAAGTATGAAAAATACCAAATAGCCAAAATAACTAATGATTGGGAAGATTACAAGACAGTGAAAAAATTATATCAAAATATGATTAAACAGAAGAAAGTGCAATATGTACAGAATAAAATTGAAAATAATCAAAGAAACAGCAGAGAAATGTGGGGAGTTTTTAAAAGAAGAAATTTGTATGTCAAAAAGTACCAGTGCAATAAACAGAATCGTTATGAATGGTAAAATAATTGAAAATGAAAAAGAAATTGTTGAACTTTTAAATAAATTCTTTGTTCAGAGTGTCATTGATATTAAAAATGGTATAAATGTTGTGCAGAATACTATGGGAAATACAAATATAATTAATCACCAATTTAAATTTCAAACAGTAGATAGTAACGAAATAATTGAAATAGTTAAAAAATTTAAAAATAAAATTGGCGGTAAGAATATTTTATCTGAAGGTGTAATTAAACATTCTATAACGTACACGGCTTTTTTTTACGCCAATATCATCAATAATAGCATGCTGCAAGGAAAAGTGCCTAACGAATGGAAAATTTCCAAAATTGTGCCAATTGAAAAAATAAAATATACTATAAAACCTGAAGAGATGCGGCCAATAAATACGCTTCCAAGTGACGAAAAAATCCTTGAAACAGTGATAAAAAATCAGTTACTGCAATATTTGAATGATAATAATATTATTATTCCAGAGCAATCTGGTTTTAGAAGCAAACACTCATGTGAAACTGCAATTAATTATGTTATAAGTGAATGGCGTGAAGATTTGATGAATAAAAAATACATTGTATCAACTTTCATAGATTTAAAAAGAGCATTTGAAACTATAGACAGGAAATTATTGCTTATGAAACTACACAAAATTGGCGTGCGTGATATGGAATTAAAATGGTTTGAAGATTATCTATCGAATAGAAAGCAACAAACAAAAATTGGAAACATGACATCATCAGCAATACCAGTGAATATTGGTCTACCGCAAGGCTCTGTCCTTGCGCCGGTACTGTTTCTCATATACATAAATGACATTAAAGACGGTTTAAAGTACGGGGATGTTAGACTATTTGCAGACGATGCACTGATTGCAATTAGTGATGTTAGTTTGGATGTGGCTATTAATAAAATGCAGTCTGATATGAACAGTCTTTACAAGTGGATGTGTATAAATATGTTAAAACTAAATACAGATAAAACTAAATATATGATAATATCACATAATAACTATAATAATAATCATAAATTATACATAAATAATCGTGAAATAGAAAAAGTAAACAAAATTAAATACTTGGGTATAATGATAGATTGTAAACTTAAATTTGATGCACACTTTCAATATTTAGTGAATAAAATAAACCAAAAACTTTATCTCATGTATAGAACTTGCCACATCATAAGTGAATACCATAAAATAATATATAGAAGCATAATTGAGCCACATTTTATTTATTGTCCTTTTTGCTAAGGATACACAAATAGAACTACTGCAAAAACTTCAAAACAAGGCAATGAGATTTATAAATAAATATCTTAGATCGATTAAATTGGCTGAGTGTAAAGCAGAGCTTATTTTATTACGCAATGAAATTCATCTATAATATAAAGATAGAAAATTGTCCCACATATTTGACCGAGAAAATTAGATACGTCAATCAGATACACAACTACAACACCAGAGGACGAAATGACTTCCGAGTAGTGGGAATTACAAATGAAGCTGATTGAGCAAATCTTTATTATAAAGGATTTAAACAGTTTAATGACCTACCTAATAATATTAAAAATTGTGAAACCATAAATAAGTTTAAGCAACTATTATATCGACATTGTAAGAATATGCCTATCCGATAGTTAAATTAGGTTTTAATGAACCGTAAATAAATAAATAAATAAATAAAAAATGTATGGTAGCTTCAAAAGAATTATTAAGATGCAAGTTGGAGATCCAAGGAAGTATTATTAAATAAATAAATAAATAAATAAATAATTTATTAATGGACAAGCCATTTACAGATAACGGAAATAAAAAGAAAAATATGACAGTTACATATTCCTAAAAACATAATAAGAGTTTCCTCATCCGAAGCACCATCACAAAACCTGTCTAGTTTTATTTTTTGTGGTTTGAATGTTATCACTAAATAAATCTATATTGGTGAGTCTACTAATAACATTAGCCGTAGCACACAATCTAGTCAATGCTGATGATAAACTGTAATTTGTTCGGTGAAATGGAAAATGAAACAAATTTGTTATATGTAGTGTTCTTTGAGGAGTATTGAGTCCAATCCTCTCCAGAAGTTCTGGGCAGTCAATTGTAGAATTTAAAACTTTATGTAGTGTGCAAATATCAGTTATCCTTCTCCTGTCTTCAAGGCTAGGTAAATTTAACAAATTCATTATGTCCTCATATACAATATTTTCTACTGTTATTCCCATTTTATACCCTATGAATCTCAGGAACTTTTTTGCACATGCTCAATTAAATCTACATATGTCTTGTAGCACGGTGACCATACTGGACAAGCATACTCTAGTACTGATCTGATAAATGAACAATATAAAACCTTAAAACACTTAATATCGGTAAAATCAGACAATGACCTTTTAATAAAACCTAACATTTTCATAGCCTTATTTGTCATAAATTCAATGTGAAAATTAAAATTTACATTTTTATTGAAATACACCCCATGATCCTTCATAACATCACTCCTCTTCAAAATACCGTTATCGATCTTATAATTAAACATTAAAAAAAATCTTCTTTCTATAAAATTGCATAACTTGACATTTTTCTATATTGAGAATCATATTATTTAATTGGCACCAATCCTTTAAACTTTCCAAATCTAGTTGCAATTTATTACAATCTTCCATTGATTCCACTATTCTATATATCTTTAAATCATCTGCATATAACAAAAATTTTGAATGTTTTAGAAAGTCTGAAATATCATTGACAAATTGAAAAGGTTAATAATTTTAACTACCTGGGAACAATGGCAATGGCAACCAGCTACAGAGACTTAAACAGGGAAGTAAAACAACAGTCTATGAAAACATCACTAATAGCAGATTGTTTGATGGATATAGTATGTAAAAATAAATACCTCACGGTGGATAGCAAAATAAGAATATACAAGACAATAGTGTAACCGATCCTTAGATATGCTGTAGAAACACGAGCTAACACATGTAAAACAGCACAAATGATGAGGATAACAGAAATGAAAGTGATTAGGGATATACATGAAAAAACTATCCAAGACAAAATACCACAACAAAGATCTACAAGAACTAAGTAAGATCCAAGAAATATCCAAATGGACCAGTACAAGCAGAAAATAATGGAATAAATACATAGATCGGATGAACGACAACAGACTGGTAAAAAGGGCCAAACTCAATAAACCTTGTGGTAGAAGAACTAGGGGCAGACCTCCGAAGAAGTGGAAGGAATGCTGGACGTCCATATCAGAAGATACCTGATGGGTATAAAACAGGCAGTATGCCTACTTATATGACACACCATATAAGAAAGAAGAAGACCTTTCAAAATGCTTACCAGGTCAGACTAAAAACCCGATCTTTTTTAAAGATAGTTCCTGAGAAGTGTTTGAAATCAAATCTATTAAGAACACCATCACTCTGTGAATTCCGTTCCTACAAGCTTAGTCACCTGCCTAATGACTGGACGTTCTGTGTGTATGTGTAGAGACAGTAGTTATTGAAGAAATACAATATTGCCCATAGTAGTACTACCACGTTGTTTAAAAGTGCCGTAAAATACAAATATCATGACATATCCGTCAACATATCTATAAAAATATAGTAAAAGGGGTTGATCGCTACTGAGGTGGAGACTGGAACGTTAAAAAAATTAAAACTGTATTTGCAGCCTACTACTATTTTCTTTAAAGTAAAGTACATACAGCGGTAATACCGCTTTATAAAAAAGGGCTACATAATGAAATAGCAAACTATCGTCCAATTTCATTAGCTAATGTTATTACGAAGATCATTGAAAAGACTGTACACACTCGTTTAAAAAAATTCTTAGAAAAGAATAATTTGATGACTTCTTCTCAGTATGGATTTAGATCCAATTTATCAACAGAGAGTGCACTTTTTGAAATTTTAAATTATGTTTATGGTGTGAGAAACCAGGGAAAGTATTGTGTCATTGTACAATGTGATTTATCAAAAGCTTTTGATGTAGTAGATCATAATATTTTATTACAGAAACTCCAGAAATATGGCATGAGAGGCGTAGCACTGACTTGGTTTTGTTCCTATTTGTCTGATCGAAAACAATATGTTTCAATTCTTTCTGACGGGAATCGCTATGATTCTGATCTTGGGGATGTGACTTCTGGGGTTCCTCAGGGATCTGTGCTTGGGCCTTTGTTGTTCAGTATTTATACAAATGATCTTCCTAAACATATCAAGGCAAAAGTTGTAATGTAGGGTGATGACACAACTTGTCTCTTGAGTGACGACAATCCCGAAAAAAATTGCCGATAGCGACCAAAGATTGTATAAATGAATTAACTAACTGGTTTGCTGCAAACAAGCTAAAGCTTAATGTTGATAAAACCTGTCTCTTGGTCTTCAAAAATAGAAATTCGGAACCGCTATGTGAAAACATGTTTACAAGTGATTATAAAATCAACCCCATTTTAGAGTAAAAAATCTTGGGTTTAACTGTCGATTTAAACCTTAAATTTGAAACACACCTGAGAGAGCTTAAACTAAAACTTAATGCAATATGCTTCTCTATATGTGTTCTGAGAAATGTAGTGACTCTAAAGGTTTTGAAATTGGTTTACTATGGATATTAGCATTCAAGAATGGTTTATGGAGTTCAGTTCTGGGGGAATGAGCCTGGAAGTCTGGGCATTTTTCATGCTCAAAAGAGGTGTGTGAGAGCAATTCATACTCGTAATGTAAAACCTAGAGATTCATGTAAAGAATATTTTAAAAAAGATGGCATTATGACATTACCGTCGTGTTACATGTATAAGAGCCCATTAACAATACACAAAATGAAGAACAAATATATTTCTGGCTCTAGGATTGCGGCATACCCTCTTAGAAGAGACCTCATTCGCTCGGTCCTGCCAAATACAGCCAAATACTATAATAGTACATTTTACCAAAGTATTGTACTGTATAACCTATTGCCTGTGTCTATGAAAAACCTGGGCATTAACCGATTTAAAAAAGAGACTAAAGAATATTTTATTAGAAGAGGCATTTTACAATGTACCCCTGAAACCTGCCTCTGAAACGAAAAACTTTTAATTAATTCAGTATGTGTCTTGTGTATCATGTATTTGCAGTTATTATTGTTTATCTGACCTATACTTGTATGTAATTAACTGATAATTTTATATATGTATGTAGTTTAGGACTAAATTTAACTCTTAACCCTGTCTAAAGCTATTGCAAAATGGACAATAAAGGATATTATTCTTATTATTATTACCTCTCGTTAGAGATATCTAATAAAAAATAATAATATCTTAAAAATAAGTTCAAAATAGAAAAAGAAAGAATAAACATTAAGCAAAAAAGACTCATAAAATATATTTACCTCATAAAAAATATTAGTAATGTGCTCACTAATATCATCTTTGTTAGCTTTTTCTATTGAACTCAATTTATCAGTGAACTTTCCAGCCTGGCATAGGATGAGAGACTTTAAAGTAGTAGTTATCCTGGAAAAAACCTAGTATAAATCGGATACTATTTAAAAGGTCACACAAACTGTATTAGTCTTTAAGTCAAAGCTCCATATTTCATCAAGTAAACGATAAAAATCATCTAAAATACTAAATCATCACTGATTACTATTACACTTTAACATTGTTGTAAAATACTATCACCTTTACCTATTATTTGATTTTAAAATGGTGAATTTGAATTTTTTTTTATATATATACATTATTTTTTAACGTAAAAATTTAAAAACTTACTGTACTAAACTATCCGCTTCATCTGCAGTACTTCTATGTTCTTTTACCATTAATAGTTCCCCAGTTTTATGAAATTGTTCTACAGCAAATGCTGTAAGCTGAGCCAATGTTTCTATGGCTTGTTGATGTAATTCTATATCATCAATAAAATTGAAATTTATGTTGTTCAACCATGTGTCAGCCTCTTCACAAGTTGAAAATAACTTATCATAAGAAACTGGAATGTTAATTTCCTTAACAGCATTTGTAATAGTTTCTCGAGCTTCTTCCGATGAAATCTTCTCTTCTTCTTCATCATCTGGTAGTTCACATAGTTCTTTAACTTGATCCAAAGTCTCTTGCATTTCTTTTAATGTATCCCCACTTAGAGAATTGTTAAGGTTGCTGAGTTTTATACTGCACAGCCTTGACAGCATTTCTAGTGCTTCTAAATGAACAAGTCCTTGATGATCATCAAACAAGGCTTCATAGTTTTTGGTTCTTTTAACTTCTTCATTATATTTTTTCTTGAAGTGCTTGGTTTTCCTGCTCAGATTTTTCTTTAGCTTCTCTCAAGATCTGAGATAAATTTGGTTTACCGGAATCTAGTTTCAGCAGTGCCCTCTTCTTCTTTAATCCCGGGTCTCCT
>CM032449.1:198114137-198379137 GCA_019049505.1 Pachyrhynchus sulphureomaculatus
AGTTTAGTATTACGGATGAAGATTATCATGGAAAAACAAGTTCAAAACATATCGGTCTCTTCAAAAATTATTCATATATGTTTTAAACTGTCTTAAAACAACTTCGGTGAATATTTAATTTTAGTATGGAGAATATAGATGAATCTTATCATAGAAATTTAGATAAATTAGTTTGATTTCAAGCAACCATGGACATTTACAAAAACGAATTAGATTTCAAGTGACCCGAAAAACTGCAAAGGGGAAAATACACATTAAGTTTTTGAATTTAGACACTATTTTTATTTACTATTATTATTATAATTAAATGTAAAAAGATTTTATACTCATTCAGTGAAAATTTCGACGAGTCCGGTAGTAAACAATAAAGTAAATTGCAACCTTTTCTTATGCAAAAAATTAGCGTACCCGGCTTCTTTGCAATACCACTAAGGAACCCGAAGGGTCGCTGCTGTTTTGTAGTAAAATCTACGTTGGATACGTACCGGTGTTGCCACTTTTATTTATTAATTTTACTAGCTAGTTATATGTGGTTTTATATAAGTTATTAAAATACAAATTTAGACAATATATATATATATATATATATATATATATATATATATATATATATATATATAATTTTTTTTCTATTTTCTTATCTATTAGGTAAAACTATAAACTTCATTAGATTAGGCTTTATATGCTCTTGACAAAATCAGTAAACCGTTGAATTTTTAAAATTTGGGATATCTGACAACACTATACATTTGACCGCAGTTTTTACAGACAGATTGAATATGTGATCGTGTTTTAATGTAAATATGCAGAAACTATTTAATATTTTGATTTGGTTCTATTGACGACATTTATTTAATATTCTTTTAATCGGCATCAAAAAAGGATAGTTCTCAATCTAATGGGTATGTGTCCTGTATTGTTCAAATGTAATATATATGTATATCAGTCTATATACTATTCCGGACTAACATACCAAATTCGATGATTGTACTTGTATGTCTGTGTGTGTGCATGTGTGTTCTGAAATATTTAGAAAACTACTCGACAAATTTTAATGAATAATTTTTTGTAGCAGAAAAGTTTTCTAACAGTAGTTAACTACCTTGTGATATATATGTATGTATATATATAGGGTGTTATGAAAATCGTTTAATATATTGATGTGAGTGGCTCCTGGAGTCAACTGGTGGCACTCAAATATTATAACAAATTTAAACATAATTGAAAATTTACAAAATCACACGCAGCTAAGATGATTATGACTGATAGAGAGCATGACTTTCAATGATACACTGCTTTTGGCGATAATCTAACCTTCAAATCTCTATGGTGACTAAACGTTTTGTTTACCTAATGAAAAGTATTGCGGAAAAAATATTTTTTTTCATGAAATATTGTAAATTGGTAATGCCCAAAACTTGTTTTCAGTGTTTTATTGATGTTGGCAAAGTTTAGTTACAATTAGTTTTACAAAATTAAACAGAATTATTGTTGGATGTTCATAACCTATGTCTACAGTGTGTCCAAAAAAGTTTTATACAAATGGAGAAAAGGTTTATCTTACATATTACAAAAAAAAATTCTTAATAAAAAGTTCGGCATCACATGAAAATCTATAATCAAGCATTAAAAGTTTAAAATATTTGATGGTATACAGGAAAAATAAAAAATAATGATTTATAATAAAGAGTAAAGTGTGTTTAAATTTAAATACAGAGCTAAATATTAATTGAAAATGTTAATATGTACTAAAAAATTATGCTCAAATTTAGATTTGTGACCTTCCTAGTAAAGAATTAAAAAAAAAACTCCAGTAAACACGTCAGTAATTGTTGGATTATTTATTGAATTAAAGAAAACGAAATCACTTCAAATTTTAGGCTGAAAATATCTTTAGCATATTTTTTAGTTTCTTTTAAAATTTTCATCAAATATTTTAAACTTTTGAAGCTTGATTATGGATTTCCATATGATGCAAAACTTTTTATCAAGAAAATTTTTTTTTGTAATATGTAAGATAAACTGTTTCTCCATTTGTATAAAACTTTTTGGGACCGACTGTTATATATATATATATATATATATATATATATATATATATATATATATATATATATAGATAGATATAGATATAGCGAATTAGGTGGAGATTTCGAAGACAAGCCAAAAATGATTATAAATTTTTAGATTAACTTTAGGGTCAGGGGGTAGAGGAGTAAACACTAAACTAAAATGTTTATCATATTATATGCACATTCCATATTAAATTTTTATAAAAGACTTTAAGGTGGTTGATCACCGATAAAGATTATCAATGAAAAACGAGTTCAAACAAATCTGTCTCTCAGAAAACTGTTTAAATGATATGATTTCCACTGACCCTAACACCTGGCATGAATATTTATCTTAATTATGTAGATTTTAGAAGTATATTACCATGGAATTAGACAAAAAAATACTTCATTTCAAGCATCCTTAAGACTGCAAAGGAAAATATTTTAAAAATTTTATAATCTTGTGCATGTAACCGTCTAATTTGTTGAATCACTTAAAAATTTTGATTTCGAGCTATCGACAACACTTATTTAATAAATGATCGTTGTTTTTTTTTCATAAAAAATTTGGTTATACCAACAATTAATTCGTTTTTATAAGTTCGATTAAAATTTCCAAAGAACGTAAAAATTATTAGAAAAATTTTAGATTAGATTAGGGGACGGAGGAATAACCACTGAAATATTTTATCTATAGTGTTTACAATATTATATTTAAAAGCAGAATGCATATTCAGTTTCTGTAACGAATTTTAAGGTGCTTTGTCACCTATGAAAAAAAAAAAAAGATTAAAATATACTTGAACATTTCTGCATCTCTTGGAAAATTGTTCAAATGAGGTGATTTAAACTGATTTAAGCAACTCGTATGACTATTTAGTGTCAGTATAAAGATTAACGACGAATCTTCCTAGAGAAATTTGGAAAAATTAGTTCAGGAAAAATAGACTTCAAGTTTTCTTATTTGAAAATATTTACGATTACGATTACTTTATGCATACGAATTGCTTGGTCGTCTGATAGGTACAGTCTGTCAAGTAAGAACGTGACCGCTCGTATTCTTGAAAAAATGTGTTTCGAGAAAAAAAATTGCCATCAATGTATTCTTTGGTGTTCTACCAACGGCGCAACTACCTTAGTAAGTTGTCTTATCGTCTTCTGCATCAATAATTGCCTGGCTGGCATCTTTCAGATGTGCTGTCGACGAGATTTTCTGCATACTTCTCTTTACAAGGGACCAAACGTTTTCAATAGGGTTGGCGTCCGGCGATTGTGGGAGCCACTCTAATATCTTATCGTGGGCCCAAGCGAGCCGCTTCGCGACGTGACTTTCGCCCAGCAAAGGTTTCTTCAACGTGCTTCGGAAATCGACATCATGATCACGAAGATGTTGTCGAATGGTCTCAGGGGACACATTCAAACCCGATTTTCTTAATTTTGCCGCTCCTTGGTGCAGCGTCAATTTCGGGTCCCCTGAAAACAAAGACACGATTCGTTTTTCGACGTTCGGGGTGACTTTCTCTACCGAGCCACGTTTTGGCAGGTCGTCGACATTTTTCATCTCGTTAAAATGATTTACCCACTTCTTCACAAACGATACCGACTTTTTAACATATTTAGCAGCCGCAGAATCTGTCATTTTAGGCCCCTTTGGATGGGAACAAAGAAATACTACATCGAACTGAGGCGCAAACATGTGCCTCATTTTAGATTTTACATAATTTCGACGAAAGTTCGAAATCGACTGATTCTTTTACTAAAATGCGTCGTAGACGAAGGTTCCCTCTACCAATCTTTTTTTTGAATCGCTCGAATCGCATCTACCAAAAATGAATTATCGCAGGCACGTTCTTACTTGACAGACTGTATATTGAATTAATTAAAAATTTTAATTTCAAACTATTGGTGACACTTATTGATCGATACAGGTTCTGTTTTATTCTTAAACATATTCTCTTAAAATTTGGTAGATATTCTGATACCTCAACATATACAAGGGAGTAAACACTGTATGCTATAGGTTCGTCACCAACGAGACTTATCAATGTAAACTTGTTTAAACTATCTCTTGAAAAATTGTTTGTTGCATGAATATTTAGTGCTAGCATCATGAATTTTACCACAGAAATTTAGAAAAAGTTAATCAAACATCCTTAAAATTGTTGATGGAAAATAAACATTGACTTTTCATTTTTAAAATGTTTTATAATCTGTTCGTAAATATGAAGTACATCGGATTCTGATGAGTTTAATAAATTCAAAATTTTCAATTGATTTTTAACGAAACTTACTGATGATCTGTTTTATTCTTAAACATCTTCTGGTGAGAAAACTTTTTCTGTCGCTATTCTTTTTACAGTTTTCTTCACTTTGCTTTAGCATTTTGGTACTTTCTAGTTTAAACTTTTGCGAGTTAGTGCCTCTCTAATTTTATAGCACCTCATTTGTCTAATTAAAAGAAAATGAACAAACTATTTACATCTGGACTGTATACTTTGTGACCTCAAACTGTAGGGGGACTACAAATATTAATCTTTTATCTATAAATTAAAAATACTCATTACAGTGTTATAGGGTTTTAAGAGATTATATTAAGGAATGTGCCAAATTAGATTGGATGTTAAGTGACCCTAAAACTAATGTCAAAAATAAACATCAAATTAATTATATATTTGAAAATATTTACGTTGTTAAAAATACAATTTGCGTCAAGAGGTTAAGTTCTGATTAAGCTTATTGGAATTTTCCAGTCAATAGAATTGGTGTATCAAGAACCGCAGTAAGTTTATGATGTTTCCTACCCAGTACAATTTACAGCGATCCAAGACCAACCTGAATCGCTTTTTCGCACACACATCGCTCCTGTAGCGCTTTAGGGATTTCCCTACAGCAGATGTACACGTGGTATACCCATAAAAGAAGATATATATATATATATATATACAGTAATACCCCGCTTAGCGCGACCCCCGTTACGCGCGGTTTCACTATAACGCGAATTTCAAATTTCGCGCTCATGTAGTCATTAACTTCTCTATGGTCGCGGGGGGATCCCCGCTTTCTCTGAATATTCTCTTTGAAGAATTGGGAATTCCCTGTCCTTCGACTTTGTTCTATGGGGATTTCCTCGTTCGTTTCGTGTGTTCATTTGTTCCGTAATGTTAGTTCGGTCGGCTGGCAGTTTTGTTTTAATATTTATTGGAGATACATACATACATAATTTAACCCTACGTTAAAAATGCCGCCTGTAAAGAAAAAAGAGCGTAAAAGCGTCACTTTGGAATTGAAGATGAAAGTGTTAAGAAGAATGGAAAATGGAGGCAAAGCAACAATTGTTGGGAGAGATTTTGGACTCTCAGAATCGACTGTGAGAACGATTTATAAAAATCGGGAAAAAATTAAAATCTCCAGCGAAGGTTCAACACCTATAAGTGCAACAAAACTTTCTCGTTCGAGATCATCTATCTTAGAAAGAATGGAGAAATTACTGTCAGTCTGGATCGAAGATTTGAATAAGAAGAACACACCACTAAGTCAAGATCTCATATGCACAAAAGCAAAATCTTTGTATGAGATGCTGAAAACAAAAGAAGGAGAAGGGAGTGCCACTCCGACTTTTGCTGCCAGCAGAGGCTGGTTCCATCGGTTCAAGCAGCGTTCTAATCTTCACAATATCCACATAACAGGCGAGGCGGCCAGCGCGGACATTCAAGCTGCAGCTGAGTTTCCAGACAAGTTTTCAAGACTTCGTTAGACGAGAGAAAATTCCTGCTTGTCTCATCTTCAATGTTGATGAGACCGCACTTTACTGGAAAAAAATGCCATCTCGAACATTCATTTCTAAGGAAGAACGTCAAGCCAGTGGTTTCAAAGCTGCGAAAGATCGACTAACACTTCTGCTGGGTGGTAATGCCACTGGTGATTTCAAACTGAAACCTTTACTAGTGTACCATTCAGAAACACCCCGTGCAATGCGAGGCACAGACAAGACAAGTCTACCAGTTGTGTGGCGATCAAACAGAAAGGCGTGGGTTACACGGGAAATTTTTCAAGAATGGTATTCTAATAGTTTTTGCCCATCAGTCAAATCATACTGTGACAGAAATGGGCTTGAACCTAAAGTTATATTACTCTTAGACAATGCCCCAGGACATCCAACCTCACTTGATACGCCCAGAGACTTAAAAGTGTACGTAAAGTTCCTTCCACCAAACACTACGTCAATATTACAACCTATGGACCAGGGAGCAATAGCAAACTTCAAAGCTTATTACCATCGCCGCACTTTTAGCCAACTAATTCATGAAACTGACGGGGAAGGAAGACAGTCTATGCGAGAGTGGTGGAAGTCATACAACATTATGAAGTCTATTCACAACATAGAAGAGGCTTGGAAGGAAGTTAAAATGAGTTGTATGAATGGGGTGTGGCGTAATCTTTGGCCAGATGTAGTGGAAGCACCTAGAAGAATTGTCCAGATGCAGAGACAAGTGCTTGAAGACATTGCTGCAATGATTGAGGGGTCTGAACTTGAAGATGTCACGGTAGAAGATCTCGTAGAACTTGTAGCAACGCACGACGATCCTATTAGCAATGAAGATCTGATCGAGTTACAGAATAATCCTATCTACGATGAGGAAGAACAAGTAGAAGAGAAAGTTTTATCTTCAGGGGAAATACAAAATGCACTTTCAAAAATTTATTCAGGTTTGGACATATTGCAGAGTATAGACAATAATGATGACCGTGTCTTGACCGTGTGTCAAACAATTAAAAACAGTGTTGGGTGTTATGAACGTATTTTACAAGAACGTAAACAAAACGTTACCCAAAAGACAATAGATGTATTTTTCCGTAAAAAATAAGAGTATGTATTGCATAAAGTGTTCTTAGAATTAAAGTGATTGATTAAAATGATTTGTATTTTTTTGTATTAAATTTTGACTATGTTTAATCATAAACCTCGATATACGCGAATTTCAGTTAACGCGATTTTTTTCGGAACGTATCCCTCGCGTAAAGCGGGGTATTACTGTATATATATATATATATATATATATATATATATATATATATATATATATATATATCGCAAGGCTGAATGATAACAGATGGACACGCCGTACAGTTGAATGGAGGCCTACAAAACACAAAAGATGCAGAGGTAGACCACAGACAAGATGGACGGACGAGATAAAAAGATTAGCAGGACACAACTGAATACAAAAAGCAAACAACAAAGCTCATTGCAGACAACTTAGGGAGGTTTACATCCGGCTATGGATGGAATAAGCTAATGATGATGGATATATATAAATATATGTATATATATATATATATATATATATATATATATATATATATATATATATATATATATATATACGTGGGTAAATCAAATATAAACGGTAATTTTGCTATTCTTCTTAGAATGCAGTTCTTAGCTAGATGATGTTGTGTGGAGTAGATGTTTGGTTTGTGAGGAGTGGGGGAACCGGATGGGTGCGCGCGCCAACTCGTCTTTGTCGTCAGTACAGCCATGACCGAGCAAGAGGTACCTTCGTCTGTTGCGCAACGTATTATCATCAAGTTTTTAACCAATGAAGGCGTTAAACCGTCAGAAATTTTAACCCGTTTGAAGGCACAGTTTGGGGACAATACACTGTCTCAGAATCGTGTGTTTACTTGGGCGAGAGAATTTAAGGGCGGACGAGAACAGGTTGAAAACGAAAGTCGCCCTAGGTCAAGCCTTACAGATGACAACATCCGTGACATTAGACTCCTTATCGAAGGTGATCGCCGATTAACCGTTGAAGTAATTTCCTCAGAAGTGGGTATCAGCTATGGAAGTGTTCAATCCATAATTACTGATCGACTCGGTTTCAGAAAAATTACTGCTCGATGGGTTCCAAGGTTGTTGACTGGAAACCAAAAACAAGTCAGGTCGGAGATCGCTGAAAGGCTTCTGAATCGATTTCAGCAAGAAGGGGAGGCCTTTTTAAAGCGCATAGTGACATGTGATGAGACGTGGGTACATCACTACACTCCCGAGTCCAAAATGGCAAGTAAGGAGTGGCGAAGAAAGAATGAAGGTTCCCAGTGAAGGCCAAACCTCGTCTCTCTGTTGGAAAAGTCCTTGCAACGATTTTTTTTGACTCTAGGGGAATTTTACTGATTGATTGCCTGCACGATCAACGTACGGTGAATGCGGCTTACTACTGCCAGTTCTTACGGTTGGCAAAAGCCGCCTATCGAAAGAAAAGACGGGACATGCCCATCAGAGATGTCATTCTCCTCCAGGACAACGCCAGGCCTCACACTGCGGCTTTGACAAGGGATACACTGGAAGAAATGGGCTGGGAAACCCTCGAGCACCCTCCTTATAGCCCTGACTTATCCCCCTGTGACTATTTTTTGTTTGCGCCTATGAAAGAATCACTGGGAGGACAGCGATTTGGAAGCAATGAAGAAGTCGAGGAACCCGTGCGCAATTGGCTTACAATCCGCCCTCAAACCTTTTATGACCAGGGAATACGGAATATATACACGTGGATTTATCCACGTGTATATATATATATATATATATATATATATATATATATATATATATATATAGTATGAATAATACAATTGTAAAAAAAATCTGTGGAACTCGAGTAACATATAAAAGTTGCCTAATACATTTATGTGAAGTTTTTACATTTTTAAATTTGCAACTATAAAATTTCAATATGTCCATATTTTTTAATAGGTCATTCGCTGGGCACTCCAATCTTTGTTTGTGCGTTGACCGTCTATTTTTGAAAAGCATGTGGCAAGAGATGTATAAGATGATTTAAATAAAATTATTTTGTATTGTATTCCATTTATTATTTATTATTTTACCTATACTCAGATAGTCTCACCTGGTATTTAGGTAAATTATTAAGTTCGGTCATTATTATCGGAAAAATATAAACTCTACAGTAAGATGTGAGGGTTAAATTTGATACAATGTTGTGTGTGTATATATGTGATACATTTTTTATGACTTCAAAGTTGTGGCGTAGCCAAAGGCCCTCCTCCTCTGTGGAAGTAAGAATATGCCTCTAAGAAACGAAACTTTTTTTGTCATATATTTATAAATTTAGTGTAAATTGTTAGAGTTGTTTTTTCTCCGGCTTCCCCCAGGTTGTTGATTTGTAGTTTACAATGTTACGAGGTGTCTAAGCTTTTCGAATTCCAGGTGCACGAGCATCACTTTTTTTCATTAACGAGTTTGGCCCTGCCTCTTTTTGTCAATTGATGTGCCCCTTCCACCCTGTAAGTAGCCCCGCCTTTAGTGTTCCTTTTTTTCCTTAAAGAAACATCGTTTTTATCCACATACCCCTCTAAACATTTCTACTACACTGGTTTAAGGGTCTTTACAAGAGAACACTGACATTTTTCTCTTTTATTGTTCAAATTGAAAACTATGTAAAAAATAACATAATTTTTAGGTCCCGCCAGTCCTAGAACCCTTAAAATGACGTGTATTCGCAAACTCCTCCCCCATCCCTGATACAATATCGTTCAAAACTATAAGATTTCTTTCCTACTTCATGTATCTTTTTATTACCGTTCACCTCTCCGCCTGAGTAGAGATTTCACCCTCTTTCTATATCCTAAGGATACCGGCGAGGATGTAATAGCCGTCAACGTTGTCCAAGTGCCGAAACATACATTTTTGTATTTCACAGCACCTTTTAGACAACCCGATAGTGCTGCCACGGACGTTATTGCATTTCTGCGAATGACTACTACCTATGTACATAGCCAGGCCAAATATACTTAAATAAATTAATAAATAAATATACCGACCTACGAGATTGAACCCTCGACCTTCTGCACCGTAACCAAGGTACTAACACATGGGCTGAAAAGTCCCGGGCCTAACAAAGAAAACACGGTTTTTTTGGTTCAAAATTAGCTTTATTCATCAACGTAATCTCCATCAAGAGCAACGCAATCATTCCAGCGCCGCTCTAACATTTCAATACCACTTTTGTAGAACGATTTATCTTTTGCCTCAAAATAGGCCTCAGTTTTAGCGATAACCTCTTCATTCGTGCGAAATTTCTTACCGGCGAGCATTTTTTTCAGGTCTGCGAACAGCCAGTAGTCGCTGGGAGCCAAATCTGGCGAATACGGTGGATGTGGGAGCAATTCGAAGTTCAATTCATGTAGTTTTGCCATTGTTTTGATTGACTTGTGACACGGTGCGTTGTCTTGATGAAACAAAATTTTTTTCTTTGCCATATGCGGTCGTTTCTTTGCAATTTCGGCCTTCAAACGCTCCAATAACGCTATATAATATTCACTGTTGATGGTATTTCCTTTCTCAGGATAGTCGATGAATATTACACCACGCACATCCAAAAATACCGAGGCCATAACCGGATCCGGAGTGAAGTGATGGATCCATGTTTCATCCATTGTCACATATCGACGCAAAAATTCCGGTTTGTTACGTTTAAACATGGCCAAACACTGCTCAGAATCATCAACACGTTCTTGTTTTTGATCAACAGTGAGCAAACGCGGCACCCACTTTGAACAGAGCTTTCTCATAGTCAAATGCTCATGCAATATAAAGCCAACACGTTCTTTTGATATCTTTACGATGTCAGCTAACTCACGCAACTTCACTTTTCGATCATTTTTAAAACGATTTTATGGATTTTTTTGATGTTTTCTGTTGTTACCGCCTCATTTGGACGTCCATTGCGTTCTGCATTATCGGTGTCTCTACGACCACGTTTGAAGTCAGCAAACCAACGTTTTATTGTTATTTCTGATGGAGCGGAGTCCCCATAACACTTTTCAAGCCATTGCTTCGCTTGAACGGTATTTTTTCCCATCAAGAAGCAGTGTAAAATTAAAACACGAAATTGTTTTTGATCCATTGTTTTGAAAATAACAAAAGTAGCGTCACTCTTAGCACAATAACTCACAAACTAATGAATAGAATATCATGAAATTTTAACAGCTGTCTTTTGAAGGTTAGTATTAACTGAAAAAAAAGGTGACTGCAATAAAACTAGCGCCATCTATGTGTTAGGCCCGGGACTTTTCAGCCCATGTATTATGTCACAGAGCCAAGGGTCGCCACATTATATTTGTACCAAGTCTGTTTATTGAAATTGGCTTAGATCTCTCGGAGCTCATTTATTATTCTAATCTCGCAGAGATGTCTGATATGGTCGTGGATGAAACGTCGGAAAATAATTCTAGTTTCTCACCATTTAATCTCTGGAACTATGATTTGTGACTCTTGTTACCTGGTTGCCCTGTATAGGTAGAGATTAGCCCTATTGTATCTTTTAATCATAGTGTAAACGCATGATCACTAGTTTATAACAGGGTTGGTGATTGGACTGTAAATAAATGTAAGATTACAATGACCGCACCTGTACATATACTTTTTGGAATTCGCAATATTACAAAGTTAAAGCAAATAAATATTTTTTCCATGTTACACAGACTACTCGGAAAAAATGTAGTAGTAATATGTTTACTTTCTCGGTAGACACGGTTTGTGTATTACCTCATTTAGAGTCGCTGGAAAAAATTACGTTTTTAAACAAATAGCTTTCGGTTTTGTAAGCTTATAAACAAAAAACCTACGTGCGTTATCGGTGAGGATATTTATTTTTTAGTAAATTCTTGTTATTTTAAAGTAATTTTGGTGCTTTTTGGAAATTATAACATATGGCCTGGTTTTTAGTGTTCCACACGGAACACTTATAAGATTACTTCGGTGTCTGTCTGTCTGTCACACCCGATTTTCTCCGAAACTATTTGACATAGAAAGTTGAAACTTGGCACTAATATAGGAATTGATGGCCCCATCAGAGCCGTGTAATTTTGAAAGTTAAATTTTGACTTAAGGGTTAGTTTTGGGGGATGAAAGTAAATAAAAAATTTACTAGGTTATCGAGTGAGGTGTCAAATGAAAACTTGTGAAAACACGAGTTCAAAAATATGTATAATGTAATATTGAGTACACTTTTCTTTGTATTATTTTTAAAAAATGTTCATAAATCGCAGTCCACCCCACCATCTCGAAAAATATTGATCCAAAAATTTTGAAAACTTTCTGGAATATTCTCCACAGGGTGCAGATTGAACAAAAATTATCACGAATGCATTACCTTTAATAATATATTTGGTATATAAAAAAACACAAAAATTTCAAGGTCATCATTTTTCAACAAAGATCGGAAACGAACTTTGTTGAAAACTTATTTGGGGTGTGTTTTGTGAAATCATTTTATACGAGGCTGGTTTGAAAAGTCGGTGCAAACTCCGAGAGATGGCACCACCGGCGCGTATCGAGGTCATGTTTAGTTAGTAGCATCTCTTGAATGAACGCACACCAAGTTTCAGCCATATTGGTCTATTTCTTTGTGTTTGGCATTCGTGTGAATCAAGGAAGTCGAGTGATTTTCAAGAAATGGACGAAAAAGAATTTCGTGTGGTGATTAAACATTACAAAACGCCTCAGGAGACTAAAGAGAAGCTTGATAAACATTATGGTGACTCTGCACCTTCGATTAGAACAGTTTATAAGTGGTTTCAAAATTTTCGGACTGGCCATATGGGCACAAGTGACGCTGAACGTTCTGGACGGCCTGTGGAGGTTACGACTCCAGAAATCATTGTTCAAATCCATGATATGGTGATGGATGACAGAAGAGTTAAGGTGCGAGAGATTGCTAGTGCTGTGGGCATCTCGACTGAACGGGTACATAATATTTTGCATAAACATTTGGACATGAGAAAGCTATCCGCAAGATGGGTGCCGCGATTGCTCACGCTTGACCAAAAACGGAATCGTGTGAAGTGTTGCAAGGATGGTTTGCAGCTGTTCCAGAAGAATCCGGAGGACTTTAAGCGTCGTTTCGTCACTGTGGATGAAACATGGATACATTACTATACTCCTGAGATCAAACAACAATCTAAACAATGGGTTACCAAGGGGGAATCTGCACCAAAAAAGGCGAAGACCGTTCCTTCGGCCGGAAAGGTTATGGCGACTGTCTTTTGGGATTCGCAAGGGATAATCCTCATCGACTATCTGGAAAAGGGTAAAACTATTACAGGTGAATATTATTCATCGTTATTGGAACGTTTGAAAACCGAGCTGCAAAAAAAACGCCCGCGATTGGCCCACAAGAAAGTCCTTTTCCATCACGACAACGCACCAGCACACTCCTCAGCAGTTGTGGTCGCAAAATTAATGGAAATAGGATTCCAACTCGTTTCACATCCCCCTTATTCTTCAGACTTGGCTCCCTCGGACTACTATTTGTTCCCCAATTTGAAGAAATGGCTGGCGGGACAAAGATTTTATTTAAACGAGGAGGTGATTGCAGACACTAATGGATATTTTGCAGACTTGGACAAATCCTATTATTCGGAAGGGATCAACAAACTAGAACATCGTTGGACGAAGTGTATAAGCCTAAAAGGAGCCTATGTCGAAAAATAAAATAGGTTTACCCCAAACACATAAGTACTTTTTATTTTTGCACGGACTTTTCAAACCAGCCTCGTACTTCCGCAATAAAAATATTTATTTTAAAAGCAATCAACGTACGGAACACTAATTGCGTACACTAAGTACACATAAATACAACAATAATAAGTATCCCTAAAACAAATTTCGTTTTATCTCTTGAACTAAATAAATCCAAGATTGGTTTGCTGGCAACTTTTTTTTACCATATATGTAATTATATATATTTCTTTATAAAGGGTAAATGACCACGTTTTAAAGTCAAAATTGAGCTTTATTGCTCTTTATATTTTGAAGAAACTTTTTTAAACCAAATACGTGCCATTTTGTTCAATAACTTTCTGTAATCTCGTCACTAGAACTTCGGTGGTTTCTGGGCAAAAAATTGTGACAAGTAGTTTAAATGAACTTAAAACCATGTAGGGGGTTCTGCAGAGATCGAAATAAATGGTAATCTGACGGTGCAAAATCCGGGCTGTACGGTGGATGCATTAAAACTTCCAGCCAAGCTCTCCAATTTTTGGTTAGTCACCAATGATGGTCTGGCGTTCTCATGAAGGAAGACACCTTTTCTTTCGACTATTTCCTGCCGATTTATTTTAATCGATTGCTTTAATCGTTTGTTCAGGCGGCTCATGATGCACGATCCCTTCTAGTCCCACCAGACACACGCCGTCACCTTTTTTGGCCACAATTGGGCCTTTGCCATCGTTTGTGGAGCTTCATCCGTTTTCGACCACGCACATTATTGGCATACTTTTTATCGCCTGTGATCAACCTCATCAGAAATGGCTCGATTTCGTTAGTCTCTTCAGTGATCCGTGGATAGAAATTTGATCGAGTAAATGTTTTAGCGTTAAAAGATGTGGCACCCAAATATCGAGCTTCTTTTTTTAGCCAGCTTTCTCCAAATGATTTAAAACTATTTGGTGATTGATGGCTAATTCCTTGGCGATGTCGCGGCTACTAACATGCCGGTCTTGCTTAAATTTTGTCAAAATTCTATCACCTTTTTCTGTCCTTGATCGACCAGTGCGAGGAGCACCTTTAACATTGAAATTTCCAGAACGAAAAACGACTGAACCATCTTTTGGCGGTTGCTTTTAGTAACGTATCTTGACTATAAACAGCATAAATTCGTTCATAGGTCCGCGCAGCATTTGTGCTGTTATTAAAACAAAATTGTAAAAAGTAGCGAACTTTTGCAGAGATTTCACTCGTTTTCAAAGAGCTCTAAATTAGACCCGAATAAAATAAAATAGCTTTCAACTGACGTTAAGTTTGGTCCGATGCGACTGATATTACCTGAGATATGTGACACTAAAGCTGTCTGACGAGAAAAATGATCAAGCTAATAGTTTCAGTTTCCTCAGTTTCTGCTGCAAATGGATTTCCTGATCTAGAGCCATTATGAATTAAGTCTTAGTCCCATCGAAACTATTTTGACTACAAGTTTACTTGAAAATAAGATGGGCCGTCGTTGCTATACACTTCTTTCATGAATCACTTTTGGTCCACTTCTTTGCAAAGAAATAAGCATGTATTTTTTAAATGTGATTCAAGATATTTGTGAATATTAGCATTTTCATGTAAACTTTATAACTAAATGAATTTTTTTATAATTTGACATTGCCGGATGTGGACATTGGACAACAGACTCACATATCTCGGCCCAAAAATACCATCCTCTAGTTTGTACAGAAGTAACCGGAAGTTCAAAATTCATTTGGGACCTCTGTTCCTTTATGATGTACAAAAATAGTGTAATAGGGGTGATAATGCCCATTAGAATATTAACAAAAGTTTTCATGAATATAGTCCCGAAATGCCCTAGTAGAATTAAATTTTTCCCACCCTCTAAAAGCAGTATTTCGGTCATATTTTACGCATGATTCACATTATAGGCTAGCAAACGTGTGTTTAGACTGTGACTGTAATGTTTTAACGGAGATTCATCTGTATAAACGCTAATCTAATAATAAGGTATGGAATGTATTAGTATTATTTCTGAAACAGTTTTCCAAAGAGACAGCATGGCGTCGGAAATACCGTCTTGTGTGTGGGAAACCATTGAAATTTTATCGCTTTATTTATGTTCTGCTATTTTGGCATCTGTTTCTAAAACATCACAATTAATAAATCTACAACACACAAAGTAAATATAAGCGGAACGCATTCCTGCTTCTGGAGGCAGGAATGTTTGGGTGTTTTGATTTAGACAGGAATAAATTTAAAATATGAAACGACGAATCAACTATCGTCTAAAGGCTTAAATCCAGGGCCGAACTAGAAAGTAGGGTGTCCAGAGACTAATAAGAAATATTGAGCCCTAAAAAAGTGATAATCAGAAAATGAATATCAGTTTTTCTGTGAGGTCATCGCAAATATAAAGTCCCTTAGCCCTACGAGCAAGTTAATATAATTGCAATGAAGTATTGCCTTTAAGCACACGTGCCTAATTTCTAATTGTAATTTAATAACAACTTTTTAAAACAAATTCATAACTTATCTGGTAATATTGTTATATACCAACCTCCTATCAAAAACTAGACATTAGACATAAGCTTTAAAAAATTAAGTTGGCAGAAGCGTTTCGTACAACAGTATATCGAGAGCACATGTCCTCTCGTCGAGTCTGTAGAGGCGAGATTGTAGCGGTCTTTTGGTAAATTGGTAAAAACCTAGCCCCGTGGTTGATCCATTCCTAATAAAATATTCTCATCGTGCATTAGACACGTGGTGGCCGTATTTTTGAGCCGTTAAAATTCGAGGGTCTTCAGTCTGACAGAAATCAGTTATACTCGATAATCGGTAGCAGTTTTTGAAGAGACTTTTGACTAGCGTAAAACATGCAAAACACATCTGCCCGTAAAGCCCTGACAGCTCTGGGGTCATAAAATGAAAGAAAAAAGTTGGCATTACAATTGCTGCATAAAATTAATTTTTTGATGGGTAGATTGTGAGATGATACATTCAATTGACTCGCTATTACTTACGTACTATTCTTAAAATTGCATTACATTTTAACCTACTAAACCTGTATTGTAATTTAATGCTGGGTGTCTCTGAGAATTCTAATCAACCGTGAACTAGTCGTAACCAGATGGTTAGGCTTCAACAGAAAAGTAACATAACATGTGAGTAAAGTCTTCTTTCTCATAACGTCAATTAAGTGTTTTTTCGAGGCTCGTTGTAAAAGTTACTCAGTGGAAATGTTTTAGTTTCTATCACTTATATTATAGTTTCTCACATCTTTTTCCCACTATCGTTACGCTCAAACTGAGTGAGACTATTGAGCCCCTTTAGTCTTTTACTTTTTTTGTTGTCAGGAAGCCTCAAATTTCACACATACTTTCTTAACTGTTTTCAGCCTCAAGTCCGGACATAACAGGAGCATTGACAATGTTTTTAGTACCTGAGTTTCGAATCTTTCGATGATGTCAATATTGCTTTGCTTGGTGTAACCCCAAAGTTCTATACAGATGCTGAATACACGCTGTTTTTTTAAGTAAGCATCGTTTTGAAATATGGCCGCTGCGGCGCGCATTGTGAAAAATAAGGGATTTTTTTAACAAAAATCGAGACATGGCTTACTTTTTGACTAATTTGAATATATATTTTTTAAAATACTCGTGGACACTTCTAGTTTACTCTCCAACTGCAGAATTTAAAATAAATTGACTTATTATGATTATATCTGATCGTATATCGGTAATATGAAAAAGTACATATTTAACCCATATTATTAATAGTACAAAATTCGACTAAATTTGATATTTTAACGTATATACTTAGATATATTATCCTTCTCAATTAGAATTTGAAGATAATTTAAAAAAAAAATTATGCTCTAAACTCAGTTGCAAACATTCTTAGTCATAAGAATGGGGCAGTTCTTTACTGCACAAATCAATCAATATTCTTGGTTATAAATAGGGCATTTCTTTTATATAATTCATAAAAGTATCTAAAAACAATAGCTTTTTATATGTAGATTGACTAATAGGCGAACAAAAAGCTGCGTATGATAAGTTGAAACCTAACATAACCTAATTGGTCGAGCCATGAACAAACAGAAAGGCATATACTGCAAGCTTTCCCTTTCTGCTCTCTTATGTCTCTAAGGCGAACAAAAAGCTACGTATGGTAAGTTTAAACCTAACATAGCCTAATAGGTCGAGTCATGAAGGAGCAGAAAGGCATATACTACAAGTTTTACCTTTCTGTTCTCTTATGTCTCTAACCATTAGGTTATATTAGGTGTAAATCTCGTTATATATGCCTATCTGCTCGGCTATGACTTGATGCATTAGGTTATGTTAGGTTCGAGGCTTGTAGTATATGCCTCCCTGCTCACTTATGACTTGATGTATTAGGTTATGTTAGATTTAAAGCATCTAGTATATGCCTTTCTGCACGTTCATAACTCGACCTATTAGATTATGTTAAGTTTAAAGTTACCAAACGTAGCTTTTTGTTCGTTTATCAGGCAATCTACATATAAGAAGATATTGTATTTTAGATACTTTTATGAACTATATAAAAAAAATTCTCTACTTATAACCAAGAATATTGATGTTTTTAAGCTTTTTTAAGGTTAGAAAGTTATTTACAGGTACAATTTTGATGTCAGTCCTTTATCAGGTTGATCAAAACGCACAAAGTTATCATATTCAGATAAATTTGTGCAGTAAAGAACAGTTCCATTTTTATGATTAAGAATGTTTGCAACTGGAAGCTATTTTTTGAGTTTAGAGTATCACATTTTTTCTTAAATTACCTTCGAATTCGAATTGAAAAGGCTAATATATCTAAGTATATACGTTAAAATATCAAATTTAGTTGGATTTTGTACTGTTCCTGATATCCAGTAAATATATATTTTTCACATACCCGATAATGGTCAGATATAATTATAATAAGTCAATTTATTTGAAATTCTGCAGTTGGAGAGTAAACTAGACGGGTTCACAAGTATTTAAAAAAAAAGTTATTCAAATTGGTCAAAACGTAAGCCACATCTCGATTTTTGTCCAAAAAATGCCTTATTTTTCCCAATGTGCAGTGTTGCGCTCGTCGTTCCTCGCACGCGCATGCGCACTGAATACCTGCATCTATTTGTTAGCCATAGACGTCATTACGGAAGCATTCTTCGAAGTTTACCTTTATTTGTGCGTATTTAAAACGCCTCAGACCATGTTGAAATATTGGAAAATATTTCATTTTGAACGAGAAAACGTGGAAGATGTGCATGCGAGCCGGTGAGTTTAAGTGCTCACTTCCGAAATAATATACCGTACTGAGAAGGAAGTGTTAGATGATGATGAAGATTGCAGTCAGATTGGAGCCTTTAAAAATGAATTTTTAAACTTTTGCCAGCTTGTGGACTTTTCTGGCGAAAACACCAACCAAGTATTAGATAGTATAGTGACCAAGGATGAAGTAATGATGCTAAAAGCAAACGCGATTCGATAGAGTGGCCTTATGGAGAAGAAGCTACTCCTAGGATATCAAAAGTGACGTAATCCACTCTTATAACCACCTGCTAAATGAAATCCTGATGGTGGATTTTAAAGAATAAAATACCATTCTGTACTGGATTTATTATGCTGTTCTTTGACATAAGATAGGAGAGTGTATTAAAGAAAAACATCGAGGAAAATTGCATCATGGAGTCCTTCTGCTGCACGATGATTCGCCTATTTACAAAGCTGCTATAGCCACGATTCGCGACTAAATTAGATCATAGTCCCGATATAGCACTTAGTAACTTACTTCTTTCTCCGAATTTAATTCTACAAGGGACTTAAAATGTTATTTTCCCAATATAAGCAGTGTGTTGTAGTGACACCTCAGAAAATCCCGCGGATTGTGAAATACGCACCATAATTCATTTCTTAAATGTAACAGGCGCGATAACGGCAAAAATTATTGGCAGACTAGTGAAGTGTATGGCGAGGACGCTATGAAAAATGGAATGATAACAAAATGAGTTAGAACATTTAAAGATGGCTGTACAAACGGAACACGGACGGAACGAAGTGGGTGACCGTCCGTCATTACTAATGACCTGGTGCGGAAAGTTGGAGGGAACAGACAGTTTACGATTTCATCATTATCAAATGTGTTTCCTCAAGTTTCAAGAAGTGTTGTGGAAGACCGTCCGTGCTGCCGCAGGCGGCAGATTTCTATGAGGATGGAATACAGAAGCTCGCCACAATACGATACGATAAATGTCTTAATATAGGTGGAAATTATGTTGCAAAGTCGATTAAGGTCCGGGCGTTCGTGTAAAAATAAGTTTGTTAAAAAAAAAACCTTGTGTCACTTATAAGATGACTTTGGTGTCTGTCTATCTGTCTGTCCGTCTGTCTGTCTCTCACACCCGATTTTCTCCGAAACTATTTGTCATAGAAAGTTGAAATTTGGTAATAATATAGCAATTGATGGCCTCATCAAAGCCGTGTAGTTTTGAAAGTTAAATTTTGACTTAAGGAGTTAGTTTTGGGGGGTGAAATCGGAAGTGAAAAAAAAAATTTTTTTTACTAGGTCATCGAGTGTGGTGTCAAATGAAAGCTTGTGAAAACACGAGTAAATAATATATATATAATGTAATACTTGCGCACACTTTTCTTTGTATTATTTATAAAAAATAGCGAAAAATCGCTGTCCCCCCACCTTATCTCGAAAAGTACTGATCAAAAAATTTTGAAAATTCTGGAATATTCTCCACGGGGTGTAGCTTGTACAAAAATTATCACGAGTGCATTACCTTTAATAATTTATCTGGTTTATAAAAAAAAAAAAAAAAATTTCAAGATTGGAAGCAAACTTTGTTGAAAACTCATTTGGGGTGTGTTTTGTGAAGTCACTGATCATTTTATACCACCGTAATAAAAATTTTTATTTGAAAAGCAATCAACGTACGGAACACTATTTGTGCAAGTTCAACTTGCACTTGACCGGTTATTTTAATATCAAAACTGTACTTACTTTAGAAACGAACCTCGTGTGTAAAGGCAAAGTGGCGTTAGTTTGGTTAAATTTAACGTTTTGGATATGTCTGTCAACATTTTAAGACTCGCGTATTTGAGCCAAAGAGTTAACTAAATAAATGTAAGGTTATTTTGCTTTAATTAATTGAACTTCGGAAAATTTTAAGTGATTGATATTCCGATTAGAAAGAGTCCCTGCGGAAAAACCGTTTACGCAGACTGCTGTTATAAAAAAAGATCCAAAATTATATATCACTCAAATCAGTTTCTAGAACGAGATATGGTTTATTTTAAAGTGTGTAGAAATAGAAGTTCTAGACATTTATTTGATTTTCCCATACTAATTTTTTTTGAAAAAATAAGGAATTTCCCACATTTTTAAATAAAATCATAATAAAATCTACATAATTGAATAAATAAGCCGGTAATAAACATTTATTTATCATAATTCTGTTCCGAAGAAAATATACTTTCTCAACTATTAGAGATATTAGTCGTAAAAAAAGTTAGGAAAGGTTTTTGAAGATATTTACAACTGGAACCTGACATTACCTTCTACATGCCATAATTTGCACGTTCCTCGACTCCAAGCAGCCTAATAAGGACGATATACCAGGTGTACAAATGCGGATTTCAGACAACAGATGGTGCACCAATGCATTTTGTGCTATAAAAATTTGACACTGCGCCATTTTGTTGAGTCATCAACAAGTGTCAAACGCTCACGATTGATAAATTGGAAAAGTGTGTGCATCGTGTTGTGTTGTTGTATTCAATATGTCGAAATTTATACTGAACAAAGAGCATTCGCGGACAGCATTAATTTTTTGTTTTCATTTGAAGAAAACTGCTGTTGAATCATACCGATTACTTCGAGACGCTTATGGTGAACATGCTCCATCGCAAGATACGTGTGAACGATGGTTTCGGCGGCATACGAAGATGTGGAATTGCAAGCATTGTTGGACGAAGATGATTCGCAAACACAAAAACAACTCGCCGAGCAATTGGGCGTTAGTCAACAAGCTGTTTCCAATCGGCTACGAGAGATAGGAAAGATTCAGAAGATCGGTAGATGGGTACCACATGAGTTGAACTACAGGCAAATGGAAAAGCGCAAAACACGTGTGACATTTTGCTCGCTCGGTACAAAAGGAAGTCGTTTTTGCATCGTATAGTTACAGGGGATGAAAAGTGGATTTATTTTGAGAATCCCAAGCACAAAAAATCATGGGTAGACCCAGGCGCACCATCCACATCGACCACAAGACCGAATAGCTTTGGAAAAAGATGCTCTGTGTTTGGTGGGACCAGAGGGGCGTGGTCTATTATGAGTTGTTAAACCTGTGGAAACGGTTAATACTAAACGTTACCAACAACAATTGATCGATTTGAACCGTTCGCTGCTTGAAAAAAGGCCAGAATACCGAAAGAGGCAACACAAAGGCATTTTTCTTCATGACAATGCTCCATCACATACTTCAAAACCAGTTCGCGACACGTTGGAAGCACTCAGCTGGGAAGTTCTACCCCGCTGAGCAGCGCTTTGGTTCGTACGAAGATGTGAAAAAATGGCTCGATGAATGGTTCGCAGCAAAAGGGGAAGATTTTTACTGGCGTGGTATTCACAAATTGCCCGAAAGATGGGAAAAATGTATAACAAGCGATGGAGCATACTTTGAATAAAGCACTTTTTATCATTCTTCAGAATTTAACATGTTTTTTTAGAAAAAAAATACGCATTTCATACTTGTACACCTGGTATACGAAGCAACATCCCCACCCCTTACCATGGCGATTTGAGTCTATTCTACAAGTATTTTCATGGAAAGTTTTCTATGGATGTACCGTTTGTCAAATAAGAACGTGAGCGCTCGTATTCTTGAAAAAATAAGTTTCGAGAACATTTTTTTGCCATCAATGTATTCTTTGGTATGCTAACAACGGCGCAATTACCTTAGTAAGTTGTCCAATCGCCTCCTGCATCAATAATCGCCTGACATCTTCGAGGCATGCTGCCGACGAGATTTTTTGCATACTCTGCAAATTTTTAGAATTTGGCGAGACAACTGTGTTAAAAGCCTCAGAGTCTTTCCTCTGAGCTTTCTCTTTATAAGGGACCAAACTTTTTCAGTAGGGTTGGCGTCCAGCAATTGTGAGGGCCACTCTAGTATCTTATCGTGGGCCCAAGCGAGCCGCTTCGCCACGTGATTTTCACCCAGCAAAGGTTTTTTCAACATGCTTCGGAATTTGACATCCTGAGCCCATAGATGTTGTCGAATGGTCTCGTGGGACGCATTCAAACCCAATTTTCTTAATTTTGCAACTCCTTGATGGAGTCCCGTGAAAACAAAGACACGATTCGTTTTTCGACTTTCGGAGTGAATTTGCCTACCGAGCCACGTTTTGCCAAGTCGTCGACATTTTTCATCTCGTTAAAATGATTTACCCACTTCTTCACAAACGATACCGCCTTTTTAATATATTTAGCGGCCGCAGAATGTGTCATTTTAGGCCCCTTTGGATGGAAACAACGAAAGACTACCTCTAACCTACGCGCAAACAAGTGACTCACTTTAGATTTTACATAATTTCGACGAAAGTTCGGAATCGACTGATACTTTTACTAAAATACGTCGTAGACAAGGGTTCCCTCTACTGATTTTTTGTTGAATCTCTAGAATCACATCTACCAAAGATGAATTATCGCGGACACGTTCTTACTTGACATCCGAGTACAATTTACAGCAATTCAAAAATAAGGTGAATCGTTTTTCCGCACACGCGTCGCTCCTGTAGCGCTTTAGGGATTTCCCTACAGCGCGCGTGCAATGTCCATAAAAAAAAAGCAGGCAAAATTCTCGTAATGATATTGAAAGTATAAAAAATTTATCGACTCTTACGCCCTCAACCCCTTTCTCAGAAGCGATATCGCTCGAAAACTGTAGGTTCTATTCCTACTTCAAGTATTAAATGTATAAAAGATTTGAAATCGATATATCGTTTCGTTCAAGGGTTATCGTTATTGGAGGCTATGTTTTTGTGAAATGTGAAGAAATACATCATCAGAAATACAGTCGGTCAGGTAAGAATGTATCGCTTAGAAATTGTGCCCGGTAAAAGAAATTCTTTTTTTTTCTGAGGTTATTGTTGGCACCCCTATTATGAGAAAAGTGCAAGAAAATCTAGAAAAGCTGGTCATCCAAGGTAAAGTGGAGGGTAAGAGACAACCCGGTCGACCTCCGATAAGGTGGATAGACCAGCTAAAATCATTAACAGGAAGATCAAAGCATGACCTTATAAATGAAGCTGAGGATAGAGCGAACTGACAGCAACTTACGTAAGACGTATCAAAGGCCTTTACTTTTCATGTGGGATAAAAGACTGCAGAGAGAGTTGGCACCCCTGCAAACAATACTTTGTGGAAAGAGATTCATTTCTAAACTTATTTATGTTTAAATAGGTCCACGCTTCGAGGCTGTGTTCCTGTGTAATTATCCAAAAGGTCCAAAAGTCACGCGTACAACGGCTGCTAAGTATATGGGCAAGTCGAGGGCATTCGTTAGCAAGTGAATGAAACGATACTCTCAGTTAAAAAATGTTGATGATCTATCAGAACGCGCCAAGGGGCATAAAAACTAAAGCAGCATCTTATGAAACATTTCACACTCATCTCCGGGCTAACTATTTGAGGTGGCGGAATACAATAAAGAATCCATTGCTGAGTGAAAAACGCAGAGAGAAACGACTCACGTGGGCAGAGGAAAACATAGATCGAGACTGGAGTTACGTGATCACCCCGCGAGCCTGATCAATTTCCACTAACTGATTGGTTCGGCGCACCGCCAAACGCCCGTGAAGATCCATGTTTGGGGACGTCATTCCAATCGCCCGATGCAAACCCAATCGACAATGTGTGGTCAGACATCAAGCAGAAGTTTCGTAGTAAAAAGGTGTACAGAGTGAAGCACTGTCACGGCAAATTCGGGCAAGTTGGAAATCTTTGTCCCAAGAATACGCGGAAAATTTCCTCGAAAGTATACCCTGCGTGTAAAGTAAACGCCTTTTCGTGCGCTACGAATTCTTTCAGAAATTAAGTAACAGAAGCTTAAAAAGAAATTTTTCAATCTGAAGTAAGGCTATGATATGTTTTTTAGGACTCTAATACGCCATTTAAGCAAAAAAAAGTCGATTTTTTTCAAAAATTTCAGGCAAATAAAACCCCTTCACGGCATTCCTTTACTCTCGGACTTTTAAATAAATACATTTTTTTAACCGACACCTTTTTACTTGACCGATTATACCATGCTTTCCTAAGCAAGAAAAGACTATGTCTTTTTTTATACACCTTCAAAGGCGATGCAATTTGTAATAGCAACTTACTTGATGCAACTACATAAAATAATAATAAAAAAAATCTGTAAAGGAAATTTCCATAGATTTCCCCATTTTACCTTATTTATTTAATCGAACCAACTATTTGTATTTTCTAAAAACCACTAATTAAAAATAATTATTGCCTCCGCGTAGACAGATACGTTCCGATTATTAACAATTTTAGAATGTCCGTTATAGACATAGTATTTAAATGAATCATTTATCATTCCGCTGTATATGAATGTTTGTTGTACTATTGGTCATGCATCACTAGAGCAGAGCTATTTTCAAAGAACTTATACGTAATTCTTATTTATTTATTAAATTTGAAGCAACCTATTTAACTTCTGGCGTACCACTGTCTGAGCTGATAATATCGATGTAGAATCGGTTCGCTAGATGTATTCGACACAACGTAAGAGAAAATAGAGTGTAAAATTCTAAACGTAAAGCTAATTAAAGAATGAATTGAGATTTCTGGGAAGTTCTGCTGCTAAAGGGGTAAGGTCACTCCAGGTCCCAGGAAGAGACGCTAATTTCGAGAATTTTTTTCAAGAGTATAATAAAAGCAGACGAAAATTTATTTGAAGAACTTTATTAAACAAATATTTAAGTATACAAAAATATTTTTTTTAATTTTTTTAATTCAAAATGGCCGCTTCAGAATCCAAAACGACAAGGCACTGTTTATGCGAGACTTATAGACACAAATTAAAAAACTATTAAATTTTGGTTCATTTATAGCACTGGTATAACAACTAAAGACGAATGAAAAGACTCGCATTTTTAGAAGTCACCAAAAGTGTTCTTCGTATTTGCTGAACCATCCCAAGACACGTTTAGCCGTATCACGGCTCAGCTGAACTGAACACTTTTGGTGACTTCTAAAAATGCGAGTCTTTTGATTCGTCTTTAGTTGTTATACCAGTGCCACCTATGCCTTTGAGGGTAAGTTCGAGAAAGGTACGTTTCTGCAATAAGTGCCAGCCGTGCTGTGCCGCTCCGCTTGAAAAGACTTTGTAAGTCACCGACAGAGTGCAGTATAAGCATCTATTGTCATAGTTTTCCGTTGGTTCATTTAATATAAAGGTAAAATAAGGTGGTCGATACTTTGATCAATATTTGTTGTTTATCTTAAAAATAAGAGACTTTTTCTTATTTCTAGATTCGCCTTATTTTTACATAAGTTTTATTAATTTTACTTGAAATGAATTTAGCTACCTGTTTGGACCAAATTGATATTAATATATCCCTGTTTGATTCTCAATGCGAGACTTCATACAAAAGTATAAAACAAAATCATAAAGAGAAAGACTTGTGAAAACACAAGAATACTAAATAGTTATAAAATGAATGCGGTGTCGTCCTAGAAGCATTGGTGGACTCATCAGTAAGAAAAAATTTCTCGCAAGATAAGTGAAAACTAAAAAGCATATATTTATATATATATATATATATATATATATATATATATATATATATATATATATATATATGTTTGATTCTCAATGCGAGACTTCATACAAAAGTATAAAACAAAATCATAAAGAGAAAGACTTGTAAAAACACAAGAATACTAAATAATTATAAAATGAATGCGATGTCGTCCTAGAAGCATTGGTGGACTCATCAGTAAGAAAAAATTTCTTGCAAGATAAGTGAAAACTAAAAAAGCATATATTTATATATATACATATATATATATATATATATATATATATATATATATATATATATATATATATATATATATATATATATATATGTATATATATATATATATATATATATATATGTATATATATATATATATATATATATATATATATATATATATATATATATATATATATATATATATATAGGCGAAATGATTGCTCCCGTAGATTTCCCCCCCCAATATAGTTAGTTTTTTGTCATTAGTGCCGTTCTCTTGGAAACGTGCAAAATATTTACTGTTGGCAGCGTAATTTCAGGTCCACAATTACCTTCAAAGTTTCTGAGCAGTTGTAAAACTTAAGGAAGTTGAGAAATTATTTTTTTTTTATTTGCAACAACTTTAACAATCGATTATTAATCAGCGTTTCCGATTTTCACCTTTTTTTTTGAAATGAGAGGCCGGAAAATTAATACTTCATAGCCTCTGGATCAGTCGTTCAAATACAGTCGACTCGGGCAGATATTTTAAAGTTAATTACGAAAAAATTAAACAATATTAAACTTTTTTAAAGGTCATTTAGAAATAACAAACATGTGGATGTGCAGAATTTATTCTTATGTAAAAGAAGGTCTTACGTTAAAAAAAAAGTTAAGAAAACGAAAACTTGTAAAAAAACACTATTTTTCAATTCTTCAAAAATAGTTATAACCACTTTTAGTATATCGTACCAAAATTGAAAAACAGAACACTTATGGACTCACTTAGGTGTCTATTTGTCACACAGCCGATTTTTCCCAAAATTATTTGGCATGTGGCGACCCGTGGCTTCGCGGTGTAGTACTTACTTGCGGTGCAGAAGGTCTCGGGTTCAATCCCGGTAGGTCGGTATACTTTTATTTAAGTATATATGGCCTGGCCACGTACATAGGTAGTCGTTGCAGGACAAAAAACTAGTGGATAATGTACGGAAATTTGAAAATATTTTTTTTTTCGAAAAGTGGTGCACATTTGAAAAAAAAAATGTTCATTTGTTGCCTAAAAATTCCACGAAAAATTGTTTATAAAAAACGAAATTTATAACTTATGGCAAAATCCGTACGCTTTTCCTTAGATACGGGGGCCACCGTTTAGGTTTTTACAAACGACCACTCGATGGCGTTATTGAGATGTGACATTACCATTGTTGTAAAATTAGACATTTGTTATTGTTAAAGCAGTTGCACCTCAGAAATTGGTCGTGTAGTTTATTTACAGTGAGCGTTTAAAAAAAAGTTTTGTGAACAAATGGAAATTTCACGTGAAGGCTTTCGTTGGATGATTTTTTACAATTTTAGTAAAGGCCTAACTCAACAACAATGTCTCGAATGGCTTTGTTCAACTTTTGGTACTGAGTCACCATCAGAAAAGACTGTTTACAATTGGTTTGCAGAATTTCGTCATGGTCGTGCTTCCGCCAGCGATGAATTTCGTGAAGCTCGATCAAAATCGGTTGTTGTTCCAAAAAACATAGATGCTGTGCGCAACATGATTGAAGAGAATCGGCATGTGACTTACCGTGAGATAGAGGCATCCTTAGATATATCGAAGATTGCAGTACATTTGATTTTGCATGAACATTTAGCTGTGAAAATGATCTGTTCCCGATGGCATAATTTGGCCGAAACTCAAAAACAGGCTCGTGTCAATTACGAGGCTGGTTTGAAAAGTCCGTGCAAAGTCCGAGAGATGGCACCACCGGCGCGTATCGACGTCATGTTTAGTTAGTAGCATCTCTTGAATGAACGCACACCAAGTTTCAGCCATATTGGTCTATTTCTTTGTGTTTGGCATTCGTGTGAATCAAGGAAGTCGAGTGATTTTCAAGAAATGGACGAAAAAGAATTTCGTGTGGTGATTAAACATTACTTTATGAAAGGCAAAACGCCTCAGGAGACTAAAGAGAAGCTTGATAAACATTATGGTGACTCTGCACCTTCGATTAGAACAGTTTATGAGTGGTTTCAAAATTTTCGGACTGGCCATATGGGCGCAAGTGACGCTGAACGTTCTGGACGGCTTGTGGAGGTTACGACTTCAGAAATCATTGATCAAATCCATGATATGGTGATGGATGACAGAAGAGTTAAGGTGCGTGAGATTGCTAGTGCTGTGGGCATCTCGACTGAACGGGTACATAATATTTTGCATAAACATTTGGACATGAGAAAGCTATCCGCAAGATGGGTGCCGTGATTGCTCACGCTTGACCAAAAACGGAATCGTGTGAAATGTTGCAAGGATGGTTTGCAGCTGTTCCAGAAGAATCCGGAGGACTTTAAGCATCGTTTCGTCACTGTGGATGAGACATGGATACATTACTGTACTCCTGAGACCAAACAACAATCTAAACAATGGATTACCAAGGGGGAATCTGCACCAAAAAAGGCGAAGACCGTTCTTTCGGCCGGAAAGGTTATGGCGACTGTCTTTTGGGATTCGCAAGGGATAATCCTCATCGACTATCTGGAAAAGGGTAAAACTATTACAGGTGAATATTATTCATCGTTATTGGACTGTTTGAAAACCGAGCTGCAAGAAAAACGCCCGCGATTGGCCCACAAGAAAGTCATTTTCCATCACGACAACGCACCAGCACACACCTCAGCAGTTGTGGTCGCAAAATTAATGGAAATAGGATTCCAACTCGTTTCACATCCCCCTATTCGCCAGACTTGGCTCCCTCGGACTACTATTTGTTCCCCAATTTGAAGAAATGGCTGGCGGGACAAAGATTTTATTCAAACGAGGAGTTGATTGCAAACACTAATGGATATTTTGCAGACTTGGACAAATCCTATTATTCGGAAGGGATCAACAAACTAGAACATCGTTGGACGAAGTGCATAAGCCTAAAAGGAGACTATGTCGAAAAATAAAAAAGGTTTACCCCAAACACATAAGTAGTTTTTATTTTTGCACGGACTTTTCAAACCAGCCTCGTAGTGTAAGGAAATGCTCAAAAAATTAGACCGAGGACATGCAAAATCCGTATACAACATCGTACCTGGAAACGAAACTTGAATATATTCGTACGAGCCGGAAACTAAGCGACAGTCAACTGTTTGGGTATTCCAAGATGAACCGAATCCAACAGAAGTGGTTCGTTCGCAAAGCACTTCCAAGGAAATGATCGCTTGTTTCTTTAGTTGTATTGGACATGTTGCAACCATTGCTTTAGAGGATCGAAGAATGGTATACAACAATTTGTTTGCCAGAAGTCATCGATGAAATCAGGAAAAACAACCGAACACGTCGCATCATTCTTCATCTTTTTGAGATACCAAGTTCAGAGTGGAAAAAAAAGTTTCGAGAATTAGTTTAACGCGTGCAAAAGTGTATAAATCTTAAAGGCGAATATTTTGAAAAAGAATAAAACGATTTTACCAAAAAAAAATTTTTCTTTCATTATTTTTGTAAAAACTAAAAAGGTAGCCCTCGTAATGTATCTAAAAAGTTACTTTCAAAATTTCAAGCGAATCGATAAAGATTGGTGGCAGCTGTCATTTCATCCGATTTAAAAAAGCTTGCCATGTCGTCATAGATTCTGAAGCGGCCATTTTGAATTAAAGAGATAAAAAAAAAATATTTTTGTACACTTAAATATTTATTTAATAAGATACTACAAATAAATTTTCTACTGCTTTTATTAAACTCTTGAAAAAAAATCCCGAAATTAGCCTTTTTTTTCCTGGGACCTGGAGTGGCTTTACCTCTTAAGACCGGTAATGCCTTAGTGTTTTTCATGAATATAGTTCTGGTTCTTCTTTCGAACGGCAACCAAATCTGGTACTTCTTCCATCTGATACAGATGAAAACGTGGCACATCTTACTCCAATCTACCGGGCGCATTTTAACACCCACCGTTTCTTTGGTTATTACCCCAACCATTAGTTCTTTGTCCAAAGCCGCCGGCACGTGAATTAGCATTTTGGAAGCCGTTTTGGCTTCCGCGGAATCTCTTGTTACTCTGTCCATTTGGATTTCCAAAAGACCTGGGAAAAGAGAAGGCAATATTGGATTATACCGTTATTTTTATCCTTTTTAAAAATTATTTGAATGCTTGTCTTTGTTTTTGTTCAATATCCTAGGCATTAAGTAGACGTATCATGGTAGGTGTGATGAATTTAATAGGGTAACTATAGTCATTTTTTTATATTCCAGGTCAAGGCCAAATTTTAGGGTGACGGTTATCCACCAGGTCAAACCTATCAAAGATCTCAAAATTTTATATTGATACCCATCATTTTATCAGTTAACGTCATTATATCAAAATTCTGCTTTCATAAAAAGAAAACAGCTTCCAAAAAAGATAGAAGATATGGAAGAAACTGCGAAAAAAGGATACCTTAAATCTACCTCAAAAACTTAACATGGGCACGAATAAACTGAACTGTTCCGAATTGAATCGATCCTTGTATTAATTTTATTCCAGTATTAACTATAACGAAACAATGGGGCTATCATACACTAGAAAATCAGTAAAGTGGTACTCAGTACAGTACTCTCCTTGCAAATATGTAGTTCTAAAATAAGTACTGAATTTGACTTTTTTAAGGAAAAATAATACGACTAAACCATACACCAGAGCGACACCCACCCCTTTTATCTCCTTTCCTTCAAACAATCTTCCTCAAAAACTAAAGGTCCCCATTTCAAATATTATAATATCATTTTGTTCGAGAATTCGTCCAGCTAACATAAATAAAGGAACATAAACAAAGGTATAGAATGAAAAATAACATATCTCACTACGCTAAACATTTAACAGATGAAAAATCATACTTTCAATAAAGATTTCAGAATATTGCACAATGAAAAGAAAGGGAGATTATTGAATTGTTTAGAGCAGACAGAGATTAAACTCAGGTTTATTACTCAACTATCAATTGGGCGGGGGAGGGTCTCCTTTATTGAACTTGTTCTAGATATTATGGTGAATATTGTTTGTTAATTAATTTAGCCCTTATAACCAGGTATAGCCTGTCCCAAAATATAAGATCCCGATTTTTGCCGTTTTAAGTGGCAATATAAAAATTCTGACCTTTTGTTTATGATAGGTTGCAGAGATAGACTTAAGAATTTTATTCATTAATACAAATAAATAAAATTATAAGTGTTTTTGGAGATGTACAAATATACAGTTTGAATGAATGGAGTTTACAAGAGGGGACATATTGTATAAATAAAAATATATTTTAACTTAAGCCTAATTCGGTTTCACTATCACTGTCATCAGCTGAGGTAATTGTCAGTGGTTTTATATTATTTACATAAATATATGAATCTCCAACTTTAACAACGTGCTGAATGGAATTCTTCCAGCTTTCACAAGGTATATCATTTATAATTGTTTTTACTAATTCTACCACTGACACGCTTAAAGTAGGAGATACATTTTGTGCCTTTATTTTTGATTTAACTTAATGCCAAAATGTTCAATTGGATTAAACACACAATAATACGGAGGAAGCCGCAAAACAGTGTGTCCCATTTTCTCAGCCATACTATCACAAACATATTTCTTTTTTAATTTATAGTCTTTCAAAACTTACAAAAGATCACTTTTTTATAACTAAAGTCAAAATAAATGTCATTTTCTAACATATATTTCTGTATTTCCGCTTTGGTGTTGGCTACATTAGGAACCTTATTTAGTAGGCGACTTTGGTAATTTGCATTGTCCATAACTATAACACTCTGTTCGGGAACATTTGGCAAAAGGGAATTTTGCAACCAATTTTCAAAAAGACCTACCGTCGTGTCTTCGTGATAGTCCAAACTAGAATCTTTTATGTTTTTTGCAGTGAATAGTAGACAATTTAAAATGCAGGGCTTTTCAGATCCAGCATGCAAAATGGTAATTTGTTTACCTTTATTTGAAGGTGCGTTAGTCTGACATTTTGTACTGCTGTCAACCCACCCTTTTTGCACAGTGTCGAACCATGTTTCGGTAAATTATTGGCCACTTCTCTAATCGATACTTTTTAATTTTTTTTTATTTTTTTATTTATTTATTTAGTAGTAGTATTCACAATACTTTTCAATTTACATTTAAAATAAATTTAACAAACAATTTCATACTCTGATTAAAAACTAATATTTTTTACAAAATTTATTGTTCCTTTTCTAAACGTATTTATTTTTGTTTCACTCTTTATGTTGTTCGGCATCATATTGTATAAGGTCAGGCCTTTTGAAAATAGAGATTTTTGCATTGCACTGGTATCTGCACGTTGCGGTCTAAAATCTAATGCGTTCCTCAGGCTGTACGGTTGAACATCCCCAACATATCTTATTTGTTCAATCAAGTATTCCGGTGCATTTCCCATTTTCATTTTCTGGATAAAACATATTGTATTTAGCTGCAGTATTTGCTTTACATTTAGCCATTTCAGTGCATCTAGCATATATCTTATTGATGTGAAACGATTGCATTTCAAAATAGAGCACATAGCCTTGTTCTGGAGTTTTTGTAGCCTTGCCTGTTGTTGGTCTGAACAGCATGTGAATAACACAGTTGATCCATATTCAAAATGAGGTTTTATCATGGTGTTGTAATATATTTATTGCAGTTAATATTGTTACTTTACTTCTTAAACGTTTGAAAAACCCGATTTTTTTACATATATATTCGACATGTTCTTTAAAGTTCAAATCCCTATCTATTTCTTGTAAATAAGTATGTCGCAAGATTCGTAATCCTTGTGAATCCATCACTACTTACCTTTTGTTGATTCTTCGGAATAGAAGAGAATTCTGTGAAGGGTTGATTGGTCACAATGTATATTGGTCCCGTCCTGCACCAGTCTTAATTTTAGTGTCGGCACCAACTGCTCTTCATACATAGAATATATTTTTCTCTCTCTTTTTTGTTAGTTCATTGGTTTCTTGCAAAGCACTCTGATTATTTAAATTTCTTTTTACCAAACTGTCGTAAACATTTTTCACTATTTCTTTAGTGTCAAGTGATAAAAGTTTTCTCTTGCGATAGCCACTATTGCAATTTTCCCACGGACGCTACATAATTAAAATAGAACCGTTACGTTGTAAGTTGTAAGTAAAACTAAAAATAAAAATAATAAAAAGTATCTTTCGAATCTTAAATGGGACCTGTGGTCATTAGGCGAATATTATCGAATACTTAAAGGGCTTCAAACCGGGTTGCCAGGTAGTAATATGATTGCAGGTGCAAGTGAGGGCGGTATACAAAGCAGGTAAAATAAAAATACGTTTATCATAATACCTGGCAACTATGCACAAAACCTTAATAGGGTCGTTTATTGCCCCATTGAAAAAGCAAAAAGGCAGGATCTTATATCTTGGGATTTACTATAACTTATATATTTAGTAACATACTTTGTAGTTAATTTACATCTTGCTCCATAAGAGGACACAATGTGTTGAAAAAAGTGTCAGCTCTAATACAATAAACAAGTAGTGATCTTATAGTTGTGTAAATTTTCCTTCCTAGTTATTGTGGATCTCCAGCTAAGTCACTGCAGTATTTAAAAGTAAAAATAATCTAAAAGCAAAATTCACATACGGTAAACAAATCACTGTGTCTGATACACCTGAATCGCGATAGGAGAAGAACTCTAAACTGTAAAGAAAGAACCCTTTAATAACATAAAGCTGATAAGAGTAACTTCAGCACTTTAAACACAGGGTGTTCCAAAGGGATCCACTGTGTTTATTCCTAATATATTTTATTATTATCTTTGCCCGTAATTTATTATTCATTAGGCCCTGATTGATACGCATGTAATAACAAACAATGAATTATAATAATACTATAAGCGTAGAATTACTTATAAGAATTTAAATTGTTAAATAGCTAAAAAACACATTTACAATCTTTCATACAATAACAAATTCATCACTGATTCTAAGATGTAGGATAAGAAATGTCAATCATGAGCGAATAACTGTCAACCATTACGACGTCTCATGGTGCCACAGCAGAAGACTTATTATGTATATCACATAACACACGAGGAAGATAAGAGGTTTGACATCTAACCAAAGTTCGTCAGTGATTAATTGATTTTTTTTTCTGCTGCCTTTATAGAATTTTATTATTCAAGTAAGCATTCTTTCCTTCTCGGAACGAAAGTATTTTCTTTCGGCTTTTTTGTTTTATAAATCATTTCCTTATTTATAATTCTTTAATTCTACAGCCGCAGCAAACACCAAGAACGTTCTTCTTAAAGCTCTTTTTACTACTTTTTTTTTCATAATTATACTCCAACTCTCTATTATTTTTTTTAATTTCCTTCTTACTAATGATATATTACAATATTACCTGCACTTATTATGGCAAGGTGAAGAGGGGTCTAAATCCCATACTACTTCATATTTGAGCGTTTAAGAGCTCTCCTAATTTTTTCCCGACAAACTACTTACACCAGAAACTTCTGTTACTTCTCAACGTAATCTCCCTGTAGACATGTGCATTTTTCAGAACATCGATGCCATGATTCCAGGGCCACGATTCTGTAAGGGTCTCTTTTGCATACTGGCAAATCACTGATGAAAGTGCGACTCGCATAGAAAATTAGCAGCCAAAGAGGCTCTTTTATCATTAGAAAGAGCCAGAATTCGCTAGGAACGAGGTTAGGTTAATAGGGAACATGAGACACCACTTCAATGTTGTTACGAAGAAACTTCTTAGTTAGAATCAAAAAGGCACTTGCGCAGTCTTTTTCGGTCGTTTTTCTGCAATGCTAGTAAGAGTTTTGTCCTCAAAACATGATCGTAGGATCCGTCGTTATCGTAGTGTTCTTTGAAACACTATGAGTAACAAATGCGCCTTCGTTTTCCCAAAAGATGACCACCATCATTTTCTCAACACTGGCGGTAACTCAAAATTTCTTCGGTGGCATTGAGTCGGTGTGCTTTCATTGCGTCCATTGCCGTTTAAACAACGACACCCATGCTTTATCCATTGTGACAACGGATGAAAAGAAAGCACCAATCATGTCGTCATAAAGCACCAATCAGCAGTTTTGTGTTCGTCAGACAGCATTCAAGGGACACTTTCTAAATTATCAGGTCATCACACAAGTTAGTGTTCATAGGTTGCATGGCAATGCCAGTCGTTGAGGCTCTTGTCCCAGTCAATTGAGGAACAATGTCGATAGGAGTTACGCCACGCAAGGGGAGAAAACGGATGATTAAACGGTGCTCTTGTACGGTAAATATCGCCATTTTAAATATTGAAAACGCTTCCCACTCTAGCGGCAGCTATACGAACTCTATGTGCTGTACGGTGCTGCCATCTGTGTCACACATTCACAAAGAGTGTCCACGCATTTTAAGCTCAACCGCATCTTTTTATCTACTCTCAGTCGGGCAAAAATATTCAGGGACCTTTAAAACCAATACATCTAAGTGTTATGTATTTTTGGGTGCTGAAACCGTATCTGGTATCAGTTTTTTTGTATCACCCACAGTTCTCTCACAATATGACATCGATTAAATTTCAAAATAGGGAAAATTTGATACTTAAAAAACAAAAACTTAAACCGTACTTTTATTTGATTAGGCTACAATTTTTTCTCACTATAACATATTTCACTTCAATGCGAATATTTTAGGTGCTTATTTTTTTGTATTTCCTTTCCCTTTTCTCTGTGAAGTTTCTTGTATAGCTTTTCTCCGATGTGATGCATTTTGTTGTTCTCTATGAAATGACCAACAGCAATCATCCATCATATTAATACTCCACCGTCCCTGGTACCGTTTCTCCATCTCCTTTATGTCCTGATGGAACCGTTGCCCTGCTCTTCACTCACATCGCCTAAGTTTTTAGGAAAAAAGTCAAGATTGTTGTGCAAGAAGTGGACTTTAAGGCTCATCAGACAACCCAGATTTTTGAACTTGTCTGTCATATTAGCTGCGATAAGTTCATAGTTAGGGTCTTTCACATGGCCCAAAAACTTAGTCACAACTTCTTTAAATGATATCCAAGCCTCCTTTTCCTTTGTAATCATCCTTGTTCCAAAGTTGTTCCAATCATTTTACGAATATCAGACCCAGTGAAAACCCCTTCTTTCAGTTTGGCTTCTGATAAATGAGGAAATCTTTTACACAAATATTTAAAACATTCACCATCTTTAGGCAAGGCTTTCACAAATTGTTTCATTAAGCCTAACTTGATGTGTAGTGGTGGTAGAAGAATCTTTTTTGGGTCTACTAAAGTTTTACGCAAAATGTTCTTCTCGCCAGGTGTTAAAGTTTTTCTTACGGGCCATTGTTTTTTGGACCAATGTTGATCCCTTGCTCTACTGTCCCACTCACATATAAAACATGGAAACTTTGTTGACCAAGGATCATGGAGACAACTTTTAAATCTCCACATAGCGTCCAATCGTAAGCTGGATAGTTAATTTTCTGTAAAATCATGTTAAGATTTTCGTAAGTTTCCTCCATATGGACTGAATGAGCAACAGGCAGTGAAGCATAAATATTTCCGTTGTGTAACAGAACACCTTTTAAACTAGTTTTTGAAGAGTCTATAAAAAGTCTCCAATCTTCCTTCTTTTACTCAATGCCAAATTCGTTCATTAGACTACCAATATCATGGCAGTAAACCAAATCCTCTTCCTGCTTGAAAAACTGAGCAAACTGTTGAACTCTTGTTCTACAATGGTAAATAGATGTTCCAGATTCCAATAAATGTTTTTCTTTCAGCCTAGAATCAAGCAATTCTGCTTTTTCCTTAGTCAAACCCAAATCTCTCACTTAATCATTTAACTCAGCTTGTGAAAACAACTGTGGTTTTAAATTTTCTAGAGAACATTAAAACTCATCATCATCCGGTCGACTTTCATTAAATTCGGGACTGGACTCTAAAACGTCATCAATAGACTGAGGTGGCTCAGGGACAGGCCGATTAACTGAAGTAAAGTTAGGATAGACAATTACTTTCTTATTTTTGAAGTTATATCCAGAAACATCAACGCTGCAAAAATAACAGTCATTTGAATGATTTTCTTGCTCTCCCAATACCAAGGGTACTGCAAATCAAAAAGATTTATTTTCTTTCTTATACCATTTCCTAAAATCCTCGACACAAACATAACATACTTTGTGAGGAGCCCAACATTTTTCTTAATTACCGATTTCTACACCAAAATATGCAAAGTATACTTTTTTTTTTACAGTCAGTAATGTTTCTTTGATGTTTTTTAACTACAGACTCACCACATATATAACAAAAAGTGTTGGGAGAGTTTTTTATAACCACGATTAGCTATACTTTGAGTGTAAATTAAAGCATATGGGGTTAAACACTGAAATGCGAGGTTATATTAACTGGAAGAAAACAAACAGCTGTGATATTTATCGGAACTGCCAACCTAATAACATTTGATTTTACTGCCAACCTTATAAAATTCTGATTTTATTGCCAACCTAATAACATTCGAATGATAAATAACCGGTCAAGTGCAAGTTGAACTTGCGCAATTAGTGTTCCGTACGTTGATTGCTTTTCAAATAAAAAATTTTGTTACAGAGGTATAAAATGATCAGTGACTTCACAAAACACACTCCAAATGAGTTTTCAACAAAGTTTGTTTCCAATCTTTACTGAAATCTGATAACCTTGAAATTTTTGTTTTTTTATATACCAGATAAATTATTAAAGGTAATGCACTCGTGATAATTTTCGTTCAATCTACACCCCGTGGAAAATTTTCCAGAATTTTTTCAAAATTTTTTGATAAGTACCTTTTGAGATAAGGCGGGTGGACAGCGATTTTTCGCGATTTTTTAAAAATAATACAAAGAAAAGTGCGCGCAAGTATTACATTATATATATATATTTTTTACTCGAGTTTTCACAAGCTTTCATTTGATACCACACTCGATTACCTAGTAAAAAAATTTTTTTTTCACTTTCGATTTCACCCCCCAAAACTAACCCCTTAAGTCAAAATTTAACTTTCAAAACTCTGATGAGGCCATCCAGTCCTATATTATTACCAAGTTTCAACTTTCTATGACAAATAGTTTCGGAGAAAATCTGGTGTGACAGACAGACGGACAGACACCGAAGTGATCTTATAAGTGTTACGTACGGAACACTAAAAATAAACTTTTGACATTTTGAATATTAAAATGTAAAAATTGGTACGTGATACGACTTTTTTATTATTATTTTCGGATTCAGCACACCAAAAAACATAGGAATCAAGTAAAATTAATAAAAAAGTTTTTTGGTCGTCGGCGTGTGTAATCGTTACGTACTCTTTTAGTTCCCTCCTCAAACATATTAATACTTCCTGACGTACCCTATTGCAGGCTTATTTTAAATCACTAAAGAGTATAAAATAAATATCCATTTTTAGTGTTCCGTACGGAACACTTATAAGATCACTTCGGTGTCTGTCCGTCTGTCACACCCGATTTTCTCCGAAACTATTTGTCATAGAAAGTTGAAATTTGGTACTAATATAGGAATTGATGGCCTCATCAGAGCCATGTAGTTTTGAAAGTTAAATTTTGACTTAAGGGTTTTGGGGGGTGAAATCGGAAGTGAAAAAAAATTTTTTTTACTAGGTAATTGATTGTGGTGTAAAATGAAAGCTTGTGAAAACACGAGTAAAAAATATATATATAATGTAATACTTGCGCGCACTCTTCTTTGTATTATTTTTAAAGAATCGCGAAAAATCGCTGTCCACCCGCCTTATCTCGAAAAGTACTGATCAAGAAATTTTGAAAAAATTCTGGAATATTCTCCACGGGGTGTAGAGTGAACGAAAATTATCACGAGTGCATTACCTGTAATAATTTATCTGGTATATAAAAGAAACGGAAATTTCAAGGTCATCAATTTTCAGTAAAGATTGGAAATAAACTTTGTTGAAAACTCATTTGGGGTGTGTTTTGTGAAGTCACTGATCATTTTATACTTCCGTTACAACATTTTTTATTTTAAAAGCAATCAACGTACGGAACACTAATTGCGCAAGTTCAACTTGCACTTGACCGGTTATTTATTATTATTTTCGGCAGCACACCAAAAAACATAGGAATCAGGTAAAATTATTAAAAAAGTTTTTTCATCGTTGGCATGTTTAATCCTTACGTACTCTTTTAGTTCCCCCCTCAAACATATTAATACTTCCTGACGTACCCTATCGCAGGCGTATTTTAAATCAATAAAGAGTATAAAATAAATATCCATTTTTATTTCTTCTTATGCTTTTCCAGAATTCTGCCTTAAAATGAAAATTACATTTGTTGCACTAACATCTGACTTAATGGAAGTTGCTAAAAACTTAAAATGGGTAAAATACCTACAATATTCAAATGGAGTTCGAGATCATACGTTTAACTACTCTGAGTTCGTCTTTTATTCAACATGATCCAAGTTTAGAATGCTAAGTACTGTTCTAATTGTTATTTTATACGTTCACAGTATTGTATGTAAATTTGTTTGCAAGAATAAATGCCAGTGTGATAATATGTTTCGTGCGGTGTTGTAAATTTGCATCTTAGACGACTAGGCGCAGCCCCATACTGAATTAATTTGTCAATCCTCTCATTTTTATTTACTAATTTTTTTTATGGACTCTATTATACGGTGAATTTGAGATTTTCGGAAAGAATTAGATTCCATCATTATCATAAACGTTAAAATTCCTGAATCCTAAAAATTGTTCAGTCAGCAGTTGCAACACAAATTGATAAATTTTTTAAAAGGACCCATTATTTCCCATCGTCTAGAAATCATGAAAATCTACCTCTAATCTGGAACTCCTCGACTATAAACACCCTAAAAATGACATATGACATTGTATATTCGAGGAAACTGCTCTCCCCTTCCCCATCCTTTTTATCTTATTTCGTCATTCAAGGAGGAACAAGTGCAACAGGCTCAGTGAAATTTTTTTCCTCTAACGGCTATATTAACCAGTCCTTTAATTCCATTATTTTGTGATATAGTCAGTAAGCTAATAAATTCTCCCGATAAGTTTGACGTTCGTTTTTCTTCAGTGACATGTGTTCACTCGTTGTTTTAATTTTTTTGTCTTCATTTTATATTCAGTCTGATCACCGCTAAGACAAACGACAGGCGAAAGAAAGAATCAAGTAGAAGGGGAGTGGTATTGACTTTGATGGATGATCTTAGTAAAGAACGCTCTCTGAGGAAATATGAGAGCCACAAACAGAACTTTTCAGACATACCCTAAGAGCGTAGCTTAGCCAACAGTCCATCGTGCCAAACACGGTCGAATGCCTTGGATATGTCGAGAGAAACCGCTCGAGATTCTCCAAAGTGTTCAATTGCGTTGTTCCACGCATGTTTTACATAAGTCAGACGATCTCCTGCTGATCTATGTTTACGAAAGCCATATTGGTGATCGCTAATAATGTTGAATCCTTCAAGATATTTTAGACGATGCTGATTGATAGCATTTTTTATGACTTTCGATATTATTGAAAGCAGTGGGGCTGGTCGGTAGTTATTTGGCAAGGTCTTCTTGCCTTTTTTAGGTATCGGCTGAGCTGTGGCACATTTCCAGCAGGAAGGAAATATTCGACATGCTCATCGATATCCATATGACTCAGGTGGCGAGGTGAACAGTAAAAAAAAATCGCGTTTTGAATCTTATTAAAACAGATATACCGTCTTCAAACAACGCATGAGTTTTCTGACTTTTTCGCTGACTTCGCTGATTTCCTTATTGATTCTATTTATTGCCTGACCTGATGCTGGTAGAAGATGTTCTCCATTCCAATTCCATATCGATATTTTAGTCTTCAGAGGGTTTTAATCAAGATTCCATCCAGTCTTTATTCAGTAATTCATTTTGATATATCTAATAATGTAATTAATATAACGCCATGTTAATTAAAAGAGTGTACTGAAAGAAGTTTAAACCATCACGAACTTCCACAAAAAATCTCCATTACTAATTTAATAAAAAAATAACTAAATAAATAAAAACCAACGTTTATTAAACCAAACCTAAAAATGGACGATATACAGGCACGTGGCTAGAATTAAATAAAATTGAATTATCTGCGTTTTTTTTTGCTCGAACATCATGATTCTGTATAATAAAACCTTTATCTATCTATCTCTAGGAAGAAATTGTGCTTTATTGTGCTGACTCACTGTTATTTAAGAAATGTAGTTTTTCCTTCTTTGCTACGTTAAATCTATGATTTATTTTTGTATCTTAAGTTGGATATTATACAATGCAATGTTAAGTTTAGTAGTACTTCAATTTTAGAATTGTTTGAATACAGTTCTCCAGTTTATGACGATTCTAGGCAACATCGTTTCTTTTTGTAGACAACTAGACTTAATCATACTTCTGCCGTCTTCACTTTTTGTTATACTCTCAAAATGAATTGTTAATTCTCTGTTCAAAGCCTTCCTTTATTTGTTGCAAATCTAACAACAGCAGCTGCATTGTGTTGCAAAAGCAGCACCCCTCTAAACACTTTGCTTCAGTGTTTTTCCACAATTTTTTAGTGAAATATAGTTAATAATGGAAAATAAGATTCTGCAATCAATGTTTTACTGTGTTCCAAGTAATCTATAAGAAGTATCCCATAATTGTTCCAAAAAATGTAAGCAAGAACTTTTCCTGCTGAATTCTGTAAGCAGAACTTCTTGGAGCGAGGTGAGCAAGCATGTTACCACTCCGACTATTCCATCGTCTTTAGATTGTAATGAAGGACCCATGTTTCATCTATGGTTACCCTAACACTCTCTGTTTGCTTTTTTTCTATTTTGCTAAAATCACTTTTCCACTAGAATCTTCTAAAAAGATTGTTGTGACGGTGACTGTTTAGTTTTATGGCGTCCAACCAATGATCCTAAAGCCCTAGTTTATTATTTAATATGAATACCTTAGCTAGGAATGTCGGAATATCTCCAGCGATTTCTCTGCATCTTATTAATTCATTTATACTATAAACAATAATGTAACGTAAAACTATTTGAGCTTTCTATTCTATAAACTATAAAAATTCGAAATATGTGTACTTTAAACTCTTAACAATACGTAGCTTTCATGCTTTTTATTAGACAATTTAAAATTTTAGCAACAGGTTGTTAGCAGTAATAAGTTGTAACTGGTAGTTAAGAATTGGACAGATTCTGTGGAAGGCATGTTGCTATCAATTTAAAAAATATCTCTTGATGTACATATTAGAGAGATTTTGCAACGCTTATTTTTCACATTCCCTTATCCTTATCGTTATCTCGAGCATGCGCTGTATTAACGCGAAGGAATTATACTTTCACAGTACGGCAGAATTGCAATAAAATAAAGGATAAGTAAGGTTAGGTTAATATTCATCTTCTATAAACTTCGGGAATTTTTTTCATTCACCGCACGATCCGCTGATGTCCGCTATATACCTAAGGAGAAAAAAAAATCAGGCCTTACCATAATCGCGATAAGAATAACGAACTTCAAATAACCTCTCTTATAATATGTATCGTACTCCGTAACTTCTGGAATAAGTACCAGTTGATTCCGTTCTCTTGTTTGTCAATACTAGCCTGACTGACGAGCTGTGATACGGCGAAACGCGTCTCAGGATGGAATTGACGGACCAGAGAACAGCTAGTAAGCTGCTGAAATATGGACTTCTGTCTATTTTCAGTTGCTTTACAATAACTGTATATGCCTGAGGAAGGATCCCTCGAAATGCGCTACCTGCTTCTAAGAGTTGACTGTGTCAACCACTCTGTCGGCTCGAAACCAGCAGTGTCAGCTTTCGATGGAGTAATAGGTATGCGTACTTAATACAATTCATTGTATCCTACCATCGTACTCCGTAACTTCTGGGATAAGTACCAGTTGATTTCGTTCTCTTGCTTGTCAATCCTGGCCTGACTGACGAGCCCTGATACGGCGAAACGCGTCTCAAGATGGATTTGACGGACAAGCGAACAGCTAGTAAACTGCTGAAATATGAACTTCATTATTTCCCATCGTCTAGAAGTCATGAAAATCTACCTCTAATCTGGAACTCCTCGACTAAAAACACCCTAAAAAGGACATATGACATTGTATATTCGAAACTATTCTTCCCTTCCCCATCCTTTTTATATTATTTTGTCATTCAAGGAGGAAAAATTGCAACAGGCTCAGTGAAATCTTTTTCCTCTAACGGCTATATTAACCAGTCTTTTATCACGCATTTAATTCCATTATTTCCCACCTAACAGGTTGATATAGTCAGTAAGCTAATAAATTCTAACCATAAGTTCGTTTTTCTTCAGTGACATGTGTTCACTGGTTGTTTTTATTTTTTTGTCTTCATTTTATATTCAGTCTGATCACCGCTGAGACAGACGACAAGCGAAAGAAAGAATGAAGTAGAAGGGGAGTGGTATTGACTTTGACGGATGATCTTAGTAAAGAACGCTCTTAATACAATTCATTGTATCCTACCATCGTACTCCGTAACTTCTGGGATAAGTACCAGTTGATTCCGTTCTCTTGCTTGTCAGTCCTAGCCTGACTGACGACCCCTGATACGGCGAAACGCGTCTCAGGATGGATTTGACGGACAAGCGAACAGCTAGTAAACTGCTAAAATATGAACTTCTGTCTATTTTCAGTTGCTTTACAATAACTATATATGCCTGAGGAAGGATCCCTCGAAAGGCGCTACCTGCTTTTAAGAGTTGACTGTGTCAACTACTCTGTCGGCTCGAAAGCTTCTGTGTCAGCTTTCGATGGAGTAATAGGTATGCGTATTTAATACAATTTCTTGTATCCTACCATCGTACTCTGTAACTGTACCAGTTGATTCCGTTCTCTTGTTTGTCAATCCTAGCCTGACTGACGAGCCGTGATACGGCGAAACGCGTCTCAGGATGGATTTGACGGACAAGAGAACAGCTAGTAATAAACTGCTGAAATATGCACTCCTATCTATTTTCAATTGCTTTACAATAACCTCTCTTATAAGTTCCTAAATAAGGGAAATCGTTATCATTAATAAAGGTTTCTCTTATTTTGTTTGAATAGTGCACGAGCTTCAAACGGTGGGCCCATGCTTCAAATAACGATTACAGTTGAGTCTTTATATTTAATTTCTTCCCTTTACTATTGCGCATGCTTCAAATAAAGGTAAATACAGTGGCCTGCCAAAATGAGCGTTGCAAAATCTCTCTATTATATTTTAATGGATGATATTAAGAAAAATCTTAAATGTTCAGCATGAAAAAGACTTTTAAATGGGTAATAAGTCAGAATCAGAGAATGGATGCTAACCTAAACGATTATCTTTAAAGTATGACAATAAAACTGATAAAAAAAATGGCAATTAAAACACAATCGTATAATATTGCATATCACAATGATTACGGACTCTGAAAGGAACTCTATAGCTAAAAACGTATCAAATTTTATGCTAAGTATGTATATTCCGACTGCACGATTAGTGTCGAGTTTCAGATAACCTTTACGAAGGCCAATTAAACAATCTGTGGCCTATTATATCCGAGCTTTTGACTCGACCGTTTAGATATTCTGGAAAAAATAATACCGGGAAGGCTTTTATGATGTCAGTTGAACACATCTTTATTGTTTTTAATTGTGAGAGGTTTTGCATTAATAATGTTGAATGTTACCGTTATTTTTAATAATATGTACTTTGCTGAATATGTAGACCTCTAAAATAATAATAATTACCTGATCTTCCCCTCTAAATGTCTATTACTTATGGTTATTTACTATATATTATCACAATTCCTTAGAAACCCATATCACCCCCAATAAAATAAATTAAATTACCTGACTCCTGGTATAAGTCATAATGCCTATTATTTCTGCATATTTACTAAATAAAAGTAATAAAGGTGAAAGTAGCAATCTGATAGTAGGTACGCCTATGGAATTTGTCATATTGGGTGAATTATTACTCCACGTCTTTTAAAGATAGAGTATGGTTATCAAACACTTATTCTTAGTAGTTATGTTGTTTTAACCCTTAGTAAAAGCATATAGGACATTTTATGTTGCCTTGTTCATCACATTTTGGTGGCCTTCGGGAAGCTTAGAAGGAATATTTAATATCTATCCGGCATTTGTACTACTTACATGGGGGTGAAAAGTATCGAGACATTCCGAGAAATGGCAGCAAAAAAAACATATGATTTTCAGTTAGCGTCAACTCTCAAAAGATTCGTGTAAAATTTTCATGACATTTTGTCTATTAGTTTGCCAGTTACAGCCGTTTGAGTAACGCTACTTTTGATTTTTGCAAAACGATAGAACAAAAAGAATTTCGTGTTGATAAAACGTTAGTTTTTGATGGGAAAAAATACTGACTGAACCCAAGAATGGCTTGAGAAGTAGTATGGCACATCCGCTTCGTCGAAAGCAACTATATGTTGATGGTTTAATGAACTTCAATGCGGTCTTACAAGCACGTGCAGATGAGGTAGTCACTCCAAAAATCACAAAAACATCCATTATATTGTTCTGATTGATCAAAAACAACAACGTCTCGAAGTTTCAGAATGATGTTTGGCACTGTTTCGGTGTAATCCAAAGGAGTTTTTGCGTCGATTCGGAACAATGAACGAAACGTGGATCCACCATTACACGCATTAATAGTACAACAGGTAGTCCGCAAAGTAGCTGGAGCTGCATGAAAACCGACCGAAGCGGTCAAAAACACAAACATCCAGGTAGTTTTTGGGATGCGCATGGAACAATACTAATCGACTATCTTGGTTTAATGAACCATTTGAATGGTGAATTCAAGAAAAAAAGGCCGCATTTAACTAAGAAAAATGTGTTGTTTCACCAAGATAATGCACCAGCTCACAACTTCATAAAATCGATGGTGACATTGGATCAGTTGGGCTATGAATTGCATCCTCATCAACCGTATTCACCAGATCTGTCCCCCAGCGATTATTGCCTCATTCCAAAGTTGAAAAGGTGGCTCCAGGGAAAGAGATCTGGCTCAAATAATAAAGTCGAATGGGAAACTGAGGCTTATATTACACTGTGCAACATTTTCGAGGTCATCGAATGTAAACTAAATTCTGACTTCAATTTCTGGAAGTGCCCACCCAAATTAGCAAAACCCTATTTGGGTTTTGATAGTTTAGTTCGAATTTTTTTTTTTGCCATCATCAATTTTTTGGCTCGAGCTTTGGTTTTGCACGGCTATATCTCGTAAATTATTGGGAATTTCTCAGTGCAATCTTCAGACGAAATGTTCTTCACACTAAAATACACAACTTTTGTGAACATGTCGAGGCCAGATTTTCACTCTTTCGGGGTGTTTTTAGTGCAGAAAGCCCGAAAAAATGCAATTTTTTCACATTTTCAACCATAACTCACAAACCGTGCATATTTTAGCATAACTATCTTCGACAAAAATGTTCTCTGCATAAACACGAGTAACTTTGCTGAACATTGCAATAACCTGCAATCGATCCTTATAGTTCTTTTGGCCGTTGTAAGGAATTTCACACCAAAATTTCAGCTTTTTTTCAGGTTTTACGTTCAAGAAACTGGTTTTTAGCTCACTTTTGAATGTTTACTAACCATCAGCATCTATTTTTGGACAAGAAATTGAAAAAAAAAATTTTGTTTGTAAACTGCTATGGTACACACACACATACACGCTGGAATAAATACACACACACCTGAACTAACTTGAACGGGGAATCGCTTGTGTATAGTATGGAATTGACGCGCACTGTGCTAGTAGTGGTACAGTACCATATATCTAACCCGTGCGCATGTTAAGTATATGGCACTGTACCAATACTAGCACAGTGTTCGCCAATTCTGTACTAGTGTTGGTATGGATTGTTGCACAGTAGGAGCTTAGTACTAAAACGTTGTCAATTTTTCGTGTGTGTATACGTGTGTTTAAAATTGATTATACGTTTTTTTGCCTTTTTTAAATTTTGAATTTTCAATAGCTCTATAAAATGGATAAAAAGTTGCGAAATAAACTTTAACACAAAAAAAGATTTATTTGCTGATGAAAGCTGAAATTTTGGTGTGAAATGTACTATTTGGTGGCGAAATTCCTTACAACGGGCAAAAGAACTATAAGGATCGATTGTAGGTTATTGCAATGTTCAGCAAAGTTACTCGTGTTGATGCAGAGAACATTTTTGTCGAAGACAGTTATGTTAAAATGTGCACGCATTATCGAGTTATGGTCGAAAATGTGAAAAAATGGCAACACCCCGAAAAAGTGAAAATCTGGCCTTTACATGTTCACAAAAATTGTGTATTTTGGTGTGAAGAACATTTCGTCTGAAGATTGCATTGAGAAATTCCCAATAATTTACGAGATTTAGCCGTGCAAAACCAAAGCTCGAGCAAAAAAATTGTTGATGGCAAAAAAAAAATTCAAACTAAACTATCAAAACCTAAATAGGGTTTTACTAGTTTGGGTGGGCACTTCCAGAAACTGAAGTCAGAATTTAGTTTAAATTTTATGTGTTGCCCTGTGTTAGAGAGCTATATGAAATGTACATATTTAAATGTTGGAAAATTGCTGGAATAAGTGTCTCGCTATTGAAGAAAACTATGTTGAAGAATAAAATCGATTTTGGGCAAAAACATTATCTTCTTCAAAAGTCTCGGGAATTTTCAACCCATGTGGTAGTTGAGAAGTCCAGCAAATTACAGGTTTGGAAGTGAGAGGTTCTTAGCTGACGTAATAATTATATATGCATATGGTAGTATGGTGGATCAAATTACTCTTATTTTTCATTTCATTTCACAATCAATATCGTTGTCTATGTGCTCCCTTGTAGGTTTTACATCCGGAACAATTGGACATATGGGCTATATATAGTTGAAACAAGGGATTATATTTACGACAGCCACATTTTAAGTTTTTACACACGACGGCGCTATTGAGATGTAACATTACAATTGTTATAAAATTTGACATTTGTTATTGTTGCAACAGTCGCAGCTCAGAAATTAGCCGAGTAGTTGGTTTACACTGAACGTTTAAAAAAAACAGTTTTGTGAACAAATGGAAATTTCACGTAAGGTTTTCGTTGGATGATTTTTACGATTTTTAGTAAAAGCTTAACTCAATAACAGTGCCACAAACCGCTTCGTTCAACTTTTGGTAATGAATCACCATCAGAAAAGACTGAATTTCGTCATGGTCGTGCTTCCGTCAGCGATGAATTTCGTGAAGGTCGACTAAAATCGGTTGTTGTTCCAAAAAACATCGATGCTGTGAGCAACATGATTGAAGAAGGTCGGCATGTGACTCACCGTGAGATAGAGGCAGCCTTAGGCATATCGAAGACTGCAGTACATTTGATTTCGAATGAACATTTAGCTGTAAAAAAAATCTGTTCCCTATGGATTCAGCATAATTTGATCTAAACTCAAAAACAGGCTCGTGTCAATTGGTATCAAGAAGTGCTTAAAAAATTCGACCGAGGACATGCAAAATCCTCCGTATACAATATCGTAACAGGAGACGGAACTTTGATATATTCTTACGAACCGGAAACTAAGCAACAATCAACTGCTTTGGTGTTCCAAGATAAACCGAGTTCAACAAAATTGGTTCGTTTGCGAAGCACTTCCAAGAAAATGATCACTTGTTTCTTTGGTTATAATGGACATGTTGCAACCATTGCTCTAGAGGATCGAGGAACAGTTAATGCTGAATGGTATACAACAATTTGTTTGCTAGAAGTCACCGACAACCGAATACGTCGCATCATTCTTCATCATGCCAATGCCAGCTCTCACATAGCATGTCAAACAATTGATAACACAGACCAACAAAAAAATATTTGTAAAAACTTTTTAATCCAATACATCTAAGTGTTATGGATTTTTGTGTGCTGAAACCGTATCTGGTATCAGATTTTTTTGTATCACCCACAGTTCTCTCACAATATGACATCGATTAAATTTCAAAATAGGGAAAATTTGATACATAAAAAATAAAAACTTAAACCTTACTTTCTTTTATTTCATTAGGCTACAATTTTTATTCACGATAACATATTTCACTTCAATGCAAATATTTTAGGTGCTTATTTTTTTGTATTTCCTTTCCCTTTTCTCTGTGAAGTTTCTTCTATAGCTTTTTCTCCGATGTGATGCATTTTGTGATATTCCACCGTCTCTGGTACCGTTTCTCCATCTCCTTTATGTCCTGATTCCCCCTGCTCTTTCCTCACATCGCCTAAGTTTTTAGGAAAAAAGTCAAGATGGTTGTGCAAGAAGTGAACTTTAAGGCTCATCAGACAACCCAGATTTTTGAACTTGTCTATCATATTAGCTACGATAAGTTCATAGTTAGGGTCTTTCACATTGCCCAAAAACTTAGTCACAACTTCTTTAAATGATATCCAAGCCTCCTTTTCCTCTATAATCATCCTTGCTTCAAAGTTGGAATCGAACATCATTTTACGAGTATCAGGCCCAACGAAAACCCCTTCTTTCAGTTTGGCTTCTGATAAATGAGGAAATCTTTTACACAAATATTTAAAACATTCACCATCTTTAGGCGAGGCTTTCACAAATTGTTTCATTAAGCCTAACTTGATGTGTACTGGTGGTAGAAGAATCTTTTTTGGGTCTACTAAAGTTTTATGCAAAATGTTCTTCTCGCCAGGTGTTAAAGTTTTTCTTACAGGCCATTGTTTTTTGGACCAATGTTAATCCCTTGCTCTGCTGTCCCACTCATATATAAAACATGGAAACTTTGTAAATCCCATTTATTGATCAAGGATCATGGAGACAACTTTTAAATCTCCACATAGCATCCAATCGTGAGCTGGATAGTTAATTTTCTGTAAAATAATGTTAAGATTTTCTTAAGTTTCCTTCATATGGACTGAATGAGCAACAGGCAGTGAAGCATAAGTATTTCCGTTGTGTAACAGAACACCTTTTGAACTAGTTTTTGATGAGTTTGTAAAAAGCCTCCAATCTTCCTTCTTGTCATCAATGCCAAATTCCTTCATTAGACTACTAATATCATAGCAGTAAACCAAATCCTCTTCCTGCTTAAAAAACTGAGCAAACTGTTGATCTCTTGTTCTATAATGGTAAATAGATGTTCCAGATTCCAATAAATGTTTTTCTTTCAGCCTAGAACCAAGCAATTCTGCTTTTTCCTTAGTCAAACCCAAATCTCTCACTAAATCATTTAACTTAGCTTGTGTAAACAACTGTGGTTTTAAATTTTCTAGAGAACATTGAAACTCATCATCATCCGGTCGACTTTCATTAAATTCGGGACTGGACTGTAAAACGTCATCAATAGACTGAGGTGGCTCAGGGACAGGAAGTCCCGGTTCATGTCCTACCGGCCGATTAGCTGAAGTAAAGTTAGGATAGACAATTACTTTCTTATTTTTGGAGTTATACCTAGAAACATCAACGCTGCAAAAATAACAACCATTTGAATGATTTTCTTGCTCTCTCTATACCATGGTTACTGCAAATCTAAAAGCTTTCTTTTCTTTCTTATATCATTTCCTAAGATCCTCAAGACAAACATAACATACTTTATGAGGAGCCCAACATTTTTCTTGATTACCGATTTCTACACCAAAATATGCAAAGTATACTTTTTTTACAAAGTCAGTAATGTTTCTTTGAACTCACGACATATATAATAAAAAGTGTTGGGAGAGTTTTTACAACCACGATTAGGCATACTTTGAGTGTGAATTAAACCACATGGGTTAAACACTGCAATGCGAGGTTATATTAACTGGAAGAAAACAAACTGCTGTGACATTTATCGGAACTGCCAACCTAATAACATTTAATTTTACTGCCAACCTAATAACATTTGATTTTACTGCCAGCCTTATAAAATTCTGATTTTATTGCCAACCTAATAACATTTGATTGATAAAAAATAAACTTTTCACATTTTGAATATTAAAATGTAAAAAATTGGAGGGTGATACGATTTTTTTATTATTATTTTCGGACTCAGCACACCAAAATGCACAGGAATGAGGTAAAATTATTAAAAAAGTTTTTTCATCGTTGACCTGTATAATTTGACGGAGAAAGACATCGAATTAATGTATTATTGCCCGTTTATACCTGATTTATTGCTCTTAACCAGATCCAAACAACGCTCAGAATCATCATCACGTTGTTATTTTTGGTCCACTATGAGCAAACCCATTTCGAACAGAGCTTTCTCATGCCCAAAGGTTCATGCAGAATATGACCAACACGTTCTTTTGATATCTTTAGAGTGTCGGCTATCTCTAATGACTCCTTTTTGCTCCCGAATGTCAAAAAAATGCGTGGACAGCGATTTTCATCACCTCAAGGAGCTGTTGAATCCTTCCAAAACCATGTTTTTGAGGTACCAACTTCAGAGTGGAAAAAATGATTGGAGAATTGGTTCTAACGCATGCAAAAGTGTATATTGGATCTGGGAAAAAGTTCGTGGCGTTTTACCCGATAGATGGCGCCAATTGAAAATAATTCAAGAAACACAGATCGCAGCGACACCACTAAACGCTCATTGGAAAGGTGACACACAATTGGTGCAGTGGTTGGAAAGTTGTTTGCGTTTGAAAATGGAGAAAAGTAATGAAAAATTGCGCTATATTCTGCAATATTATTACGACAATAGGAAGAACACTGCGCAGGCTTGTAAAAAAATTTGTGCTGTGTACGGTGAAGGTACCTTATCAAAATCTGCTGCGCGGAAATGGTTCGTTCGCTTTCGTTCTGGTAATTTTGATGCGAGAGATGAATCACGCTCTGGTCGTCCAATCACTGAAAAAGTCCAGCAAGATAAGCATATCAGCAGTGTCGATATTGGTATGGAGCTAGGCATTGACCACCAAACGGTTTTGAGCCATTTACGCAAAGCTGGCTACAAAAAGAAGCTCGATGTATGGGTTCCTCATGAGTTGAGCGCGAAAAACATGATAAACCGAATTAACATCTGCGATGCGCTGCTGAAACGCAATGAAATCGAGCCATTTCTGAAACGTGTCATAACCGGTGATGAAAAATGGATCACGTACGACAATCGGAAGCGTAAAAGATAGCGGACAAGGGATGGTGGCGCGATACAAGCGTTCGCGAAGCCAGGATTGACGCCGAAAAAGGTGATGCTGTGTGTGTGGTGGGACTGAAAGGGAATCGTCCACCATGAGCTACTTCCAGTTGGTCAGACGATTGATTCTCAACTCTACTGTGGACAACTAGAGAGATTACGCCAGGCAGTTGAAAAAAAATGGCCCGAATTGATCAATAGGAAAGGTGTTGTCTTCCATCATGACAACGCCCGACCACACACTTCTTTGATGACCAGTCAAAAATGGCGAGAGCTTGGTTGGGAAGTTTTGATGCATCTACTGTATAGTCCAGACATAGCACCCTCTGACTATCACTTGTTTCGATCTCTGCAGAAGTCTCTCAATGGAATTAAGCTGCTTTCAAAAGAAGCCTGTGAAAACCACTTGATTCAGTTTTTCAACCAGAAATCACAAAAGTTCTTCACCGATGGCATCATGGCTCTACCCGAAAAATGGCGGAACATTGTCGATAATAATGGAGCATATTTGGTTTAAATAAATTCATTTTCACACTATAAGAAAACCAGTTGAATTTTACTAAAAAAACGCCACGAACTTTTTCCCAGACCTGATATTTTGAGACACAATAAAACGATTTATACCAAATTTGTTTTTTCTTTCATTGTTTTTGTAAAAGCTTAATAGGTAGCCCTCGTAATATATCATCCTAAAAATAAATTTATCCAAACTATAAATTAGAAATTTATTAATTTATAACTTAATACGATAATTCTACGAGTTTAATTTACAATATTGGTAATTAAAGAAAGACTTAAACAGAGCTGAGCGGTTTTTCCCAATTTTTATTTAAAACACCTTGTGCTCCGTTAATGCCTAATTAAATTTTAATTTACAGTGATCTTCAATCAAAAGTTTAATCTAGTGAATTATAGTAAGTTACCAATGTTTAGAATGCTCTTATAATAGAGAAATACGATTATCTGATATTCGATCAATCTTTAAGTGATAGATCCTAACAAGTTACCGACGCACATTGGGAGCAAAACCCAAAAAGGTGGCCAAAATATTCGAATTATATGAAAATTTACACATCTGATTTTTTGAGGTCGCTGATTAAGAATCTGACATAAAAAATGTATAACAAAATGGCGGCTCCAATATGGCGGACAAAATTGCTAAAAATTGTCATATTTTCATGAAATTTCGACTATGGGGCTCTTCGAGGTTGCTGATGAAGAATCTGAAATTAAAAATGTGAAAAACAAAATGGCGGATCTGATATGCGGACAGAAATGATAATTTTTGTCATATTTTTATGAAATTTCGACTATAGGGTTTTTCGATATCGCTGAAAAAAGTGAAAAACAAAATGGAGAATCCCATATGGCGGTTTGAAAAAAATAAGTTAATGTTTTAAAGTGAAACTGTTTGTTATTAATATATAATGACAATGTAAACTATATAAAAATGTTATTACAAGAAAACATCAATATTTTTCATCTGATGAAAACATCACTGCTCTGAATCTCAGAACTGGGAACTTTTAGCAGTTGTACAGCTTCAGAGTCCAACGTTTTCAATTTTTTCGCTGGTAATTTCCGCAGGCTTGATATTAGCGAATCTGATGATACCAAAAGCCTCTGAAATACATCTTCCATATTCTTAACGCGATTACATTTTCGCGCAAAGTCCTGCCGATATTTTTTTATAAATTTGTTACAAGATTCTTGGGCTTCTTCAGACATTTGTCCGATTGATAAAATCGAAGCTTGAATAATGCATCCGCTGTGAATCAAAATCTTGTGAACTGTCGTTGGCATGTAAAACCAGGAATATAAACTTACATATAAACGAGCTGTTTCTAGGCAGTATTCCTCATATCTCGGAACATCAGTATCGAAGCCGCACGTAATAACTTGTAATACAACGTAAAAACTCTTAACCAACGTCTCGTCTAGTCCAGTTATTGTTGCCGTATTTGTCGAATTTTCGAAGAAACGACACGCAGTATTTCCGCCATTTGTACTTCCGTATCCCTGTTTCTGTTGATCTTTTTTACATAAAATTTATTTTAAAAAAATGTGCAAGTGCGGGCAGCTGATTTTGTTTCTATATTGTTAAAAAATAGTTAGAAAACACGATAAAATTGTTTTGACAGTTCTAAAAAAGTGATATTTTAAACGTTACAATAATTAAATGATAATCAAATTTTATTGTAGTCAATTTATATCGTTTAAATGTACTCACTTTTATTCGGAGAATCCATTTTACCAAATTAAATTAACTTCAAATACAAAACATTTGAGCGCAATTCAATCTGCCTGTCTAACTCAAACAGAACAAGCTCAGAATCTGGCCTGCTCGAGGCTCTAACAACACGGGGTGTTAAGAGCCACGTGTGCACACTTGATTATTATAACTGGTCGTTTCGAATAGCCTAGGTACCAACCCACATACATAGAGCCTGAAAAGTCCCTCAATCGAGCATTCATTTTAGGGACTTATGGACATCTTTTCGGCATTCGGTCCCAATGTGCGACTACTGTATTAATATCTACTCTATTCACGATACTAATGGTTTTCTCGAAAACGGTTGTTGTTGACTTTATAGAGGAAACGTTGGAAACCATGTAGGGTGGGAAATTTAGGACTCTCTTCTAGACCTCTTCAATGCTTTTGACTGCCTTTCATACGTTAACCGCTTCCATAAATTGTCTATGTATGAAGTACAAGGACCTACAGTCTGCCAAGTAAGAAGAGTCCACGATAATTCATTTTTGGCAGATGCAATTCAAGAAAAAATCGGTAGAGGTAACCTTTGTCTTTTAGTAAAAGTATCAATCAATTCCGAACTTTCGTCGAAATTACGTAAAATTCAAAACGAGTCACTTGTTTGCGCTAGGCAGTCTTTCTTTGTTCCCATCCAAAAGCAAAATGACACATTCCGCGGCCGCGCATATTAAAAAGTCGGTATCGTTTGTGAAGAAGTGGGTAAATCATTTTAACGAGATGAAAAATGTCGACGACTTGCCAAAACGTGGCTAAGTAGGCAAAGTCCTGTATCCTCTGTGTCTGGAAAAGTCATCTCTACCTCTTCTTTCTCCTCTTCCTCTGACGTGCTGCTTATTAAAGATGGTACAATTAAATTTTGATCTTCTAAAAACAAAAGGAAAAAATAAGCGGTAATAACCAGTAAGCAAAGTATTCACAAAAAATATCATCAAGTCAAATACACTCAACAGAAGAGGAAGAGGGAAGACATTAAAGAGAGAGAAAAAGCTCTACTAACCTACTGTGTTTCTTAATATTTCCAATCTTGCCATCTCAGCTACTTGTCTCTTTTCTCTTCGTTGTTCTGCTTTTACGAAATTCATGTCAACGCCTCCTATGCAGCCAGGATGTCCTTTTTTTCTCTGGAGTAACAAAAACCGCTAGTCATCTTCAATGGTGTTTTTCAATGCATCCTGAAGAGCAACATCAAAAAAGTCACCAAGGGTTGACTTGAAAAACCAATCGTGTCTTTGTTTTCACGGGACCCGAAATTGACGCTGCGTCAAGGAGCGGCAAAATTAGGAAAATCGAGTTTGAATGTGTTCCATGAGATTATTCGACAACATCTTCGTGCTTATGATGTCAAATTCCGAAGCACCTTGGCTGGGCGAAAATCATGTCGCAAAGCAGCTCGCTTGGGACCACGATAAGATACTAGAGTGGCCCTCACAATCGCCTGACGCCAACCCTATTGAAAACGTTTGGTTTTCTTACTTAACACACATCTTAATGATAAAATCCAAAAAATTGTAATTTTGTTTCTGAATAATTGTCAATAAAGCTAAGTGTGTCATAGGAAGCATTCACTCAGATTTGATGATAATTTGATTACAAAGCCAATTAGGATTTTCCTAAATGCCCTGTATATCAGTAACGAATGAAAATAAATAAATAAAAGCAATATATGTTTTTGAAAACGGACTAAAAACTACTATTTAATGGTCTGCTCATGTGTGGAGGGTGCCCTTTAAAAAAATTTTAGTTGGATCTGTAATCTGTCAAATTTGACAAGTGATAAATTTTTTGTTATCATATTTCCTTATAAAACTAATATTTTGACATATTTCGAGCTTCATAAATTTGTTTGCACATCTATCTTGAACTAAAGGCTAATCAGAGTATTCTTCATTAAAATCATTATTAATGAGGCATCGGAAGTGCACCTTTAAACTCCCTGTTACTCACACGGGTCTAATTATATTAACAATTCAAACATGTCCCATCACCTACCACTGTTCGAAGCATCTGCTACTGTTTCAACAGCAATATCTACTGGCAGTTTCGTTGGAGTCGATATACCTCTACTGGTGAGCAGAAATATCGATTCAAACTATTTGGCTTCATTTAACATTGATCCTAGAATTTGGTGTTCATATATTTTTACGAGTTTTAGTATCATTTGAAAGCCCATTCTATTTTCTTTCTAGTGATACTAAATTCCATAGCATGCCTCCTGCTTTTTACTGATTAAAATTATTGAAAGGGAAAAGAAGGAGAACAGGATGAAAAAAGGGGTAAGAGAAAGGAAAAAAACAACGATTAAGTGCAAGTTGAACTTGCACAATTAGTGTTTCGTACGTTGAGTGCTTTTAAAATTAAAAAAATTGTTACGGTGGTATAAAATGATCAGTGACTTCACAAGACACACTCCAAATGAGTTTTTAATAAAGTTTGTTCCAATTTTTACTGAAAACTGATGAAATTTTTTTTTTTTTTTTTATATACCAGATAAATTATTAAAGGTGTTTTTTAACACTAGTGTTAATTTTCGTTCAATTTACACCCCGTGGAGAATATTCCAGAATTTTTTCTAAATTTTTTGATCAATACTTTTCGAGATAAGGTGGCGGGACAGCGATTTTTCGCTATTTTTTTTAAAAATAATTCAGAGAAAAGTGTGCGCGAGTATTATATATATATATATATATATATATATATATATATATATATATATATATATATATATATATTTATATATATATATTTATATATATATTTATATTTATATATATATATATATATATATATATATATATATATATATATATATATATATATATATATATATATATATATATATTATATATATATTTATATATATATATATATATATATTATATATATATATATATTATATATATATATATTTATATATATATTTATATATATATTATATATATATATATATATATTTATATATATATATATATATATATATATATATATATATATATATATATATATATATATATATATATTTATATATATATTTATATATATATTTATATATATATTTATATATATATTTATATATATATATTTATATATATATTTATATATATATTTATATATATATTTATATATATATTTATATATATATTTATATATATATTTATATATATATTTATATATATATTTATATATATATTTATATATATATTTATATATATATTTATATATATATTTATATATATATTTATATATGTATATATATATGTATATATATATGTATATATATATATATATATATATATATATATATATATATATATATATATATATATATATATATATATATTTTACTAGTGTTTTCACAAGCTATCATTTGACACCACACTCGATGACCTAGTAACAAAAATTTTTTTTCATTATTATTACCATATTCAACTTTCTCTGACAAATAGTTTCGAAGAAAATCGGGTGTGACAGACAGACAGACAGACGGACAGACAGACAGACATCGAAGTCATCTTATAAGTGTTCCGTACGGAACACTAATTAACCAAATTTTAAGTTTCGCAATTAAATTTATTGATAAAAACCAAAATCAATATTTTGTATTACCCTCTAGCCCTTATTACTGCTTCCAGCTGGTTGTTCATGGAACCGGTGAGCTTTTTCACCACTGTCTCTGGGATTCTTCACCACTTTTCCGCCATCGCAACCTTTAAATCCCGCGATGCAGGGGCTAGATTTCTGGCTCGAACCCTCCTTTTGAGCTCACCCCACGTGTGCTCGATTGGATTGAGGTTAGGACTCTGCGCAGACCCGTCTAATGTGGGTATTCCCATTTCCGCCAGGTATTGCCGCACCGATGCAGCAGCATGTGGCTTCGCATTGTCGCTTATTAGCACGAAGCTATCGCCAACAAACCCAGCATAAGGAACGACGTGTTCTTGCAGGATTTCCTCGAGGTACCGGTGAGCAGTTAATGCACCGCTACGAATCTCGTCAATCACCAGAGCCAAATCGGTTTTCGCATTCAATGAGATGCCTCCCCACATCATGACAAAACCTCCTCCGTAAGCGAACGTTTCAGTCTTCATCTAACTGTTCAATGACTTTTCAGAGCTCCTGCTGGACCTCAACGCCGGTCAAGTGACGCTTTCTTAGAGTTGTTTTAACAATGAAGCGATTATCTCGCTCTGATGTACACCTTTTTCTTCCTGATCCTGGTCTCCGTGTAAATGCGCCAGTCTCTTGGTAACGTCTGGTAGACTCTAGAGACAGCTGACTAGTTCAGGTGCAGTTGCACAGCGACTACACGTTGATCATGCCCTTCTTGCAATAGACTTGTGCCGTTTCTTCCGGGGTAGTATCCATTTTCCGATGACGTAATTAGTGAACAGGTATAGAAGAGATATTGACGGTTCAAGTTCCGACAAAGGAATGATAGGACAATGCAGTTGCATGTATTTTTATAGGGATGAATAGCGCGCAACGAGTACGTTGCTGCGCGAACAAAAACGATTCTACTAAGTAAAATCGTTTTAATCGGTAAAACTTTTTGTAAATCTAAATGTTTTTAGTATTATTGGAAAGAGTAGAAAATCAGCATTCTAATGATACCAAAAATAATACCATTGTTTGAAAATTAAATTCAAGGATCGATGTTAAATGAAGCAAAATCGTTTTAGTCGATTTTTTTGCTCACCAGTGCACTTACTAAAAGGTTTCTTTTTGAAGATCCTACTTCTAATAAATATTAGATATTAGCTAAAGTATCAAGGCGAGTCATAAAAGTCTCTTTCTAGTTATTCGAAGGATTCTAACATGTGACGATATATCTAAGGCCGAACGATGATGCATCTGCTACTGTTTTGACGTTAGCAATGGCAACTTTTTTTAAAAAAAGAAACTTAAATGCATAACTTCACTTGGTTTATCCAATAGTACCAGGTCATTGGCAATACGTAAAGTTATGTGCAACGCGCGTATATACATTCACTATAATAATAAATTGTAACAAATAACAAACGGCGTGCGAGCTATTCTCTGAAAATTTTAAAAATATTGTTTATGGTATCTTAGATTTAAGTATACCCTGGTATACATTGATTCGTCAACTGCTGAAAAATCGTGCCTCTTTTTCATGTAACTTCTTCTTCTTCCTACGTTAGGACCATGTCCTGTCTTTACTTCAAAAGTTTCCCAGAAACAATTGCCATGATGAAGACCAGCTCTCATACCATCTTATTGGTGGTCTTCCAAGCGGTCGAGGTGTGTTTGGTCGCTTCTCTTTTGCAACTTTAGCCAACCGGTCATTTGGCATTCTGTCCACAAGGTCTCTCCATTCTCTTCTCCTATTCCTTGCCCATCTCACCACATCCTGTATTTCGCACATTTCCCTTATTTTTTCACATCTCTTCCGGTCAAATAAGGTATGTCCTGTTATCGATCTAAGTGTTCGCATTTCTGTTGTTCTTAGGAGTCGTTTTGTTATTGTGTTCTCCGCTCTGGTTTCTATCGCGTACGTCATGATCGGTCTTACGCATGTTTTGTATATTCTTACTTTGCTCCTGGTGCTCATAACATATATTTGTTTTTCCAAATTATATCTCTTAAGTATCCTGATATTAATGATGCCTTTGTTGTTTGAGTTTTTACTTCCTCCTTAAGGTTCCTGGTACTTGTTATGTTTGCCCCTAGATATTTGAAGGACATCACTTGTTCTACACTCTGATCATAAATCGCGAGTTTGCATCTTTTCGGTTCTTTATATATTGTAAGGGATTTTGTTTTCTTTACAGATATTTGCATATTAAACACTTTTGCTGTTTGTTGGAACTTATGTAGGAGTCTCTGTAAGTTATCTTCGTCTTCTGATATGATTACTGCATCATCGGCGTAGCATATTATTTTTATTTCTTTGTCTCCCAATCGATATCCTCTCCAGTTTTCTTTACTTCGTTTATAATTTCATCCATTATGATGTTAAATAAGATTGGGCTTAGGCTATCTCCTTGTCTGATTCCGGTTGTCATAGATATTTTATTGCTTAATTTATTTGCCACTCTTACAAATGTGTGATTGTTGATGTTCAACTCTTCGCTAGTTTTTATAATATTCGGGTGAATTCCCCTTTTTGTAGTAGGATTATGACCTCAGTTAACCGTACCCTATCGAATGCCTGGGTAAGATCAATGAAACACATAAAGGCTATCTTATTAAACTCTATGGCTTTTTCGGTAATTTGGCGGATTATAAATATGGCGTCTATAGTAGGCCTGTTCTTTCTGAACCCTTGATGTTCTTCACAGATTCCGGTTAACATTATTTCTTCAGCTAAAATTTTAGTGAACAATTTTAGTACCGCACTCATTAAGCTGATACCTCGATAGTTTTTTGGATCTATCCTTTCTCCTTTTTTGAAAATTGGTATCAAGATGCTTTCTTTCCATTCGGATGGTATAACCTTGGCTGTGAGTATTTTGTTAAAGAAAATCTGTAATTCTTCTAGTAATTTTTCACCTCCATACTTGATCATTTCGTTCTTAATTTCGTCCATGCCCGGGGCTTTTCTGTTTTTTAGTTTCGCTGCCATGTGCTGTATTTGATTCAAGGAAATGGTTCTATTTGGTTGAGCAACATTTTCATTTTCATGCTGTATTTCCTGTGTTAATGAATTGGTTTCTGATGGACTATAGAGTTTTTCGAGATATCTTTCCCATTCTTCCACCGTAATTTTTGTATTTTGTATATACTCATTTATTGGTTTTTTCTATTTCTCAGTAGATTCCATATTTTTTTTGTCCTTCGTACAGATCATGTTCCATATCGTTCGAAAGTTTCTCCCAATGCTCTCTTTTGATTCTCTGGATATTCTCGTTGACCCTGTTTCTTACATTTTTATAATCATTGTATGTTATAGCATTGGATCTGTACTGTAGGTACGACTTTTCTTTCTTCTTCAGCTAATGTCTTAACTTCTTGTTTGAACCAAGGCTTTGTGTTTGGTTTTCCCCCTTTCTTTATAGTCCTTTTTTCATGAAACGACATCTGTTAAGGAAAATATGAACACTTTTAAGAGCTGTAGCACAGTAAACATAAAACACAGTAACGACAGTCCTACTCGGCACCTCAAGGGGTTCTAGTTTGTATTGATCACATGATCTGTCGCCATATTGCTGGTATGATGCCGGTGAGTTTTTGAAATATTCAAATTCCTTCTGTCAAGAAAAATCCTATTCTGTAGAATAAAAATGAATTTTGCTGATTAAAGGAAGAAGAAAAGTTTTTTTTAGAAACATTTTTTTTATCAAGTTCTACATACTCTGTATGTGTTATATAGTTTTTCAATATCCAAATTGACACCTGGTCGGTCACATGTTGTTAACCTTAATGCTGCCCTGAATTCAGAAAAAAAGTACATGAGGAATAACATAAACCAATACTTAACAGTAATAATATATCAACTCTTTTACAAATAAAATCTATCTCTAATATGAAAACGCAATTATCATGATCTTTGTATAGTATATTGCATAATACAAATAAGAATTATGAATAAATTACCTTTGAGAAATCTAAAAAAACTAACTCCTAATATATATTTTTACAAGCACTAACCGCACAACAAAAATTTCCTCTTGACATTTTCTTTTATAATTATTTTCAATTATAACGTCATTTACTTCTTGGTTATAAAGATTCGCCTGATGTAAACAGAACCCGCGAACGCGCTGGCAGCCATGTTGTTGATGTGCTAGGGGACCTATGCGTGATAAAAAACAGGACCTAAAATTTTCTTGAGCGTCGCTACTATGTTGTTTGTAATTTTTTAGTGTTCCGTACGGAACACTTACCATATAAGATGACTTCGGTGTCTGTCTGTCTGTCTGTCTGTCACACCCGATTTTCTCCGAAACTATTTGTCATAGAAAGTTGAAATTTGGTAATAATATAGGAATTGTTGGCCGCGTAGTTTTGAAAGTTAAATTTTGACTTAAGGGGTTAGTTTTGGGCGGTGAAATCGGAAGTGAAAAATTTTTTTTTTACTAGGTCATCGAGTGTAGTGTCAAATGAAAGCTTGTGAAAACACGAGTAAAAAATATTATAATGTTATATTTGCGCACACTTTTGTTTGTATTATTTTTAAAAAAACGCGAAAAATCGGTGTCCCCCCACCTTATCTCGAAAAGTACTGATCAAAAAATTTTGAAAAAATTATGAAATATTCTCCAAAGGGTATAGATTGAACGAAAATTATCACGAATGCATTAACTTTAATAATTTATCTGGTATATGAAAAAAAAACAAAAATTTCAAGGTCATCAGTTTTTTGGAAACAAACTTTGTGGAAAACTCATTTAGGGTGTGTTTTGTGAATTCGCTCATCATTTTATACCACCGTAACAAAAATTTTTATTTTAAAAGCAATCAACGTACGGAACACTAATTGTGCAAGTTCAACTTGCACTTGGCCGGTTTTTTATAAGCAAAAAATCTTTAGTCGGTAGTTCAGAAATTTTTGAATTAAAATGTAATTTTAATAATAATTTGACTAAAAATTTAATTTCAGAAGTCGCACCTCATAGACTGATGAACTTGATGATTACTTTATTTGATTTTTTCGTTTAAAGCGTGCTTACTTAAACAGGAATCGACTATCTTAAAACTGACTTAAGTTATACACTTTGATCGGGTAACAACGTGGCGCCATCTGCTATTATGAACGTTAAACTACCATACGAATTGACATAACATCAGTAAATGGAAGTGAGTGGTCTAAGTATGAATGTTTCTTTGGTATTATCAAATATAATAATAATTTAGAAAACAAAAATTTCGTTTTTTTTTTATATACTAGATAAATGATTAAACGTATTGCACTCGTGATAATTTTCGTTCAATCTACACCCTGTGGAGAATATTCCAGAACTCTTTCAAAATGTTTTGAACCGTACTTTACGAGATAATGGGCGGACAGCGATTTATTAAAAATAATATAAAGAGAAGTGTGCGCAAGTATTACATTACATATATATATATATATATATATATATATATATATATATATATATATATATATATATATATTACTCGTGTTTTCACAAGCTTTCATTTGACACCACACTCAATGACCTAGTAAAAAAAAATTTTTCACTTCCGATTTCACCCCCCAAAACTAACCCCTTAAGTTAAAATTGTACTTTCAAAACTACACGGCTCTGACGAGGCTATCAATTTCTATATTAGTACCAAATTTCTATGTCAAATAGTTTCGGAGAAAATTGGGTGTGACAAACGAACAAACACAGAACGGATCTTAAGTGTTCCGTACGGAACACTAATAGCTTTAAAACAGCTTAAATTCAAGTGATATGGAAAATATTCCCAAAGAGGAGGATTATAGATTAAATCTAATTCAAGGACATAACATAAACTATTTTGTGAAGCTGGAAGACATTTAAAACTAGAATTTATCAGTAATACGAACATTTGTATTATTTCTTATTTTTATTCATATTTTTTTCTATTTTTTCCTCTCAAGGAATTAAAAAGGGAACTATATGTGTATTACCCCGTTAATAAGCGATTTAAATACCTCTAGTTTGGAGCCATCACAGTCGTAATCACTAAAATCTCGATGAAATGATGTAAATCAAATTAACTTTAAGAGAGATTTACTGCTTCAGTAGCCTTAATATACGAGTATATAGTGTTTTAATGTTATTAACCGAAATCAGAATTTGTTGCTAGAAACTATGTGAGACAATTAGCCCAGAATTTTTTAAAAAAGTCACAAGAAATTATTTATAGTTTTAACATTCGTAGAATATAGATGCTAGAGATGATGGAGGATGATGCAAACGGTAGAGTGGCGTCTACAGTAATTTGTTACAATTAAAGATGATATGGCAGTAACTCCAGCTCAAAAAATATAAACTGATTATAAGGTAGTCATAAAAAATTTTTTTTATAAAGGCGATTTCTATGTCAGCACTTCGTCTCTTTCTATATCTTCATGCCTAAGGTTACCTGTATGATACCAGATTCTTCAGCAGGTAATCCTCTACTATCTCTCTACTACTTCTAGTGTTTTAAATGTTGCTTGATTATGAGTTGTATGGATCTGTCTAGGTATTTAATATTATATAATCATTGTATAATGGAGGCGGTTTGGTAATTTATTTAACTGTCTGTCAAGTAAGAATGTGCCCGCGATCATTCATTTTTGGTATAAGCGATTCTAGCGACGCATGATGTCAAATTCCGAAGTACGTTGAAGAAACCTTTGCGGCTCTAAAATTACGTCGCGAAGCAGCTCGATTGGGCCCACGATAAGATACTAGAGTGGCCCTCACAATCGCCGGATGCCAACCCTATTAAAAAAGTTTAGTCCCTTGTAAAGAGAAAGCTCAGCAGAAAGGATTTTGACTCAGTTGTCTCGCGAGAGTCGAAAAATTTGGAGATCATTGCAGAAAATCTCGTCGACAGTATGACTTGAAGATGCCAGGCGATTATTCGTGCAGGAGGCGATTGGACAACTTACTAAGATAATTGCGTCGTTGTTAGCACGCCAAAGAATACATTGATGGCAAGAAATGTTCTCGAAACACGTTTTTTCAAGGATACAAGCCATCACGTTTTTACGTGACAGACTGTAGATAAATTAGTATGTAGGGATCAGTTTTTTTTTACTTTCTACAAGCTCCCTAGGAAGTAATTAATTACTATTGTAGCCATAAATTTAAAGTTGCTTATTCTTATTATGCTTCTTTTTTTTTTGTTTTTTTCTTTTTAATAAAAATTTAGAAGTAACAACGGGGGGTACCCAAAAATTTAAGAGAATGCCCCGTTACTACGTTTTTAGCCTGGGTAATACACAGATATGATGCGTGCCAGAGCGAGAGAGGAGACGCCTCGACTGAGGCACCAGTATCATCGGAATGCGGTGACGGTCGAGGCGGTGTTGCCGTAACCTCAGCGAGATTTTTTGAATTTTTTACGATGATAAGCAGTCATGAATTCAGGTTTAAGTATTGGGCGTTTTGACGCAACGTTGGAATTTAAATTCTCTTCGGTCCTTCGAAAACAGCTTGTATTATCGTACGCAAGGAGAATAAACATAGCAGAAAACTATGTGGCATAATATTATAATAAAATGTTTTGCGAACATTATCGTACGTGTGGTTTTAATGATGGTTTGTTTTCTTGGATTGTAAGGCGCTTTACGCTAAACTGTGAATATCTGACTACTATCTCTAGTAAGAATGTCAGATGGCTAATTATATTTTAAGCCAAATTAGACTCCTTTTTTGGGACCGTAGTTGTTTCTTCAATACTAATCATTTTTGTGCACCTGCTTGTTGGCAATATTCGATAAAAAACAACTTTTATAGCAGTATTAATATGACAAAAATAATAAAAGTTCTATTTCCTAATTTCATTAGTTATAAAATGAATTGGAACCTCAACCGGTGCCAACTTTAAACTCCCAAACATTCGTTACAAATTATTGTTATAGCCAGAAAACCTAGTGTTAGTAGGATGGGCCACACCACATTCTTGTCGCTCGAAATTTTATTTCAGAAAGAGGTGATATAAATTGGCCTCCACATAGCCCTCATTTAACACCCACGGATTTTTCTTGTGAGGCTATCTCAAACCGAAAGTTTACAGTAAATACAGAAGTTTTAGCATGTTTAAAGGATTTTTTATGAGGTTAAAATAGAAAAAAAATGTGACACAGTTTTTTTATTGGAAGACTCTGTACAGAGTGGTTTAAATTGGACACTTGAAGGTAAACCCCTTTATCTAAAGGAGATAGACGAAAACTGATGTCGGTGTCTGAGGCTCAATTTTTATGATAAACTCAATGGTGAAAACCGCATATCGATATCTAGTACCGTTTTAGATATACCGGGTGTATTTCAAAAATCTGCGTCTTGGAAAAACTCGCATAAAAACTGAAAACTTTTATATTTTGAAATAGATTTAAGAAAAATATAAAGTGTGCTCTATTTTTAGAATGGTAATTTAAAGCTCTATTCGGATAAAGAAAAATATACAGGGTATCCAATTTAAAAAATATATTTTTGCGTTAATAACTATTAAAATATTAGTTATAAAAAAATGTAACTTACACTGTTGAAATGCACGTGAAAAAGTGCTTTGAGAATGTTTTTACAAAAATCATAAATCATAAAGAATTACAAACATTTTTCCAAAATGCAGATTTTTGAAAAACACCCTGTATATCTGAAACGGTACTAGATATCGATATGCGGTTTTCACCATTGAGTTTATCATAAAAATTAAGCCTCAGACACCGACATCAGTTTTCGTCTATCTCCTTTAGACGAATGGGTTTACCTTTAAAAGTGTCCAGTTTGGACCACCCTGTAAATTGTTTTTCATTTTTATAGAACTGATATTTCTAGAAATCCCAATATTTATGGTGTTGTTGCCCAAAATAATGAAGGAAAACCGCTTTTTCTAGACACGTTTAACAATAACGTAAATTGACAATGGCATTTGTTTATGTTAGGAATTTTGAGAGTAAGTTTAAACTAAATGTCTTTTTTGGGAATGAAAAACGGAATATTTACGAGATATTTATCATTATAAGAAGAGCAAGCACAACGGGACTATACACGACTTACTAGAAAGCAAAGACGAATCCCTAGCTGAAATATATTTTCAAGAACATATAACCACATCTTAACTGAAACAAAAAAAATAATAATACAGAGAGATGACTACTACCAGAAGCCGGGAACAAAAAAAAATATAAACAAATTAATTGGCTCATTTAATCGTAAATATCGCCATATTAGTATTGCAAAGAAATTTGAAATTTTTTTAGTCCCCAAAAAAAACATTTTTATACTAACACTCCAGTTTTAATTTTAACTAACAAAATTCTTAACATAAACAAATATCATTGTGAGTTTACGTTGTTGTTAAACGTGCATAACCAATACCGACGAAGTTAGAAAAGAGGTTTTCAAACTGAAAAATATTATACAGGATGTTCCATTTAAAAAATACAAAGTTTGTGTCATATATGATGTGATGCCACAACGCTTTTTGTTTTAATATTCTAAATATAATTCGTTTTTAGTGTTCCGTACGGAATACTTATAAGATCACTTCGGAGTCTATCAGTCTGTCTGTCACACCCGACTTTCTCCGAAACTATTTGACATAGAAAGTTGAAATTTGGCACAAATCTAGGAATTGATGGCCTCGTCAGAGCCGTCTAGTTTTGAAAGTTAAATTTTGACCTAAGGGGTTAGTTTTGGGAGGTGAAATCGGAAGTGAAAAAAAATGTTTTACCAGGTCATCGAATGAAAAAATCAAATGAAAGCTTGTAAAAACACGAGTTCAAAAATATATATAATGTAATCCTTGCGTACACTTTTCTTTGTATTATTTTAAAAAAATCCCGGAAAATCGCTGTTCCTCCACGTATCTCGAAAAGTACTGATCAAAAAATTTTGAAAAAAATTCTAGAATACTCTCCACAGGGTGTAGATTGAACTAAAATTATCACGAATGCATTACCTTTAAAAATTTATCTGGTATATAAAAAAACAATTTCAAGGTCATCAGGTTTCAGTAAAGATCGGAAAAGAACTTTGTTGAAAACTCATTTGGGAAGTCATTTATCATTTTATACCTCCGTAACAAAAATTTTTATATTAATAGCAATCAACGTTCGGAACACTAATTGCGTAAGTCCAACTTGCCCTTGACCGTTTATTTTATTATAAATATTTAATACTAAACTTTTCTATGGGACACCGTGTACATCAATTCTTTTTCTGACTAGTAAAACACACCCTGGACTGTAGAAAAAAAAGCAGCTGTCAAAATAAGGATCTTTTGTTTTTGTTGCTTCTGTTAAATATCATAGGTTTATTACTCTTTTGACAAAGCTGAAGAAAAGTAATAGCAACAAGTGTGCTTACAGAATCATATCCCTGGCTCATTTCTTCACATTTACAATAGATAGTTAAATACATAACCACTCAATCTGATGAAAAAAAAATATGGAACTGACATTCTCAAAAATAAAATTCCACTCGATCGCTGACCTTTATTTCAAATTCCTGCCTTTTTTCTGCAAAGATTTTTTAATTGGTCGTAAGTAACAATTCCTTAACGTAGCTCAAGCCAATTATGTAAGTTTTTTTTTTTTTATTTTACTACTCTCAGCATGTCATCTATTTTATTTTAATTAGACAATCGGAATGCGAATTCTTGAGTTAAAAGAAAAAGTTAATTTTTTAAAGATTATTACAATATGTAAGTATTAGCCGTAACAACGAAAAAAATATTAATTTAACGAGGAATGTTTAGTTGTATAATTAATAAAAGATTTCATTTTGTTCGTTAATGATGCCAAAGATTGAGAATGTGGACTAAATGAAAATAAACCTGAACTTAAGTTTCGTAAGTGTTTGGAAAAAAAGTAGTCGAAAACTGTTTTTTTTTTGTTTCTTGTAACTACTTAAGAGAGGTGGCCATAGCGTAGGGGTTAACGTGTCTTGCCTTCTACGTCGGAGACTCGAGTTCGATTCTCGGCTGGGGAAAAAAAAAGCATTACAACGTGATGGTCGCCCGCTTCGTGTATATTTTGTTATAGACCAGGGCCACTCTTATGGATGTAGAAGATACGCCTCTTAAAAAGGTACTTTTTTAGTGTTCGGTACGGAACCCTTGTAAGATTACTTAGGTGTCTGTCAGACTGTCTGTTTGTCCGTCTGTCTGACTGTCCGCCACACCCAATTTTCTCCGAAACTATTTGACATAGAAACTTAAAATTTTGGTGCTAATATAGGAATTGATGGCCCTATCAGAGCCGTTTAGTTTTGAAAGTTAAATTTTGAATTGAAAAAAAATCTTTTTATCAGGTTATCGAGTGTGAATTTTGAGAAAATTCTGGAATATTCTGCGCAGGGTGTAGATTGAACGAAAATTATCACGAGTGCATTACCTTTAATAATTTATCTGGTGTGTAAAAGAAACAAAAAATTTCAAGGTCATTAGTTTTCAGTAAAGATTAGGAAAAAAACGATGTGAAAACTGCTTTGGGGTGTGTTTTGCGAAGTCATTAATCACTTTATACCTCCGTACCAAAAATTTTTATTTTAAAAACAATCAACGTACGGAACACTAATTGCGTAAGTCCGACTTATACTTGGCCAATTATTTTATGTTCACCTCCGGTCATCGATTACTAAATTGGATATGAGTTTTTTAAAGTTTATAATGTTCCACTGGAAGAAATGGTTAGTTTTTTGTAAAAAATTTCACTTCCTCCGCTCACCGCTTTTTAACTTACTGTGTTGAAAGGTGTCTAAGCTTTGAGAGGTTATTTCTTTTTCATCAAAGTGTGTCACCTTCCCCATTTATCGTTTTGTGCTTCCCTGTTTATTGATTGATGCACCTCCTCTATACGTAGCTCACCTTTCGTAATGAAACGTCCTTTGTAGGCAGAGGCCCTCCTCACCCTTTAAACTTGGCTACACCACTAGGTCAAACATAAGACATTAATGACGTGGGGAAGGAGGTTGCTCGTATTATGTTATACATCCTTTTTAGGGTTCTAATGGTAATAGTATAGAGATGGAAATGCCAGTCAAAAATATCTTGGTATAACCTTGCCTGTCTTTACGTGTTTAATATCCTATCATAAAATATCCATCATTTGAAGTGTTGACTTGTAGTTTTTGCACTAAGTTGCCCTTAGTGTGAGACAATCAAATTCAGTAATTATTCTGGAACTACGTATTTGTTTTACCGATTTTTTTATGATTCTAATGTCATCAAGCAAGTGACACTTTCTTTTGGTTTTAAAGATATTTTTGCGAAGCTTTCGAAACTGGAGAGAATAGCAGCCATTTTACTTCTCACTTGACAGTTTTTTCTTCCATTAATTTTACTTGGTATTTGGATTTGAATATTATTGTTCGCTTAATTTTTTTTTTGATGTTCTTCGATCCTACCCCCGCAAAAATCCTATAGAAAAATGAAGCCCTTAAATTTTTAGAAAAAAATATTAATATTTCGAGGCCGCATCCATCGATTGAAATTATATTTTTTCATAATTATTGTAAAGCAACTGCTTACAAGCTGTTCTCTTGTCTGTCAAATCCATCCTGAGACGCGTTTCGCCGTATCACGGCTCGTCAGTCAGGCTAGGATTGACAAACAAGAGAACGGTATCAACTGGTACTTATCCCAGAAGTTACGGAGCACGATGGTAAGATACAACGAATTGTATAAAGTACGCATACCTATTACTCCATCGAAAGCTGACACAGCAGCTTTCAAACCGACAGAGTGGTTGACACAGTCAACGCTTTAAAAGCAGGTAGCGCTTTTTCGAGGGATCCTTCCTCAAGTATATATAATTATTGTAAAGCAACTGAAAATAGACAGAAGTCCATATTCCAGCAGCTTACAAGCTGTTCTCTTGTCTGTCAAATCCATCCTGAGACGCGTTTCGCCGTATCACGGCTCGTCAGTCAGGCTAGGATTGACAAACAAGAGAACGGTATCAACTGGTACTTATCCCAGAAGTTACGGAGCACGATGGTAAGATACAACGAATTGTATAAAGTACGCATACCTATTACTCCATCGAAAGCTGACACAGCAGCTTTCAAACCGACAGAGTGGTTGACACAGTCAACGCTTTAAAAGCAGGTAGCGCTTTTTTCGAGGGATCCTTCCTCAAGTATATATAATTATTGTAAAGCAACTGAAAATAGACAGAAGTCCATATTCCAGCAGCTTACAAGCTGTTCTCTTGTCTGTCAAATCCATCCTGAGACGCGTTTCGCCGTATCACGGCTCGTCAGTCAGGCTAGGATTGACAAACAAGAGAACGGTATCAACTGGTACTTATCCCAGAAGTTACGGAGCACGATGGATTTTTTCGTCTCAATCGTTTTTCAACAGCCCCCCGTTAAACTTCTAATTTGAATTTAAGGATTATGAAGGTGTTTACCTGTACATTTTTGTTGCTGAATCCGTTCCCGAGGGCCGTTTTCCCCTAAAAATCCTTAAATTTTCTGTAATGCTCATGAAGGGTGAAAAAATACGTTTTCTTTTCAAAAAAGTTCAGTAAAATTAACGGGAAGCATTGTAGTTCAAGTTTTATGATGCAGTCATAAATATGGCCAATTATTGTCGAAATTGGCCAATAAAAAATTACTGATAACTGCAGCGTTATGAGGGGGTGCCCCGTCATGTTGAAAAAATATATTTCTAAGGTCGATTAACGGCAGTTCATCAACAAGAGGTTCTTTTTGCTGCCTTAATATTTCTAAGTATCTCTGAGAGGTGAGTGTTCCTTCGTAAATAAATGGACCTATAACCCTGCCTCAAGAAATTCCTGCCCACACATTAAATCCAAATCTGCCTTAATTTCTTTGCTCCACAACTAAATGAGAATTTTCTTGTGCCAACGTATAAGAATTGTAACGGTTAAAAATACCTGCATTGCTTACATAAACTTCGTCTGTCCAAATGCAATTTAATGAAAAATTCGGAACATGGTTACAATTCTCCAGAAACCACTGGCAAAAATCCATACGCCGTTGAAAATCTCCGTCTCTAAGGTGATGAACTTTTCTTGCCCTATATGGCCTGAATTTGTGCTTCTTCAAAGTACGACTCGTTAGTTCTTGGTAGTCCAGTGGATTCTTTTAACTGTCGGGTCGAAGTGTTGGGATTATTTCCGATAGTTCCTAAAACTACTATTTCTTCTAAACTCCTTATCCCTGTTTGATGCATAATTTTTGGATCGTTTCTTTTCAAACTGGCCACTATTAACTAGGTTATGTCGCATTGGAGCGAATATATCCTTGAAGGGTTGACGGCTCTCTTGTTACCGTTCGTGGTACAAATTACTTGCCGCTTCCGAATTTTCTCCGGTTTATATGAAACACACTATCATATCCCATTTTTCGTAATTTTCAAACTTTATTGGGATTTATTTGACAATTCAATAACTGATCCTGAAGTAAAGTTTGACAACTACGAGTAAACAATTGAATTAAACCATATAGCCGCTCCATCCAAAGCCTACTTCACAAAATGTGCATTTAAAACTCGCGAAAACCTTTATACAGGGTGGCCCAAAATTACCGAAGGGGTTTGAGTTCATTATAACTTTTTATTTAAGACATAATTATAATTTTTTTTTTAAATACAGTATATTAATGGAGAATATTTTTAATTTAATTATGAAAAAATATATCTCGCAAGTGGTGGCCATTTTCTGCTTCGCATATTCGTGCTCTTTCCAAAACATTTTCCATAATCTTTCGCAAAACTTCGGGTGTTATGTTGTTGATTTCATCGCGTATATTGTTTTTTAATTGCTGGATGGTTCTAGGCTTATTAATATAGACTTTTCCTTTCAAATAACCCCAAAGGAAAAAGTCTGGAGCGGTTAAATCCGGTGAACACGGAGGCCAATTAAAATCGCTTGTACGCGAAATAATTCGTTCACCAAAGATGTCGCGTAAAAGAGCCATTGTGTCCCTCGCAGTGTGCGCTGTGGCTCCATCCTGTTGGAACCATACTTGCGGATGGTTTTCTACGGCTGGCCTTAAAAAAATTTCCAACATTGTCCGATATCGAACACCAGTGATGGAAACGGCGATACCGTGTTCATTTTCAAAAAAATATGGGCCAATTATCCTTTCCGACGAAACACCGCACCAAACAGTACACTTAAGTGGGTGTAATTGTCGCTGTTGAACTACTCTTGGATTTTCCGTAGCCCATATCCTGCAGTTTTGCCTATTAACGAACCCATTTAATTGGAAATGGGCTTCGTCGCTCATAATTAAATTATGAAATAAAATCATGATTTTCTTCTGCTTTTTGCCGGAAATAAATTGCATAATCAAGTCGTTGCTGGTAAACTGTCGGTTTCAATTCTTGGACAAGCTGAATTTTGTATGGAAACATTCTCTGTATGCAAAATTCTCTGCAGCGACCCTCGTGAGAGGCCAAGTTGTGTCGAACGTCTCCTGGTTGATGTTTCTCCATCTTTCCGAATACTCTCCTGTACCCGTTCAATATTGTCATCCGTGTGCACCGTTCGTCGTCTGCCGGCACCAGGAAGGTTCCTTACTGCCCCTTGTTGTCGAAAATTTGCAACCAGACGGTTTATTGTTGACTCTGAGGGTCCAGCCCGCACATTAAAATAACGACGATATGCACGTGGACCGTTGATTTGAGAAATAAAGTTCAACGATTTGGGCACGTTGTTCAATTGTGTACTGTTCTATTTTAAATTCCCCAAGTCTTCTTTACAAAATACTGAAAAGAAATAAAAAACAAAATTATAATAAAAAAGTTATAAGGAATTCAAACCCCTTCGGTAATTTTGGGCCACCCTGTATTTTAAAGTAGATTTAAGCAAAATATAAAGTGTGCTATATTTTTAGAATGGTCATTTAAAGCTCTATTCGGATAAAAAAAAATATACGGGGTCCCATTTAAAAAATATATTTTTGCGGTAACTATTAAAATATTAGTTGTAAAAAAATGTAACTTACACTGTTGAAATCCACGTGAAAAAGTGCTTTGATATGTTTTTACAGAAATCGAAAATTTTTAATAGGAAAAGAATTACAAACATTTTTTCCAAACTGCAGATTTTTGAAAAAACCCTGTATATCTAAAACGCTACTAGATATCGATATGCGGTTTTCACCATTGAGTTTATCATAAAAATTGAGCCTCAGACACCGACATCAGTTTTCGTCTATCTCCTTTAGATAAAGGAGTTTACCTTTAAAAGTGCCCAATTTAGACCACCCTGTACACAAATATTTCAAAGTGGTTCAAGAGATATTTAAAATTTACGTGCATTAAGGGTTACATACATGTTTTATAGGTTATTAAGTAAGTAATACAAAAAAATACCGATTATATATTTTTTATTGTATTATGAATTATAAGAATTTTTTTTTAGATATGTTTTTTAAATGTTAACATTTTTTTTATCGGGTTACATGGACCACTGATGGCGCCTTCTTGTCTGCGGGATAACTTCACAAGAAATAATCCAATCTGCAAAAAATTGACTAAGTAATATTGCAGACATTGCATTGAGACAGATAGCGGACCCAGTCCGACGCCAGGTCACATTTAAGCTATAGCTTTGTAATGGAATGGAATTTTCTTAATTTTTTTTTTAATAATTCTTAGAAGTATAGAGATAAAAATCCGTAAAAAAAATCGATTTTTTGTAATTTCGAAATTTACTAATGGCTTACCAACGATTTTTAATTACCGGAATCTGAGTTTCGAGACTTACACTACATTTACTTGAAGAGTGCACATAAGCATGCACTCATGATGGACAGTAATAAATTTTCTTTAATATTATAACTGTGAGGTGTTCATTATTCAACCTTAACTTTTAATTAATAGTCAAAACATAAGGTTGAGTTATTTTCCAACGTTAAGAGGAATTACGTAATTGTAGAAAGATGGTCTATTTGAAATGCCAGCGGTACGCACGCTATAGAATACTTTAGGAACTGGTAGTTATTAGATATGTAATTAACATTTCAAGCAAAACAATTTACATAATTTTTCATGACTACTGAGAAACGTTGTTGCATGAGAAAGTCCATTAAACAGATTTATTTTATAAATAAAACAGAATCAGGGTATCGGTAATTGGCCACCTACCAGTCGTTGACCAGTTTGATTTTAATTACTGCTCGATATAGGACGTTTTCGTTAAAAATAGGATTGGTCGGGTTAGTTTTACATGTACTGCTTTAATTTACAGAAATGAAATCGGTCAAGTAATTTATCCAGTATAGCCTGTCCCAAAACATAAGATCCTGATTTTTGCCGTTTTAAGTGGGCAATATAAAAATTCTGACCTTTTTGTTTATGTTAGGTTGCAGAGATGGACTTAAGAATTTTATTCATTAATGCAAATAAATAAAATTATAAGTGTTTTTGGAGATGTTTATTTATAGATGCATGTAAAAACAAATTGATAAGAAATACAAATATACAGTTTGAATGAATGGGGTTTACAAGAGGGGACATATTGTATAAATAAAAATATATTTTAACTTAAGCCTGATTCGGTTTCACTATCACTGTCATCAGCTGTGGTAATTATCAGTGCTTTTATATTATTTACATAAATATATGAATCTTCAACTTTAACAACGTGCTGAATGGAATTCTTCCAGCTTTCACAAGGTATATATCATTTATAACTTTTTTTACTAATTCGACCACTGACACGCTTAAAGTAGGAGAAACATTTTGTGCTCTTATTTTTGATTTAACTTGATGCCAAATATGTTCAATTGGATTAAACATACATTGGTCCCGTCCTGCACCAGTCTTAATTTTATTTTGTCTAGCGTCGGCACCAACTGCTCTTCATACATAGAATATATTTTTCTCCTGACGACGTCTTTTTTTTCACAATCGTTTACATGATGCATTTGAAAATCTTTCCGTTTTTTCCTGTTCCTGAGTCATGGTTTTCCTACAATACCCTTAGTCGTAGAAATTGGGGTTTTTGTTAGTTCAGTGGTTTCTTTCAAAGCACTTTGTTTATTAAAATTTCTTTTTACCAAACTGTAGTAAAAATTTGTCACTAATTATTTAGCGTCAAGTGATAAATGTTTTCTCTTCCGATAGCCACTATAGCAGTTTTCCGACAGAGTGGTTGGCACAACCAACACTAAAAGCAGGCAGCGTGATTTGCCAGGGATCAACCTCAGACCTTATGTGGTATATTGTGGCTGCCGTGTCAGCCTCCGATTGAGTACTAGGTATGCGTATTTGGTACAATTCGTTGTATCTTACCATTGTGTTCGGCAAGTACCGGAATAAGTACTAGAAATTCTGTTCTCTTGTTTGTCGATTCTAGCCCGACTGATGAGCCGTGATACAGAGAAACGCGTCTCGGGATGGATGGACGAATAAGAGAACAGTGGGTTGACTGTTCCCGAAATGAAAAAAGGTTATTGTTGTTGTAAAATAAATGTCTACTTTTAGAATAAGGTGTTGTCTGCAAAATCTGTTATAACTATACCCAACAAAAGGTGTTTACATCAAATCTTACTTTAGTCAAAATAATCGGCTTTATTTTTAATCATTGCCATTCATTTTTGCGCGGAGCTTGACGGACAATGATTTTTAATCCTCCGATCTACCTCATCTTATACTAGTTCGATGGTAGAGAGATCGTGGAAATGAAATGGTCATTGCATTTTATGTATTAGCTTTTCTCTCCTTTTCTCTTTAAGATACCGTTAACGTTATTTTAAAGAGTGCAGAGGGTCGTTATCTTGTTGAAAAATCAAATTGCGACCAGTAACATTTAGCATAAATGGCATGACATGCTCTTGCATGATTTTTAAGTATTCTTATTACAGTAGAACCCCGGTTATCCGAGGTAACGTGGGGGCCACCCTCCTCGGATAACTGAAAACTCGGATAATCCGGATTTGTTTTTTATTCATTCAAAAAATAAACACCAATACTTTAAACCGATGTATTAACATTTTTAACATATAAATACATTATAAAACAGTGAAATAGGTATCTATGCGCTTCTGTTTTATATTGAATCTTCTTTTTCTTGCTGCAATGTTTCTCCATCTATTAAGAAGAAGCAAATCCGCTGGGGTTGCCTCTGGTTGTTGTTCGATATACCTCATAGCTTTTTCCAAAGCGTTTGTGCCCGGGAGCTGATTTTTTCCTATCGAGATGCCAATGTTTTTGATGGAAGCATTTTATAATTCAGACCAGTTTCGTCACAGTTGTAAATTTGATCACATGTGTATCCACAATCTTCGATTTGCTTTTTAAAGTTCTGCTTAAACTTCTCAGTTGATGACACATCAGCAGGATGTTTTTCACCACATACAGTCAGTTGTCGTACACCGTACCGTTTTTTCCAGCGGTCAAGCCATCCAAAACTGGCGGTAAACTGATCTATCTCTGGGAATTGCCTACTAATCATTATTGCTTTCTGTTGTAAAATTGGACCTGACAGAGGCACACCTTTTGATCTCTGTTGGTTAGACCACATGAATAAAGCTTCGTTAACCTTTTCATAGGCGCCGGTTTTCATTGATTTTCTTCCTGAGGACGAGGAGGTTTGATTTATATACCACTCTTCTATTTTTGTGCGGTTCCTTTTCCAATCTCCAACTGTTACCGCACCTACTCCATAATCTCGTGCAACAACTTTAATTGCCTCTCCTGCTTCAATTCTTCTGATGGCTTTTAATTTTTCTTCAATAGGAACGACGATTCTTTTACGCTTGTTTTGCTCCATTATACGACAAACAAAAATTCAAACAAAGCAGTTCGTATTAATTACACTTAACTACCAGAACTCCAACCAAATAAATTATGTAAGTATATTCGTACCGACGATTTTAAATGGAAATATGTACATACATATTTTAGAAGCACGGTTAATACGCAGCATAGACGCGCGTACCACGGATAATCAGGTTCTTAGATTGGCTCGGTTAATCCGGAGCTCGGATAATCGCGACTCGGTTAATCGGGGTTCTACTGTATTTACTTTCCTATCACACTACTTGGCTTCCTGTCACCAAAATATCTATAAACCATCATTCTGCCACCTCCATGCTTAATAGTTGGTACAGTACAAAATTTTGAATCCGTTTCGTTAACTGAAATTTCTTCTGTTAGATCCAGTAATTTTGAGTTGCGAGCTATCCATCCAAAGGACTTTATTCCATTGGCATGCCGTTTAATTTCTCTGTGTTTCTATTTCGCTTATGTCTGATTGTGAATTTCACTTTCCTGGCAGCTACGCATTCTCTTAGGTCTGCAGGCAGCACTCGCCTCTGAACAGTGATAGCCCAAACTGGTTCAACACGAGTTTTATGTAAAGCTGTTGTTTTGTGGTTTTAGGCCGATCAGATCTATTTCTGACTTCATTTGTTCCTGTTACTTTTTTTCTGTCACCGATCACTCTAGCCTATCTCATCTGAACTGCGGATAACATTTCGCTATTCGACACTCGCCATTTTAAAAATTCAGTTTTAGGTTAAACAACCGCATGAACACTTTGAAGCGCGACAAATTAAGAAATCGCAACTTTAGTCTTTGAATGCTTAACTTTTAAGATCGTACCATATGTCAGGCTAGTTGTAAAACTCATCAGTTGTAAGTAAACAATCTTTTTTGGATCGGATAACATACAAATACAAAAATAAAAATTCTAAAAATGCGTCTAAAACTTATTGTAATTGCATAAGGGAACTGAGATAACCGATAAAGATGTATCGTAGCTTAAATTTTTACAATAGATTTATTTTCTAACTGAAAATATTGGACGGTCCCTTTCCCCTTTAAAACCAGGAGAAAGTCTCATTGCACTGTTAAAACTATACTAAATGTATCGGCCGCCACCCCTTCTCCTTCATCCAGTATGATTTCTCATTTCATTCGAAAGTTATCGTGCTGATAGACAAACAGATGGACTGGTGAACCTGTTTCTCGTAATTTGGGGACCTCGAAACTTAAATAAATGCAAAAATCTCAGAAGATTCTCAATATTCTTAGTCAATGAAATTATCTTAAACTATAAAGACTAATACTTTTTTTCTTGAAAATACTGATACGGATTGTGTGATAATAAGAATATTTGTTCAGCTGAATTTCTTTGAAATTTTGTAGAGGCATCTAAACAAGATAAAAATGATTAACCATGTAGACTGTAGGTTTAATATCTAATCACCCAATACTACGTCGGATAAAACCATATACAACTAAACAGATGACTATACTCCTAGAACTAACTATTACTTACTAACAATACTCCATTATTCTACTTGTGGTAATTAATTTAAATTAGCAATAACAACAGTAAGTTAACTAAAGATATTAAGCTGAGCAGTACAAGATCAGGAAATTAGTTTTTATTTATGATTAATTCGATAAAAACCAAAATTAATTTTAAAACTCTAGAAACTAGTGACTTTCCTCTCTGTTTCAAGATCTTATTTTTAGATTCATTAAAAAAAATTTCTGAAAACATTTCCAACAGTGTCAAAAAACTGGAAGAATAAATTAAAACCAGATAAATTTGCGTTTTCAAGTCTATAATTTATCTTCCAGAAACAAATGTAAGGGTTTGTAATAAACAAATTGACTGTACTCCTAGAACTAACTATTACTAACTAACAAATACTCCATTATTCTACTTGTGGTAATTAATTTAAATTAGCAATAACAACAGTAAGTTAACTAAAGATATTAAGCTGAGCAGTACAAAATCGGGAAATTAGTTTTTATTTATGATTAATTCGATAAAAACCAAAATTAATTTTAAAACTCTAAAAACTAGTGACTTTCCTCTCTGTTTCAAGATCTTATTTTTAGATTCATTAAAAAAAATTTCTGAAAACATTTCCAACAGTGTCAAAAAACTGGAAGAATAAATTAAAACCAGATAAATTTTACGTTTTCAAGTCTACAATTTATCTTCCAGAAACAAATGTAAGAGTTTGTAATAAACAAATTGACTGTACTCCTAGAACTAACTATTACTAACTAACAATACTCCATTATTCTACTTGTGGTAATTAATTCAAATTAGCAATAACAGCAGTAAGTTAACTAAAGATATTAAGCTGAGCAGTACAAGATCAGGAAATTAGTTTTTATTTATGATTAATTCGATAAAAACCAAAATTAATTTTAAAACTCTAAAAAAACTAGTGACTTTCCTCTCTGTTTCAAGATCTTATTTTTAGATTCATTAAAAAAAATTTCTGAAAACATTTCCAACAGTGTCAAAAAACTGGAAGAATAAATTAAAACCAGATAAATTTTGCGTTTTCAAGTCTATAATTTATCTTCCAGAAACAAATGTAAGGGTTTTGTAATAAACAAATCGACTGTACTCCTAGAACTAACTATTACTAACTAACAATACTCCATTATTCTACTTGTGGTAATTAATTTAAATTAGCAATAACAGCAGTAAGTTAACTAAAGATATTAAGCTGAGCAGTACAAGGTCAGGAAATTAGTTTTTATTTATGATCAATTCGATAAAAACCAAAATTAATTTTAAAACTCTAAAAACTAGTGACTTTCCTCCCTGTTTCAAGATCTTATTTTTAGATTTTTTAAAATTTTCTACGGACGGGATTTGTTAATATAGAAGAAGAATATAAGTATATAAAGGAATGCCTACACGCAGCCGCACTGGAAGCATTAGGGTACCAAGAGAAAAGGGAAAAACAGCAAAAACCATATTGGTGGGATGAAGAAATTAAATACGAAATTGAAGAAAAACGGAAAAGCTATCACAAATACTTAAGTTCAAAGAGCACAAACGACAAAGTAAAATACAAAGAATCCCAAGCTAGAGTACGCAAAATGATTAGTGACAAAAAGAACAACCAATGGGAAAAGACATGCTCAAGGCTCAACACTTACATAGGAGGAAGAAAAAGCACAGAAAGCTGGAGACTTCTTAAAAATATGAGAGCAGAACGGAAAAAAGAAATCTTCTCACCAATAACACCAGAAAAATGGAACCAATATTTTACAAATATGCTAACAGAAGATAGACCAGAGTTCAAAAGTATCCAATATGGAAACCCAAATATAGTTATACGAGGATCCCCAATAAGGATAACAACATCAGAAGTTAAAGAAGTATGTAAAACGCTAAAAAATGGTAGAGCTCCAGGACCAGGAAACATCCCAGGAGAGATAGTAAAATACAGAACTGAAAAGCTATTTAGCGCTTTGAGGAACTTGTTCCAAAGATGCATTAACACATCAGAAGTACCCGAGGAATGGAAAATATCATACATATCAACAATTCATAAGAAAGGAGACAAAAATAATTGCGATAACTATAGGGGAATAACGGTTACAGGATCTATTAGCAGAATATACGGAAAAATACTTAAAAATAGAATAGAAACGGAATACGCGGACGTAGAAGCTGAAGAACAGGCAGGCTTTAGAGCAGGAAGACCCACAATAGACCATCTCTTCTCACTGACACAAATCCTAGAAAAGAAAACCGCATTTGATCAGGAAGTCCATGTCTTGTTTGTTGATCTAAAAAAGGCCTACGACAGCGTGCCCCTAATGAGATTGTGGGAAACACTACAACAGAGTAATGTAAGCACCGAAATAATTAAAGCCGTAAAATCCTTATACCAAGACGCAAGAAGTAGTGTGAAAACCAAATATGGTATAACAACAGGATTCCCGGTCACAAAGGGTCTCAAACAGGGCTGCTGTATATCCCCAACGCTATTTAAAATCTATTTGGAGAGTGCACTGAAGAACTGGAAAAGGAAATGTAGCAGTATGGGATTACCACTGGATGACGATACTACATTGTACACGCTATCATTCGCAGATGACCAGGTAGTCGCTCAGGACATCGATGATATGGAATACATGACACGAAAACTTATGAATGAATATGAAAAATGGGGCCTAGAAGTCAATATTAAAAAGACCGAGTACACGTACGTCGGAGGACAACAGCTGGACTTGAAACTGGCCACAGGACACACCATCAAACACTGTGCCAGTTATAAGTATTTGGGAACGAGAATATCTAGGGACGGAACACTGGAAGAAGCAATATTCGAGAGGAATATCCAAGGAAGAAAAGCGATTGCAATGCTTAATAGTATACTATGGGACAAAAACATAACCACTGAAAATAAGAAGAGAATTTACAACTCAATAGTGAAAAGTATAATAACTTACAGCTCCCAGGTGTGGCCATTAAAGGAAAGAACAGAAAAAATACTAAAAGCTACAGAAATGGATTTCTGGAGACGGGCAGCCAGAAAAATCCAGAAAAAACCGCATACCAAATGACACGATAAGGCGAGCTTTAGAAATAAAGCACGATATAGTGGACGAAATCAGAACCCAACAGTTGGTATGGTACGGACATGTACAGAGAATGTCACAAGACCGACTGCCTAAAAAGATTTTAAATTGGAACCCTCATGGAAAAAGAAAGCGAGGAAGACCACGCCAAAGCTGGAGAGTAGGAATCAACAAGGAAGTATTAGAGAGAGATCTGGAGGAGGAGGGATGGAGAAACCGGGAGGAGGGATGGAGAAACCGGGAGGAATGGAAATTAGGCGACGGAAGACGGAAGACGTTATAAAACCGATTGATATATATATATATATATATATATATATATATATATATATATATATATATATATATATATATATAATTTCTTCTGAAAACATTTCCAACAGTGTCAAAAAACCGGAAGAATAAATTAAAACCAGATAAATTTTGGGTTAATAATTTATCTTCCAGAAACAAATGTAAGTGTTTGTAATAAACAAATCGACTGGTTTTAATTGGAATTCAAACACTACAAATCTATCAAAAATACCTCATACTCAACCTTCGGCGATCTACTCATTACTAAATTAAGGTTATCTTGTGCAAGACACTAGTAAGATCAATTTTAATTTATGGTACACCGACTTGGTGCATAAAACCAACTTTAGAGGACTCCAAATATTCCAGAATAACATCTTCAAAATGATTGAAAATGGTTCTAGATGCACATTTAATAGAATCTTAAACAGCGACCTGCAAAAGAAACTTTGGTAGAATTCTTCGATAAAATTATAAATCATCATAATAAAATATCATTTTAAAACTCATTTAATTCATAATCTAGTCATTTTACTTCACATATAGAATCTCTGCCTGTCAATAAATACAAGTTTTCTAAAGAGTGGTTTGTAAGGAATAATGAACCCCTCAAAATTTACATCAGGTAAAATTTCATTTTGTATTGACAACAGACTGATTTTTCAAAATTCTCCACTTATCAAAAACAATTTAGCAAATGCTGAAACCAAACACACCTACCTACATTATCTTGATGAAAGACCACGTACATGAACCTAAATAATTGTTAATAAAAATAATACAGCATCAAAAACAAGTCAAACGGGCCACCAGAAGTTTTAAACTCCGTAAAAACTGGATCGGGTCTAAGTTCTAGGCTCTTTTGGTCAATCTGCTTGTTACTGCCTAATTCGTTAAAAAGACTACATCTTTGAAACTGATTTAATTTGCATTAGGAGTTTAAATTGTCAAATTGTTAAAATTCCTTGCAGATTCTTGCGTTGACGTCCTCCGTTATCCCATCACATTGTTCTACTTGTAACAATTTTTTTCCTTCTTATACCCCTTTCAATTTAGCCCTTCTGAGCACATTCTCATTCCTGACATGATCAGTCCACGATATTTTAAGCATCCGTCTCAGTATCCACATTTCAAACGCTTCAATTCGATTAGTTAAGCGTCCACGCTTCCACACCATACAGAAGGAGCTACCAGATGTAACATTAACGATTCTGTATCTGAATTTAAAGTTAAGACACACACAAAATTAAAGCGCTATTAAGGCAACTAAAGTCACTGGGCAATGTAAGACGAAAAAAAATCATTCCAACATATAATAAAATAATGTGTTAAAATTCTAAAACCTGTTATATTTCTTATTTGCTCTGATATTTACATGGACTATTTAGTGAATCTTGCCGTTATTGTCTTGTTGCCAACAGTATTTTTAAAAACATAAATTCAACCGTATTGTTACAGCAAGATCCTCATTTAATAACCCATTTATAGAAGTTAAATTCTAATACCAACAGACATATAATCTCATTGTTCACAAACAAATGAAGAAAAAACTTAAATGTGAGCTGGAACCGAAAATGTTTTTTACAAGGCATCATGCATCTGTCAAAACAATAAAAGGAACAAAAAAATAACATAAAATATCTGTCAGGCATACCATTTTTTGTGAGGTATTTAAAATTCCTGGGTTTGATGTGGGTCTATATTTAAGTCATTTATGGTTTTATTTTTCGAACTAAATTCTTGGGATTCTTTGGCTTAAAAATATATTGTTCGGTCAAATAGATGTGCGTGGGTAAATGCTTCATAAAATTTAAAATATAAATAATAAAATGGGTGTAAAAATAGTGTACCGGGTGGTAATTTATTTGTGTATTTAGTTTTCTGGGACTGTTAAACCTGCTGTCCCGGATTGGTATATTGTGTTTTTCTCGAACACGCTCCTTTCCAAATAAGCACTGTATTATAGAATTAATTGTGAAATTTAAAGTCCGTTTGTTTGGAGTTGATAGCACACAATATGGGCGTCCGAAATTTCTTTACCAATTATTTACGTTTTTAGTTTTAATGTCCTTTATTTTCTATCTCTATAAAACAGACCTTTTTCTAAAAAATATTTTATTACATGCCTTCTCTACTTTACAATAAGCAACGCATTTTAATGAGTTAATAATGAACCCAAAAATCTTATTTGTATAATAAAGGCCTAAACGAGTACAATTAACAATTCTTAAGGACTAGAAATCTACAGTGTTATAAAACTTAATAGGTACAATAAAATTATTTGGGATTTTAGCAGTTATTGGAATATAATTAACCAAAGTACTTATCGGTAGTTGCCATAATAAAATCTCTGAACTCTTAAGTAATTTCTTGAGTAATTCATTATGACATGAGTAGAATCTATTATAGATTTTTAGCAAAAATCCAATATGGTGGATATTTGACGTAAAATATCATAATTATTTATAATATCTCAAACTGGATATAAAATGCCAGGACATTTTGCAACATATGACCGAATAAATATTTAAGAAATAAATTTAACTGAACAAAACTATAACTATCATTCTTCTCCTATCATCAGTATACTGACTAGTTATGGCTTTTGTGGTTACTATAAATTTTAAGCAATAAGTAGGAGGTAAAATTGTTTCCATTTCAAATTAAAAAGCTGGTCTCAGTACTCGCGGTGGGTTGAGAGCCTACTACGAGGCTGGTTTGAAAAGTCCGTGCAAAGTCCGAGAGATGGCACCACCGGCGCGTATCGAGGTCATGTTTAGTTAGTAGCATCTCTTGAATGAACGCACACCAAGTTTCAGCCATATTGGTCTATTTCTTTGAGTTTGGCATTCGTGTGAATCAAGGAAGTCGAGTGATTTTCAAGAAATGGACGAAAAAGAATTTCGTGTGGTGATTAAACATTACTTTATGGAAGGCAAAACGCCTCAGAAGACTAAAGAGAAGCTTGATAAATATTATGGTGACTCTGCACCTTCGATTAGAACAGTTTATAAGTGGTTTCAAAATTTTCGGACTGGCCATATGGGCACAAGTGACGCTGAACGTTCTGGACGGCCTGTGGAGGTTACGACTCCAGAAATCATTGATCAAATCCATGATATGGTGATGGATGACAGAAGAGTTAAGGTGCGTGAGATTGCTAGTACTGTGGGCATCTCGACTGAACGGGTACATAATATTTTGCATAAACATTTGGACATGAGAAAGCTATCCGCAAGATGGGTGCCGCGATTGCTCACGCTTGACCAAAAACGGAATCGTGTGAAGTGTTGCAAGGATGGTTTGCAGCTGTTTCAGAAGAATCCGGAGGACTTTAAGCGTCGTTTCGTCACTGTGGATGAAACATGGATACATTACTATACTCCTGAGACCAAACAACAATCTAAACAATGGGTTACCAAGGGGGAATCTGCACCAAAAAAGGCAAAGACCGTTCCTTCGGCTGGAAAGGTTATGGCGACTGTCTTTTGGGATTCACAAGGGATAATCCTCATCGACTATCTGGAAAAGGGTAAAACTATTACAGGGAAATATTATTCATCGTTATTGGACCGTTTGAAAATCGAGCTGCAAGAAAAACGCCCGCGATTGGCCCACAAGATAGTCCTTTTCCATCACGACAACGCACCAGCACACACCTCAGCAGTTGTGGTCGCAAAATTAATGGAAATAGGATTCCAACTCGTTTCACATCCCCCTATTCTCCAGACTTGGCTCCCTCGGACTACTATTTGTTCCCCAATTTTAAGAAATGGCTGGCGGGACAAAGATTTTATTCAAACGAGGAGGTGATTGCAGACACTAATGGATATTTTGCAGACTTGGACAAATCCTATTATTCGGAAGGGATCAACAAACTAGAACATCGTTGGACGAAGTGTATAAGCCTAAAAGGAGACTATGTCGAAAAATAAAAAAGGTTTACCCCAAACACATAAATAGTTTTTATTTTTGCACGGACTTTTCAAACCAGCCTCGTAAGTGACCCGCTGTTCGGTGCCAGCGGCTGGGTATTGTAACGTAATATATATATATATATATATATATATATATATATATATATATATATATATATATATATATATATATATATATTACGTTATATAAGTATGCAATAAAAATATTCTGTGTAAGTATAAAAATAAAGCAAAAACCTATAATATGCTTAGTTCAAATCAGAACAGCAATGGCTTCAACTTTCAGTTTTGCCCCGGTCAAACTTCGCGGAGTTTGTAAATCTGCATTTTCCCTGCGAGAAAAACAATGAAACTCACGGAGTTTGTATATCTGTATTTTCCCTGCGAGAAAAAACAATGAAACTTAACGTCCACGATGCCCTAGTGCATCAACAGCCAACAAGCCAAGTCCGTGAAATTGCGAAAACCTGTGCCAACGTGACGTGAGTTGAATCAGCAACTATTTATAGATTTCTAAAGGAAAGAAAACGCGGTTCTTGCAACGAACCTCAGAATCACAAAGGAAAGGAGCCCTTAGAGGTCGATGAAGACTTTAAAAACAGAACAGAAGAAAAGTACACCATTTTTTTATTAAGAAAGAAATATCTACACTACATAAAGTTTTGCAAGAAATCAGAGAAGACCAGGACTTCCATCAGAAGATTTCGAACCGAAGAAAGAAATATTTTTTATTTAGATGAGACTTGGGTTAATGAGGGACACACAGTGAAAAAATTCTGGATTGACAAAAACATTAAGAGTGCCAAACAAACTTTTATGGAAGGTTGGTCAACTGGATTACAACCCCCGTCAGGAAAGGTTGCAGGCTAATTATAGCACATATTGGTAGTGAAAACAGATTTCTCGACGATGGCTTGCTGGAATTCGAATCAAAGTCATCTAAAGGTTACCATGAGAAGATAACGGCCGATGCTATTGAGAAGTACTTCCAACAAGTGATTGATTGTATACCAGCAGAATAAGTTATAGTATTAGACAATGCTCCATACCATTCTCGATTATTAGAACGACTTCCGACAAATTAATGGAAGAAAGCGGATATTTTTCAATGGATAAAAGACAAAAATCTCAAACATAAAGATGGTATGTTAAAAGCGGAACTTCTCAAGATTGTGAAGCAAAATAAGGCACAGTTCAAGAAATACGCAGTCGATGAGATGGCAAAGGAACGGAATATTACAGTGCTTAGATTACCTCCATATCATTGCGATTGGAACCCCATAGAGCTAATTTGGGCACAAATGAAAGATTTCGTTGCAAGGGAAAACACCACGTTCAAACTTCAAGACTTAAGGCAATTACTCGCCAGAATACAGAAGACAAAGAAGATAATTGGAAAAATGCCATTCGACATGTTATAGAAGAGGAAAATAAAATGTGGGAACTTGACGAATACATCAAAGAAATTGTGGAAATAGAACCCATAATTATCAATTTAAGAGAAGTCGAGTCTTCAGCTTTTGAAGATGATGATTATTTTTGATTGTAATTAAAGTACTTATATATCGTGAATTGTAAATTTGTATATATAAATCTAGATCTATAGATTAAAAAATTTTGGTAATAAATCTTATATTCCTATAACTTTATTTTTAAGATAATTTTATTTATTAAACACTAAAAGCAGGTTACGCTCGGATGGCTATGCTACCAATGAACCCTCATTTACATTTTATGACTCTGTTGTATAGCAGAGGTTTTCTGCCTAAAATAGGGTGAACCGTTAAAATTAATTAGGTAGGTAGCAAAATCCAGTAAAATGCATAAGAAATCTCTTCTTTTTGGGCGCACCCCAACATATATTATTGAATGTTCAATGAGACGATTACTGCTATTTGTTAGAAAGCATACTCTCTTTCTCATTTACATTAACGATGTACTGGAGAGGACCAGGAATCCAATCTAGAGCTTTGCAGATGACAGTACGCTTATTTCTTCATTCACTTTGAACGCGCGAAAATTGGCTACTCATGCAAATATCAGCAGGTTGCAGCATTTGTTGAATTCTATTCAGAAGAGAGCTGTTCGCTTTTAGGGATTTCCCTGCAGCACGTGTGCTATGCCTTTAAAAAAATACTCAAGAAGTTGTGTTTTGACAGGATTTGGCAAAGGCAAAAACAGTAGCTAGAAAACCATAGTACTCCTACGACCGCAAAAATGTAAATTCTCTGAACACCCCGACGCAGTTGAGAGGTGCTGGGTTTTAGTAAAAAATAGGAAATCATAGAATAATTGCAAGGTTACTAAAACTCCTCAATATTTTGCCTCAAAGCGGACAGCGGGTGACCGAAAACAGGAACCTCAAACAGTGCAGAAAATAATGAATGGTGTTATTTATTTGTTGTTATTATCTTTGTCAAGCAAAACATCTTTTCATCCAAGTTTCAATTCTGAGGGAGCACTAAATTTGTAAAAACCGAGACTTTTGGGCGAGTCTACCTTTGTCTGTTTCAAGCCAAACCTTTTATTCTACTCTAGCTTACCAGAACTACGTATGTGTTTTCAATTATGCCTTGGTCCTTTAAACCTCCTGAAATTGACGACCGGCATGTTTGTTCAATCATATTGTTCCTTTTTCTCCGTATAACGTTTTCAAAATATGCTTTTGACTTATTTATTTGTGACTTTGCTTGACCTTGCTTCATCATCCTTCTATAATACCATGCATGCATAATCTCTAACTTAAAAACATAGTAACAGGTCTATTGTACAGAAATATACAAAATATCCCAGGAAAAATTAACAATAAACAATTGATTTTTGGTAAAACCCATCAGAAAATACCAAGTAGGTACGAAAATATCACAAGAATTTCCAGCAGTACCCAAAAAGGTCCTCAGAGGACTTCAAGCTTTACATATCTGAAATGCAAAAATCTTGGGGGGGGGGAAGGGGTGATTTTTTAGTAATACCATTCTTCACTTTTTTTTTATAGCTACAAAAATATCAGAACTTGTTATAGACTAAATTTCCCAAGAAATGTCTCTTATGTTCTTTAAATGACTTTTCAGTTGTGCTGCATATGGATACGCTATTAATTGTGTCGTTTAATACATGACAGACGGATATTTGGTACATTATTAAACTTAACTTTGAACTCTAAGCGTATCACAATAATTTAATCATAAGGTAACCTTCACTCAATTTTAGCAACTATAAACGATTGAACAAAACACCTAATTAAAATTTATTAGTTTATCCAAAGACTAAAAAGCATAATAGACCAGTTTTTGGTAAAACCCAATAATAAAAAAATACCCAATGTCAAATATCACAAGACGCCGTTCGCGTACCCGAATACCATTCGGTCGCGCTCTTTGACCTTCCTTCCGGGGTACCGCCGCTACCTCGGCGGGTACCTAGAAAAGGTTCTCGAAGGCATTCGAAGTTCGCATACCACAGAAAGACGGACGCTTCTTAGGTCGAATTTAGGGACACGCGTGCAAGTCTTTCACAGTACGTTGATCCGTCCTTTTAAAAAACCGCACATGAACGGTAAGATGGACGAACGAAGCAACGTTGCCAAGGTTCGAGGTGGCACTGTGCGGCGGTGGTTAATTATAAGACCAGTAGGTCACTACTGTAAGGAGATTGGTAGTATCTTATTAGGAACAATGTTGTAATCAAAAACTGATTTCATTAATAATGCGAAAATAACCCTAATTTTTATATTTATTGATTTAAGAGATACAGAGATGGGGGCCATATGATAATGAATTGAAAAGGGATATATATATATATATATATATATATATATATATATATATATATATATATATATATATATATATATATATATATATATAATCATTGGTCAAAAGTATTAGGCACCCTAGAATTTACTTCATTTCTTGTGTTTCAGGATAAAAAATTAAATTCGTATGTTTTGTAAAATCGTATATTGAGATAAAATTATGAAATAAATTAATATTTGGTGTGTCCACCCTTAGCTTTAATTGCAGCAGCAATTCTTTGGGGCATGTTGCGTACACGCCTAGTGCATTCAGTTGTACTTCTGGCATCCCACTCATCCATCAAAGCGCTTTTTAGCGCTGCTTTTGATGTTATGCTATGCTCCCGTATCTTGCGCTTCAGAATCCCCCAAAGTTGCTTGATAGGGTTTAGATCTGGGGACTGAGCCGGCCAATCCAACAACACAATGTTATTGCCTCTAAACCAGCGCATCGTAGCCGCTGATTTATGACAAGGTACGTTATCTTGCTGGAATTTGATGCCGTCTAAATTAGTGTCGCCAAAAATGTGCGTTAGCGAAGGCATCAGTACAGTTTCTAGTACATTTATGTACTTTTGGCTGTTCTTGCGGCCTTCACAAACGAACGTTTCGCCGACACCTTTAGCAGCCATGCAGCCCCAGATCATAATGCTGCCTCCTCTGTGTTTTACAGTAGGTACCACGCAATCTGGATGGTATTCCTCGCCGATACGCCGCCTCACAAATGTCACACCTGAGGTTCCAAATAGCTGTAAGAATAGAAAAAATACTCAATTAAAAAATTAGCTATTATTTTGACTAAAACGGATTAAATTAAGAGTAATTTTATGTAGTTATTTGTTAAAATAAATCATATAAAAACTTTCCTCAAAGTTGGATTCGTCGGACCATACAACATTAGATCAATCCTCTTCACTAAAATATTGGTGCTTCAGAGCCCACTCTAAGCGTTTCTTTCTATTGGGGTCTGAAAGCCAAGGCTTCTTTCTAGCTGTGCACCCTCTTAATCCAGCTTCGAGAACTAATCGGCATTCCAATCTCTTCCGACAGAGTTGCAGCGAGCTCAGATGAGGTTTTTTTCGATTTTTAATAGACTCGCGGATGAGTTTTCTGTCCTGTCCTTCATAAGTCTTACGTTTTCTGCCCGTTCTCATTTTGTTGGCATGGGAGCCAGTCTGCACAAACCTTTTAATAGCACATTGCACTGCGCACCAAGAACATTTCACTAACTTGGCTATTTCTACTTGGGACTTGCCTTGTTCATGTAGGGTTTGAATTTTAATTCGTTTTTCGATACCAAGCTCACTTTTCTTAGGCATTTCTTAAATATGAGAATGTCCAGTTCACAAATAAAACACGCACGGAAGCTTCTTGACTCTACAAGGAGTAAAAAAAGACTGATAAAACATTAAAAATATTTTTCAAAAAACCTCATTATCGCAATTTTTTGGGCCAGGTGTTTTATGGATCTGTAAAAGAGATTGTCTATTGTTTAAGTTTAATATACGGATTTTTTCTTTATATAGTGAAAAACTCTCTATAGTGAAATTTCGGTCATTTCATTATATAGAGTGTCGACTATATATATATATATATATATATATATATATATATATATATAAATATATATATATATATATATATATATATATATATATATATATATAATGCACACAAAATGCACGCGTCGCTCCAGCGAAACGTTCCACAGCAGTTACATTTCCAACGCTCCGCGTCTCCACCTTGCCTTACCTACCCATCGCATTCGCGCTATAAGTTTAAACTTTTTTATGGGATACCCTTATGTATCTATATATACGGAAATTCTACTGAGGATATCCCCAAACTCGGGAATTATCATCTCCAAGAGTTGCCGGAGGTCTCACTGAGCACGGGACCGGAGGGTAAGTGGACATATTATTTCAAATGGAGTGAGTTATTAAAAAAGGAGAGAGATTGGGGCGATGACTATAACGTCTAGTTTATATTTGATTACGTGGTATTTAACGTTTAAACGAGCTTTAAGTAATAAGTATTCAACATTAATATTGACCCAACACAGATTATACTTGATTTAAATGTATTACATATTACGTGTGTTAGCTTTATAATTACGAACCTAGGCTAAAGTTTAAAAATTTTAAATGTAATAGGTTAATTGTGTATGTACTATATATCTACTACCTGTTTGAAATCAGGTGCGTAAATGTTTTCGAGTTATGAATGTAATTATTCTAAATTATTCTACTTGATATAATACTTAACTTTTTGCATATTTAAACGTGACAGACATTTAACGGCTCGTTAAAAATAAAACAAACACAATATGTAGTCTATTTGCATGATACGGCGTTTAATATTTTGTGCTGTTTAAGTATGGAGTTTTAAGAGGCCCGTAAAGAACAAAAATTACCAACAAGCGTAAGGTAGACACAGCTGCAGAGTACAATTTCTATGTACTTTAACTTTATTTTGATATTTGCGATGCACGTTACTATTACAAACGTTAATAGATAATTCCCTTAGAAGGTACAGACCACTAGAACTGTCCGAATTGTATGTAAAGGGTGATTCATTTAGAGGTACTTTTTGTGATGGGGATTTAATTGCAGATTGCGTATGCGTCGTGTCAACTGAAGTGGCATTCCTGTTCAGTAATGTTTGACAATTCATAATGGAAAGACTTAGCCCGGCACAGCGTCTACAAATTGTTCAACTTTATTACGAAAATGGGCGTTTCTACGAGGAATGTGTATCGGGCGCTTAGAGCAACTTATGGTCCACATAATCGGCCTACCTAACGCACAATTCGCTCTACCATCAATAAGTTTGAGACCCAATTTTCATTATTGGATAATGCTCGACCGAATAGACCACATCCAGCACGTAGTGAAGAAAATATAGGGGCGGTAGCGGAGAGTGTACGCGAAGACCGTGAAGTGTCGATTCGTCGCCGTTCTCAACAGCTTGGCCTGTCATATTCAACAACTTGGCGTATTTTACGTAAGGATCTTTCTTTAAAAGCATACAGAATTCAACTAGTGCAACAACTGAAGCCGACCGACCTTCCGAATCGTTTCCGTTTTAGTCGTTGGGCTCTTGACAAGGTTGCAGAAGATCCACTGTTTTCGAGAAAAATTTTGTTCACCGATGAGGCCCATTTTTGGCTTAATGGGTTCGTGAATAAACAAAATGCCCGTATTTGGGGTGATGAACAACCTGAAGAGGTTCAAGAGCTGCCATTAAATCCAGAAAAAACAACTGTTTAGTGTGGTTTATGGGCCGGTGGAATAATCGGTCCATATTTCTTCAAAACAGAGGCCGGCCGGAATGTTACTGTGAATGGTGACCGTTATCGCGCCATGATAACAGACTATTTGATGCCAGAAATTGAAGCCCGTGGTCTCGACGAAATTTGGTTCCAACAAGATGGCGCCACTTGCCATACAGCCCGTGAAACCATGGCTTTACTGCGAGAGCAATTCGGCGAACAGATCATTTCACGCTTTGGACCAGTGAATTGGCCGGCTAGATCATGTGACATCACACCTCTTGACTTTTTCCTTTGGGGCTATGTAAAGTCCAAAGTCTACATGGATAAGCCAGCTACAATTGAGGCATTGGAGGCCAATATTACTCGAGTCATTGGCCAAATACCACTCGAAATACTCACACGCGTCATTGAAAATTGGAACTTCAGAATGGACGTTGTTAACCGTAGTCGCGGACAACATTTGAAAGAAATTATCTTTAAGAAATAATTGTAAAGAATGGTTCTTTTATATGATAATAAAGATTATAAAATAAAATTGCTTTTATTCATTTTTTTTTATTTTAAAAAAAAAGTACCTCTAAATGAATCACCCTTTATAACCGAGATTCTACTACATGATTACTTGTGATAAGACACTAATTTCTGTTGTTAACAGGAAGTTAGAATTAGTGAAAAAATCACTCACCGAAATTTTTTACATTTGTTCATGTTTCAGAATTCCTAGATCACGAGAAACAAGGTTTTTTTTATGGAAACTTCCACAGGTTACAGAGCTTACTTGCACGTGGTGAAAAATCCCGAGACTTTTGAAAAAAAAAAAAATGTTTTTGCCAAAAATCGATTTTCACACATTGGCAAACAGCGTTCTGAATGTCCGACACGTTGCTGTTTTTGATCAATCGCGAGAATGCGCGACACTCACCGGGCACATAGTTTTTTCATATGATTCATGCAAAATATGCCTCACGCGTTCTGTTGGTATCTCCACGATGCCATGTATCTCTCTCAGTTTCACTTTGCGGTCATTCAGGACAATATGGTGGATTTTTTTGGAATAACTGCCTAACTTTAGACGTCCGGAGGGTGGTGTATCATCGGTGGTTGTGCAACCGCATTTAAGTTCACTAAACCATCGACATATAGTTGTCTTTCGACGGAACAGATGTGTCATAATACTTCTCAAGCCATTCTTAGGTTCTGGCGGTTTTTTTCCCATTAAAAAGCAATGTTTAATCAACACAAGAAATTCTTTTTGTTTCATCGTTTTGCACAAATCAAAAGTAGCGTCACTGAAACAGCTATAACTCGCAAACTAATAGACAAAATGTCATAAAAATTTTACACGAATCTTCTGAGAGTTGACGCTAACATTTTAAAAATTATTTTCTTGGGTTCATTTTAAAAACGGAGGTTCTGACTAAAAAACTGCACAGTTTGAAGTACAATACATTTAGAAATCGCAACTCTCATCTTTGGATGCTTGCGTACAACTAGAGTGTGATGTGAGATCTTTATTAAACTCATTCAATGTAAGTAAAAGTAATTAAATACGTCTGTTGTTGAAAATTAACTGAAATAAAAATTCTAAGAAACAAGGAACCTATTGTATTTACATCAGGTGGCTAAGGTAACCAAAATAAAGATCTATTGCCAGTATTTGTTATAAAATTTTAATAATAGTTTTATATTTCAATTGAAAATAGTCACTACTTCCAAACTTTTGAACGATGATAGTAGTAGTAATTTTAATAATAAACGGATACCGGTGGAGGATCAAGGTCAATCCATCCAAGAAAGACCCAGGCCATCATCTTCGAAAAAAACACCCGTACCAAAGACCCTAATCAACTCTCACTCAATGGAACTAGGCTCAGATGGACGAACAGCATTAGGTATCTGGGCGTTCTATGCGATAAACGGCTCGTATGGAAGGACCTAGTGACAGCGGCTTTGCGTAAGGCAAATCAGCTTTTTGAACCATCAAGGTAAATTATCAACTGTTAACAACTTGCTAATTTACAAAACGATTATCAGGGCCGGGCTTACATACGGTTGCCAGACATGATGCCAGATGTATGGGAAGCATCGAGCTAATGTCCAGACAGTTCAAAAATAAAATCCTACGTATCATAGCAGGAGCACCCTGGTTTGTCCGCAACAACCAGTTGCACTGGGAGTTTGAAATGCTCAGAATAAAAAAATTCACCCGAATTACCCAGCTTCACTTTCTTGAGAAAGCGACACCTCACCCTAACCCTGAGATAGCTACCGCTTTCAGACACAACGTAAGCGTCGGTATCATATCTTACGACCCTCAGACGTACTACAAATAGACTAACAATAAACATGACTAAAACTGAACTACCAAGACGGACTATATTACGTACCGAGTGTATAGAGATAAGGTCGTAGTGTAGTTGAGCTACGCCTCTCCAAAAAAAGGGCTAAACATGTAAACATCACACACCACTAATACTATTGTAATACAGCACGCCCGAAATAGCCGGGAACTTAGCATAGATCTACACATTAGAAACTAACCCAAACTCACACCCCCTATATAAAGAGTAATCGTCATATTGTAAGAGAAGTAAAGGGTCGCAGATAGTGTTGCCAGGTCCAGGATGCCAAATTTCGGGGCGAGAGGTTAAAAAAATCGGAATTTGGATGTTCAACCGGCAACACCTAAAGAAAATAAGTTTTTTATAAACCTAAACGTTTATTTTTATCATTAAATGGTGAAAATAGTGGTAGGGTAGTACAATTGACAGTACCTATTTGGTAAATACAATAACTTCGATAAGCTTTTTCTAAATATAACAAAACAGCATAACGTGATATCTCTGTGGCGCTATTCGCAGTCACAAAACGATACGTGCGAAGATTGAACCTTCTATAATTACCGATTGACTCAAAATCGGTACATTCGGCGTCTCGATCAAGGGTGAATCGGGACGTGCCCACAGACCCTTGAAAATCGGGACATCCCGCTCAAATCGGGACATCCCGCTCAAATCGGGACGTTCCGCGCAAATTGGGACGTCCCGCGCAAATCGGGACATCCCGCGCGAATCGGGACACCTAGACGCAGATCCAGCCCACAAGGAAATTTAGTGGGTATGCCAGCCACTCCGACTGGAGAACCACCTAGAACATTCTGAGGCACCCTTAAGGTGACGCAGACTGCTTCATTATCCATAAGGCGGATTCAAAAAATCGGATGTGACAGACACCGAAGTGAGGTGTCTGTCCGTGAGGAGTACGGAGCACTAAAAAAGAGTTTTATTTGTTTTTATCCACAACAACTTATGATAAAATCATGCAATGATCTTGTTTTTCCGTTGAAATTCAGACTGAGACTCTTAATTGGATAGGTGTGTGGCACGCATTTAAGAGAAAAAATAGTAGTACGTGGACATTAAACGGGCCAACTTTCACTAATATTTTATTACCTCAAATATTGTGTTAAATAGGTATATACCAACAAATAAAATGTTTTAGTATGGGTAATATCATAATATGAAAAGAAAATTTGTTGCGAAGTAGATTTAATTTTAAGAATGAAAAGAATGTGCATATCTTATATAGGCAGTACCTCTTGTCAAGCGTACGTAAGACAGCTTCTTTATAATCCACCATATTTGAAATTTCTGGGAATAGTTGCGTTTAGGTATGGCTCGTAAAGTATTTCCTTTATGTAAATAAAAGAACAAACTTTGTGGTTTTCTGGTGGTGTGATTGTATTTATTAATATAATTTCTCACGTATGACATGATTAATAACAGATGTACAGAATAACAAATTCTCTGTCTTGTAAGTGAGACACGTGTTTTCTTAAGTATTTTTCTATGCTAATTCCAAAAAATCATAAAAAAAGACATCCACCGTGAGGTTTTTTCAGAAAACACACATAAAGTTGCCAGGAAACTATTAAACTGAAAAAAATACATTTTAATAAATATTATTTCGGGCCTTAAAACTATTAGGTTTCAGTGTTCATGTTTAACAAAAAACACGCATACACCACCTTTAACTACCACGTAAGCTGAAAAGTTTTTAGTCTGACACATAGATGTCGTCTTTTTCAGAAAATCCGTATGATTTTTAGGAAGTAGCAACCTTTAAACGATACATGTCAAAATTTCATGACATTTCGACAATTAGTTTACAAGTTATATTGGTTTTAGTAGCACTACTTTTGATATTTTCAAAACAATGGCTTGATAAGTGTTACGGGGACTCTGCCCCTGGGAAATCACTCATTATTTACTGGTTTGCTGAATTTAAATGCGGTCGTACAGACATAAATGATGCTGAACGCTTTGGACGCCCAAGTGAGGTGGTTATACCGGAAAAAATCTACAAAATTGTTTTGGATGACCGTAAAGTGAATTTGCGTGAGATAACTGATACTTTAAAGATATCAAAAGGATGTGTTGGTCATATTTTGCATGAATATTTGGGCATAAGAAAGTTTTTTTTGAATTGAGTATCGCGTTTGCCCATAGTGGACCAAAAACAACAACGTGAGCGCTGTTTAGACCTGTTTAAGCGCAATAAAAAGGATTTTTCATGCGATATGTGACGAATGGATAAAACATGGATCTACCACCACACACCGGAGTCAAATCCGTAGTCAGCTGAATGGACAGCAGCCGGTGAAAGCCGCCCGAAGCCACCAAAGACACAACAGTCGGCTGGAAAGGTTTTGGCCCCTGTATTTTGGGATGCGCATAGAATAATTTTCATCGACTCTGCTGAGAGGGGAAAAATCATCAATAGCGAATATTATATAGAGTAATTGGTGCGTTTGAAGACAGAAATCGCCACGTAATCGGCGATGAACAAGAAAGAAGTGCTCTTTTATCAAGACAATGCACCGCGTCACAAGTCAATGGTTACGATAGCAAAATTGCATGAATTGAAGTTCAAATTGCTTCCTCATCCACCATATTCTCCAGATTTGGCCCCCAGCGACCATTATCTATTCGCAGGCCTCAAAAAAAAATGCTCGCGGGAAAGAAATGCCGAAACTGAGGCCTATTTTCAAGGCAAAGACAAATCTTTCTGCAAGAAAAGTATGGATATGTTAGAAAATCGTTCGACTCATTGTATTGCTCTTGAAGGAGACTATGTTGATGAATAAAGTCGAATTTTGCAAAAGAAAATGTGTTTTAAGTAGCTAGACCAAAAACTTTTCAGCCTACCTGTTAAGCTACGTAGCAAAATGTTTAAAATATATACGAGGCTGGTTTGAAAAGTTCGTGCAAAAATAAAAACTACTTATGTGTTTGGGGTAAACCTTTTTTATTTTTCGACAGTCTCCTTTTAGGCTTATACACTTCGTCCAACGATGTTCTAGTTTGTTCATCCCTTCCGAATAATAGGATTTGTCCAAGTCTGCAAAATATCCATTAGTGTCTGCAATCACCTTCTCGTTTGAATAAAATCTTTGTCCCGCCAGCCATTTCTTCAAATTGGGGAACAAATGGTAGTCCGAGGGAGCCAAGTCTGGAGAATAGGGGGATATGAAACGAGTTGGAATCCTATTTCCATTAATTTTGCGACCACAACTGCTGAGGTGTGTGCTGGTGCGTTGTCGTGATGGAAAAGGACTTTATTGTGGGCCAATCGCGGGCGTTTTTCTTGCAGCTCGGTTTTCAAACGGTCCAATAACGATGAATAAGATTCACCTGTAATAGTTTTACTACTCTTTTCCAGATAGTCGATGAGGATTATCCCTTGCGAATCCCAAAACAGTCGCCATAACTTTTCCGGCCGAAGGAACGGTCTTCGCCTTTTTTGGTGCAGATTCCCCCTTGGTAACCCATTGTTTAGATTGTTGTTTAGTCTCAGGAGTATAGTAATGTATCCATGTTTCATCCATAGTGACGAAACGACGCTTAAAGTCCTCCGGATTCTTCTGGAACAGCTGCAAACCATCCTTGCAACACTTCACACGATTCCGTTTTTGGTGAAGCGTGAGCAATCGCGGCACCCATCTTGCGGATAGCTTTCTCATGTCCAAATGTTTATGCAAAATATTATGTACCCGTTCAGTCGAGATGCCCACAGCACTAGCAATCTCACGCACCTTAACTCTTCTGTCATCCATCACCATATCATGGATTTGATCAATGATTTCTGGAGTCGTAACCTCCACAGGCCGTCCAGAACGTTCAGCGTCACTTGTGCCCATATGGCCAGTCCGAAAATTTTGAAACCACTTATAAACTGTTCTAATCGAAGGTGCAGAGTCACCATAATGTTTATCAATCTTCTCTTTAGTCTCTTGAGGCGTTTTGCTTTTCATAAAGTAATGTTTAATTACCACACGAAATTCTTTTTCGTCCATTTCTTGAAAATCACTCGACTTCCTTGATTCACACGAATGCCAAACACAAAGAAATAGACCAATATGGCTGAAACTTGGTGTGCGTTCATTCAAGAGATGACCTCGATACGCGCCGGTGGTGCCATCTCTCGGACTTTGCACGGACTTTTCAAACCAGCCTCGTATGTGCAACTGCTAGATTAAAAAATTGTTTTTAATTTTTATTAATATTGAACACAACTGTTATTTTTAGTGTTTTTTGAAGTTCTTAATCCTGACTTGACATTAAAAAAATAAGTTTTATGTTCAGTTTCATCAAAAAACAGCTAAATAAGAATTTTTTTTCGAACAAAACTATCATTTCTAGTAGTTTTTTAAGTTTCAAATTCGAATTGGAAATCAAAACATGAGGAATAGTGTTTAGTGTTGAAAAAAAAATATCCGTTTACTATTTAGGAACAAAAGGTTGCAAAATTAGACTGCATTTTGCATGTATATCCCTTGATAGTTTTAGAAGTCCATTTTGTGGATAGATGAGTGAGCTAGCGAATGAGTGAGTGAGCGAGGGAGTGGAGAAGTGAGTGAATGGGTGAGTGTGTGAGTGAGTGTTTGAGTGAGTGAGTAACCAACTGAGCTAGAGAGTGGGTGTTTTGTTCAATATTAATAAAAATTAAAAACAAATTTTTAATTTAGCGGTTGCACAAGTTTCTTTTAAGTAGCATTTCGTTACGTAGCTTAGTTAAAGGTGATGTATGCGTGTTTTTCTGTTAAACATGAACGCTAAAACCTGTAGATTCAGAACATTTAAAGATGTCCGAAATAATAGTTTCATTCCATAATTTTAATGATTATACAGTTTTACATTTTATTTATTAAAATGTATTTTTTCCAATTTAATAATTTTCTGGTAACTTTAAGTGTGTTTTCTGAAAGAAACCTCACGGTGGATGTTTTTTTTATGACTTTTTTGGATTCAGCATAAAAAATACTACGTGTCTCACTTAAAAGACAAAGATTTTTTTTTGGTATACCTCTGTAATTAATATTTTGCCTTGTGCTATTCGGGCAGGCTTAATATGTATCATTAATGGGTGGGTACTATTGAATGGAATTCATCTTTTACGTATACAAACCTTTTAAATATTCATTAAGCATTTATTTTGTTCTAACTTATGCTAAATACTTTATACTCTAGAATAACTTAAGTCTATTACTATCTATAAAAACTTGATAATAATAACTCAAGAATTATACAATAGTTGTCACCACTACACCAAATATTTTCGTACCTAACTCGCGTTTCGCTATTCATATTTGAACTACATCGTCATCAACATCACCATCTCTGGACATAGTCCTCCCTCAATCATTTCCAGTTTTTTCAGTTTTGCACCTCTCCCAGCCCGCGATTCGCTTGATATCATTCATCCAGCCTGGCTCAGATATGGTCTCGACTGAAGTATGGTTTTGTTTCATCTGTCATCACGGCACTTCGCAACATGTCCAGCAAATCCCCATTTCAGTACGGTAATACGTGCTCCAAGGTCCTTTATCTTTGTTATATCCCTTATTAGTCCGTTTGTCTTTCTTTGTCTCCAGAATACTCCCAGCATCTGCCTCTCCATAGCTCTTTGTGTTATTCTGAGCATTTTTATCGATTTTTTCGTCATTGTCTAGATTTGACGACGATAAGTCATTACAGGGAGTATACACACCGGTTTTTGCTGACTTCTTCCAATTTCATTAATATTTGTCCAAGTTCTTCCTTATTTTCAGCTTTTAAAACAATCTCGTCATATTTCAGATGGCTGTGTCTATTTCTATTAATATTCCCTTGTTCTGCCGGTGCAACTTTTGAAACCCGTGTCTTCAAGTGTCAGTGTAAACAGTTTTGGCGATAGAGTATCACCTTTTCTTGTACCTCTTTCTATCTTTGTCAGATTTGTAATTTGATTAAGTTGTATTGTAGAAGGGGCGTTTTGGTATATTTATTTCAAAAGTTCTGTGTAGCAGCTGTCTATACTTGCGTTCTGGAGAGATTTTATTATTGCTAATTGCGGTGTCGAACGCTTTTTGAAAATCAGCAAATGCCATGCAGAGATCCAAATTATATTCGATTGCTTTTTCTGTTAGAATCCTCATGCACCGAACTGTTTTCTAAAGCGAACTTGTTCCTGTGGCTGGTGCTGATCTAGGTTATTGGTAAGTCTATTTTGGTGAGGATCTTTGTAAATAATTTTTTCAAGAATACGAGCTGACACGTTCTTAGTTGATAGACTGTATTATGTGTTTTGTGTGGTTATCATCTTCTTGAACTTTTGAACAGAACAAATTTTCGTAGAATTTTTCTACTGTAACATCTCGTTTCTGTCGAGTAATTTATTTCCAAATTAGTCTTTCAGCTATTATCTGTTTACGATGGTCATTCTTTTTCAGGCTTTCTGAATTTAAACTTACTTATAGAATATTTTGTATTTTTAAATAGTCTATAAGGGCACATTATTTAAAAAAATATTAACATTATAAATTTTCTTTTCCAGATACACGAAACCACAGTCTTTTGCAGATTGTATAGGAAACGAATTACCTCTAGGATGGGAAGAGGGATACGATGGACAAATTGGTCCCTATTACATCAACCATATAACTCGTAAGTTAATCATTTTTTTCTTTTTAGTGTTCCGTACGGAACACTTATAAGATCACTTCGGTGTCTGTCCGTCTGTCTGTCACACCCGATTTTCTCCGAAACTATTTGTCATAGAAAGTTGAAATTTGGTAGTAATATAGGAATTGATGGCCTCATCAGAGCCATGTAGTTTTGAAAGTTAAATTTTGACTTAAGGGGTTAGTTTTGGGGGGTGAAATCGGAAGTGAAAAAAAAAATTTTATACTAGGTAATCGAGTGTGGTGTCAAATGAAAGCTTGTGAAAACACGAGTAAAAATATATATATAATGTAATACTAGCGCGCACTTTTCTTTGTATTATTTTTAAAAAATCGCTGTCCACCCGCCTTATCTCGGAAAGTACTTATCAAAAAATTTTGAAAAAATTCTGGAAAATTCTCCACGGGGTGTAGATTGAACGAAAATTATTATGAGTGCATTACCTGTAATAATTTATCTGGTATATAAAAAAAACAGAAATTTCAAGGTCATCAATTTTCAGTAAAGTTTGGAAATAAACTTTGTTAAAACTTATTTGGGGTGTGTTTTGTGAAGTCACTGATCATTTTATATCACCGTAACATAAATTTTGACTTAAGGGATTCATTTTGAGGGGTGAAATCGGAAGTGAAAAAAAAATTTTTTTGCTAGGTCATCGAGGGTGGTGTCAAATGAAAGCTTGTGAAAACACGAGTAAAAAATATACATATAATGTAATACTTGCGCACACTTTTCTTCGTATTACTTTTAAAAAATCGTGAAAAATCGCTGTCCCCTACCTTATCTCGAAAAGTACTGATCAAAAAATTTTGAAAAAATCCTGGAATATTCTCCACGAGGTATAGATTGAACGAAAATTATCATTACCTTTAATAATTTATCTGGTATATAAAAAAAACCAAAATTTCAAGTTCACCAGTTTTCAGTAAAGATTGGAAACAAACTTTGTTGAAAACTCATTTGGGGTGTGTTTTGTGAAGTCACTGATCATTTTATACCACCCTAACAAGATTTTTTATTTTAAAAACAATCAACGTACGGAACACTAATTGTGCAAGTTCAACTTGCACATGACCGGTTTTTTCCTATATTAACTACTTCTTATACTAAACTTATAGTACAGCCAACTAATTGTTGTTGATCTAATTCCTTTAAACTTTCGCAAATCCGGCCCATCTTCAAAAAGAAATTACCGAGAATATGCAGGATATATTACTCACTAACCTAAATCATTTCGCCGAAAATTGGATAGTAAGCGAAATGTGAACGATTTAAATTTTAAATACAGTCCTGTAAAACATTTGTAATATGCTGTACTCTATTCTTTAATTATCGACAGCACAAGACCTTCATTATACGAGGGCTACTTTTAAAGTTTTTACAAAAACAATGAAAGGAAAAAAAAATTTGGTACAAATCGTTTTATTGTTTCTGTAAATATTCGCCTTTAAGTTTTATACACTTGAAATTTCCATATATATATATATATATATATATATATATATATATATATATATATATATATATATATATATATATATATATACAGTGGCGAGCAAAAGTTTCCGGCCAGTGACATTTCGTACTCTAATTTATTAAAAAAAAAAAAGACTAATGATTTTTAATCATTATGAGATGTGAGTATGAGATATAGGAAACAAAATAATATATTAAAAGAATATTATTTATGTTTGTGCATATATTTATTAAGTTTCCGGCCACATAATATACATTGACGCAGTAGGACGTTCAAAGACGTATTTACGAATAATAGCGCGTTGAATGTTCACATTTAGTTCATAAAAGGTCGTGGGAGCATAAACATGGCTCGGCATATGCAAATCCAAATTTGTGAGAGAGTAATAAAATTTTTAAAAGAAGGAAAGTCTTCTCATTATTATCGATAGGTAAATCAACCGTGAACGATATTATTATAAAATACCGTTGTGGATATGGTTTAAAAGAACGTCCGCGTAGTGGAAAACCAAGAAAAACGTCTAAAAAAATAGATCGTATCATTAAACGCAAATCAACTGCGGATGTCAAGAAAACTGCTGCCGAAATTGCACCCGAGCTAAAGGATGAAAACCTAGCTAATGTTAGTCGTAGTACTGTGACACGAAGACTACATGATGTAGGACTTTTTGCCCGTATAGGTATTAAAAACCATTAATCAGTAAAAAGAATAAGAAGGTCCGATTATAATTTGCCAAAGATCATCTGAATTGGACCATCAAAGATCGGAAAAAAGTAGTTTTCTCAGACGAATCTAAATTTAATCTTTTTGGAAGCGATGGTAGACAACATGTACGACGTCCTATTGGTACGAGAAATGATATTCGGCACCAAATTCCTACCGTAAAACACGGTGGAGGATCGAGATCAACGGAAATATAAACGCTGATATTTACAAGGACATTTTAGAAAACAATTTGTTAATATGCTGAAGAAGCATTGCTGTAGAATTGAATATTTCAGCAGGATAATGACCCCAAACATACATCCAAGTTGTTAAAACAGTGGTTTTTTTGCTTCAAATGTGAGAGTTTTAAGCTGGCCATCGCAATCACCGGACTTTAGCCCAATAGAACACTTATTGGGAACGCTAGATCGTCAAGTTCGAAAGAGTACATATTCAAATAAAGCCGCATTATTCAAATCATTGAAGGAAGGATAGGATAAAATTTCACCTGCTTGTATTAATCGATTAATTGAGTCAATGCCACATCGTTGTGCGGCTGTTATCGCTGTAAAGGGTATGGCTACAAAATATTAACATAAAAATATATAATTTAAGTCTATTATAGAGTATATGGACAAATAATTTTTCTCGAAGTACAAAGTGGTCGGAAACTTTTGCACATATAAATATAAAAATAATAATAATAAATATATTCACAAACATAAATAATATTCTTTTACTATATTTTGTTTCCTATATCTCATATTCACATCTCATAATCATTAGTCTTTTTTTTTAATAAATTAGAGTACGAAATGTCACTGGCCGGAAACTTTTGCACGCCACTGTATGTATGTATATATATATATATATATATATATATATATATATATATATATATATATATATATATATATATATATATATATATATATATATATATAATCAATCATATATCCCTTCTACCGTATGGTGTAGGGTAGTTATACATTTTCCCTCTCAATCTTTACGTATAAACTTCTTCCAACTGTCTCTATTCTTTGCAATTTTCACTGCCTGCTTCCAGGATTTACCTTTCTCCTTAAGTATACTTCTAAAACTCCTATCCAGGTCTGGGTCTTCCTACAATTGGAATGCAAGCCAAACAGGAGGAAAGAGATGGGAAGAGAGTTAAGGTAGGATTTGGAGGAATGATGATAGATGGAGAGAGATGGAACTGGAATATGGAGAGGGACATGCTTGAAATTGTGAAATTTCCATTTGTTCACAAAACTGTTGTTAAACGCTCACTGTAAATAAACGACTCGGCCAATTTCTGAGCTCAATAACATCATCTATCTAGTGGTCGTTTGTAGAAATTTAAAAGGCGTACTCGTACAAGGTTTCACGGTATTTTAATTTGAGAAAGCTGAGGTTGAAGTTTCAAAATGCATTTGCTCTTATTATTCCAACTAAAATGCCCCAACTTCCTACCGTGTTGAATCATTTTTCTTAATTTCTGTGAAAATTGTTGTATTCGAAATAGAAATGCTGTAATTTTACGGAAAACTGACAACTTTCTCTGCGACTTTCATTTCCAATTGAGAAAGTGAGAGTAACAAGCAAAATTACTCAGATATTGTAAAGAGCATCATATTTATCTTGAAGCGCATATTTATAGCAGTTCACATGGGAAAGAAGAAAAAAGGTATTAAATACGAAATAAATAATTCATAAATATAATAATTATTCTATCGTCGTCTTTAGTAGCGGATACCGTGTAGCCACTAACCGCCGCCAAGATGGCGTCCCGGTAAGTTATTAAAATTATTGGTTTATTTATACTGTTAGAATTCATTCTTGAGTCGCGTAAAATATATGTAAAAATGCGGTAGTCGCCAAAGAGGTATGGAGGTTAGGAGAGAGAGCCAACAGATACGGACTACCACTTCGACGGAAGGCAGAAGTGCTCTTTTTTTAATATTCCCAGTAAAAGTCAAATTTTTGGGAACAAATTCCTAGCCTGTCCAAAGTCCCTAAAAAATTTATATTGGTACGTATTAAAATTTGGTTTTATTAGTCAGTGTAATTATTTCAAAAACTATTATTGATGAAAATGACGCCATACAAAAAAATAGCTTGGTTGTCGAATTGCTGTTTTAAGTTCTTTTGTACGCATTCATTGCGTTTGCAGTATTTTTTTCTTCTGAAAAATAAATGAAATTAATTTAGAACCACGTGATAAAGCGGGATTTAGACGGGTATACAGCACTTTGGACCATCTTCAAACAACCAGATTGCTAGAGGAAAAATGAATATGAGGTTTTGGAAAGCCCTTTCTGTGCATGCGGAGAAGAAAGTGATATTAACCACCTTCTTTTTGAATGCCCCAATTTTACTGCTGAATCTAATAATCTTTATCATTCAATTTCCAACTTCCACACCAGGTCCCCTATAACCCTATCAGACGCTTTACAATCCCATGAATATCTGGTTAAAATAATTATATCTTTCCTAAATTACCGCAAAATCAAATTATAGACACCCTCATCGTCATCCACCTTGGTTGACGCTACTCAAACTCACCCAGGTTCATTCATAATAATTAACTAATCCGAGAAGGTTATGGAGACATTCCAGACACACTGCAAGGTGGACCTTGGAAATCATTTAAGTTAAAAAGAGAAGATAAGGGTTTTGGAATATAAACCGCCACCCGACCGAATAGCCCTGGCAGCTGTGGTCGTAAAAAGCATAGAGAGAGAGAGAGAGAGAATATGAGGTCACCTTGTGGATAGCATTGATTGACTACGAAAAAGAATTTGATTCGGTAGAGATATGGGTAGTCCTTAACGCCTTAAATAACAGCAGAGTCGACGAGAGATCCACAACTCTTTGTGAGTACATACACTACCGTCAGAAAGTATTTGCCCACCTAGAAATTCAAACGTAACTGCCAAAATTTAATACCTAAGTAAAACCTTTTATTATATTAGGTAAATTTAATTGTTCTTACCAAGTGTCCATCATAAAATTGTTTACATTAGCCTTTTTGGTGAAATCACAAATTAAAAACTAATTAGAACAAATTTCCAAGTTTTACATGATAATCGGTTTGAGGCGATTTCTGAGAATTCCACTTGAAGTAAGAACTCATTTCATGTTTCTAGGGATTATGGAACTTCCTAGTGACATTTTGTGATAAAAATTATGCTGTAAATACCATTTCCCTTCTGGAAATTAACCGTTCGCAAACAGTACTTTGTCACTGATACAGGCTCAATTGTTTTGTGAAAATGCCAAAAACGAAAGAAGTTTCCGTTGAAAATCGGTCTCTGATAATTGCGAGACATCAAAATGGTCACTCGAGTCGACAAATCGCGAGTGATATGCGGTGGACTACATCGTAAAAAAAAATTTCTACATAACATGGAATTCCCAACCAAAAACGTTCAGGAAGGCCTCGAAAAACCACTCCCGCTGAAGACAGAGCTATAACAACGTCCAGCAGACGTAATCGCCGCCTAACCGCATCAGAAATCACGGTTCAAGTGAACCTGGAGTGGCCCATCCCCATCAGCGTGACAACCGTGAAGAACAGGTTAGCAGAAGGTGGACTACATGGGAGAGTTGCAATGAGGAAACCACTTGTTAGGCAAGTGAATAAACGTAAACGATTAGAATGGGCCCGAGAACATGAAAATTAGACATCAGAACCATGGAATTCCGTCCTTTGGAGCGACGAATCTAAATTCTAAATTTTAGGTTCAAATCGACGAGTTTACGTGCGGCGGTCAGCTGGAGAGAGGATGTTGAAAACCTGTCAGTTGCCCACAGTAGTATGGTGGAGGTTCAGTAATGGTTTGGGGTTGTTTTGGCAACAGTAAAGTTGGAAGGAATCATGCGAAAAAATTTTGCTAACTCAAATGCTTCCTTCTGGAAGAGATATTTTTTAGGAGTAATTTATTTTTCAGCATGATAACGACCCTAAACATTCTGCTAAACAAATTAGAGAACTTTTGAACCAATGGAAATCCGATGTCGTCCTGGAAGTGATGACTTGGACTCCACTTGAATTGCTGTGGGACCATTTGGACAGGTGTGTTCGAAAACTCAATCCAACATCAGAAAATCACTTGTGGGAACTTTTACAAGCAGACTAGGTTAAAATAACCGAAGAAACTCTGAAGAAACTACTGGACAGAATGCCGAAACTCTGTAAAGCGGTAATTAAAAACAAAGGATGTCACATAGATGAGAAAAATCCTGGAAAATCATGAATCTGATTTTTTAGACTGTAAATAATGTGAAAATAAATAATGATTCATTAAAATTAAAAAATATATTTTCTGGGTTTTTGTTGTCTTGGGACTGAAATAACTAGGTGGGCAAATACTTTCTGACGGTAGTGTACGTGTCAGGGATCTAATTAATTTAGTCTAGGTAGGGATTTTATTTTATTTTAAAGGCAATCACAGAAGAAACACTAATTGCACAAGTCCAACTTGCATTGGACCATTTTTTTTTTGACTGACTAGTCTTTTATAACTTATATCCGTAACATCATCTAAATTAAAGCGTTTTATACCAAGCTACGATACGTTACTTCGCCCAATATCATTTGTGTAAAAGTTAATAATGGTTATTGCCTTTTGAAATCATTTTAAACTTTAAAAATTGCTCTGATCAAAATGGACATTCTACCTACTTTAATAGGTCATTGAACTTTCAAACTATCGGTTCCGTTAACTTGCGGATCACTTGCGCTTCATTGGACTTAAAAACTCATGAAAAAGAAGAAAAGAAAGATAACAATGAAAAGCAAAATTACATTGGAACATTGTGAAGCAATCCTGATCCATGTTTTATCTGTTGAATACGACAATGATATCATGATGCTGATATTCTAACGGTATTCAACACTAGGTCATGTTTTAAAGAAACCCATATAAGATGGCGATGTGGCGAAATCTCTATATTTACTGAGTACTACAGCAGGATAAAAATAATGTCCAACTTAAAGAACTTTCTGCGTACATAAGTCTAATGTCTACTCGGCTTTTTGTAGTTGTCTAAAATACAGATTTTCTTGTTTCAGAAAGCACTCAACTCGAAGATCCCAGACAAGAGTGGCGGCGAGTTCAAGAAGCAATGTTACGAGATTATTTACAGACTGCTCAAGATGTCTTAGAGGTATGTAAGGATATGTTTCTTGTGTGTGTTTTTTAATATCCGAGAATGACTTACTTAAAGTAGAATATTTTCTATACGCTAGATACAGTCTGACAAGTAAGAACGTGTCCGTGATAATTCATTTTTGGTAGATGCGATTCTAGCGATTCAACAAAAACTCGGTAGAGGGAACCTTTGTCTACGACGCATTTTAGTAAAAATATCAGTCGATTTCGAACTTTCGTCGCAATCCCGTAAAATCCAAAATGAGTCACTTCTGTGTGCGTCGGTTCTTTGTTCCAATCCAAAGGGGCCTAAAATGACACGTTTTGCGTTCTTAAAAAGTCGGTATCGTTTGTGAGGAAGTTGGTAAATTATTTTAACGAAACTAAAAATGTCGACGACTTGCCAAAACATGGCTCAGTAGGCAAAGTCACTCCGAAAGTCGAAAAACGAATCGTGTCTGTTTTCACGGGACCCAAAATTGACACTGGGTCAAGGAGCGGCAAAATTAAGAAAATCAGGTTTGAATGTGCCCCATGAGACCATTCGACAACATTTTCGTGCTCGCTTGGGCCCGCGATAAGATACTAGAGTGGCTCTGACAATCGCCGAACGCCAACCCTATTGAAAACGTTTAGTCCCTTGTAAGGAAAAAGCCGAGAGGAAAGACTCTGCGGACTTTGACTGAGTTGTCTCGCGAGATTCGAAAAATTTGCAGAGTATGCAGAAAATCTCGTCAACAACATGCCTCGAAGATGCCAAGCGTTTATTAATGGCGGAGGGGCTCACCAAAGAATAGTTTGATGACAAAAAATGTTCTCGAAACACATTTTTTCAAGAATACGAGCAGTCATGTTCTTACGTGACAGACTGTAAGTACCGTCTTTCTGACTCGAGCTTCAGAGATTTTTTCTACTGTTAGTGCTTCGGTCATGAAAAAAGTTAACTTAAATTTAGAAAACTACATGAAATATTCAATTTAAAATAGCTCTTTGGTAAGCTTTTTTTTATGAGTTTAGCACACGTGTTGCAGGGAAGTCCCTAAAATGTTACAGGAGTGACACGTATGCGGAAAAAAGCGATTAACGTTGTTCTTGAATGGCTGTAAATTGTACTCGGTGAGAAACACAGTCCTGGGCAAATTATTCCAAAGGGATGATGTTCTCCATACAAAAGACTGCTTGAAAAGCGTTGTACGAGGAGTAACGAGCTGAGCCTCATACGGATGTGAAGTATTAGCGCGACGTGTATTTCTAACATGCACCGCTCTGGGAGGAATTAAGCGGGCTACATCCTTCGAACACTTTCCATGAAAATACTTGTAGAATACGCTCAAGTCGCCAACCGTTCTTCGATGTTCCAGCGAATTAAGGCCGCCGGTCAGTTCCAGATCTTCAGTCAGACAAACAGCTCTTCTCTGAATAAAATCCAGGAAATGCAATGTATGTTTGGGAGCAGAGCCCCAAACATGGTAGCAGTATTCCATAGTTGGTCGAATTTGAGCTTTGTAATGAATTAACAGTTGTTGTGGAGTGTAAAGTTTTCTGGTTCGAAGTAATATTCCCAACTTTTGAGAAGCTCTCCTTGCAACAAATTCGGTGACGATGTTAGAGGAATGGAGTGCCCCGCCATAACTATGTCGGGTTCAGCAACGTTAACTTTCTTAGAAAAAACTGCCGCCTGGGTGTTTATAGAGTTAAATTCCACTTGGTTACTGTCACCCCAAGATAGAATTTCTTCCAGGTCTTTGTTAAGTTGAATGACTTCTTGCTGTCTGCGGATATTCGTCTGAGTATCTAATGTCCGAACGTTCAACGTAATGAAGAGATAAGTGTACGGTCATCTGCAAAGCTGTATATTGGAATCCCGGTCTTTTCTAGCAGATCGTTAATGAGAAAGAGAGTAGGAGACAGTATGGAGCCTTGGGCCACACCGGCGTTGATAGTGAAGGTGTTAGAAAGAAATCCGTCGACTGCCACTCGTAAAGAACGCTCTCTGAAGAAACATGAGAGCCACAAACAGAACTTTTTAGACCTACCAACAGTCCGTCGTGCCAAACACGGTCGAATGCCTTGGATATGTCAAGAGCAACCGCTCGAGATTCTCCAGAGTGTTCAATTACGTTGTTCCAAACATGTGTTACATAAGTAAGAAGATCTCCTGTTGATCTATGTTAACGAAAGCCATATTGGTGCTAATAATTTTCAAGATATTTTAGAAGATACTGATTGATAGCCTTTTCCATGACTTTCGATATTATTGGTCGGTAGTTATTTGGCAAGGACTTCTTGCCTTTTTTAGAGATCGGCTGAACTGTGGCACATTTCCAGCAGGAAGGGAATATTCTCTTTCTGTAGGATAGGTTGAAAAGTCTACAGAAAACTGGTGTTAGTTCCCTCGCACAGTTTTTGAGAACTATGGCAGGTATTTCGTCAGCGCCAGAAGCTTTTTTGGTGTGTTTAGCTTCTTTAAAATACGTTTAATAATACGCTGTCGGAAGACAATATCGGGCATCCTTGACTGCACTATGGGAATAGTAGGTGGTGTTTTTCCTTGGAAATCGACAGTAGAATGTGAAGCAAAGAGTTCAGCCAACAAGTTCGCTTTTTTAACAGGTGTCGTTGCAATAGAATTATCTGGCCGTGTGAGTGGTGGTATGGTGGATTTGGTGAAATGTTGACTAACTACCTTAGCGACTGAGCAAAAGGACCTGGAATTGTTGGGACAAGCGAGAAGTTTGTTTCTAATTCGTTGATTGTGTGCCTCCTTGGTTTGGTCGATAATTTCTTTGCATCTGTTCCGGGCACGAAAAAGGTGTTACGATTTATGGTATTAGGATTTAGACGCCATTGTCGGTAGGCAAGATGTTTAGAAGCAACAGCCTTTTTGCATTTTCGGTCAAACCAAGGCTTGCTGTTGGAAGGGCATTTTTTCGAAAAAGGAATGTAAGCTTCCATACCAGCCAAAATAACATCGGAAACCTCCCTGGCGCAGTCAGATGAGTCGTCAGATCGAAAACAAACGTCTAACCAAGGGAAAGTTCGAAAATATTCCATGAGATCTTCCCATTTAGTAGATCTGTAGTGCCAAATCTTGCGCGGTTTAGGTGCTTCTACTAATTACAATATATATTACGCTAACCACAATATATAAAAATAGGTTATTAATGCGATTATTGTAATTAATAGTTTGCTGCAGTAGATTTTAATCTACTAATTGATTTATTTCTGTTCCTATTGACAGTTATTAAACTATTATAGTACCCAATTTTAAAAAAAAAATTGATTTATTTTTTAAACATTGTTCGCATTTTAATATATATAGTTCTTTTTATTGAAAACCCAATCAATTATATTATCTCTTTTGCATGTCTGTCTAATGTTGTCACTTAATTATTTATTTGAGTCTGAGCAAGCCTCTGCATATTTACATTATAACACGATCACACATCTAATACGCCTTGTCTAATCAAATGGAATGAATAGTGAAGAAGGTAAATAACATTATATTTATAATTAACAGCTGAAAATTTTCTCAGTTTGTATAGTTATATGAGCATTTCCGTAAATTGTTTCGTTTTGTTAGCGGTTCAAAGAGAGACATTTTTTTTGTAGGTGACACTCACTAGACTCGATTTAAATCGTTCCTTGGACCTCCAGAAACAATTATTCACGGCTAAACACGACTTTTTTAAGAACCTTTTTTTTTTACAACTCAGTATGCAAATTTGTGCGGAAAATTGCCATACAAAGCGTCAAAAATCAATATACTATCGTGATAAAAAAATAGTAAGACTTTTAAATTTAGATGGTCCGGGCAGTTCCAAATCGGATTAATTTTTTTTTCGTTAGTTTGGTAGGACCGTAACTGCCATCTGTGTCAAATTTTAAGGCCACAGCGTCAGTAGTTAGTAAGATTCGCTTGCATTCATTCGTTTAACAACAAAAGTGCGTTTTTCGATTTTTAACATGAGTGAAAAAATTCAGCAAAGATTTCTGACTATCAAAACGTCATCAAGCGTATCATTACGGGAGATGAGACATCGATTTACGCATACGGAAACTGCCGACCAATCAAGCGAATATCGTGCTAGAGGTGAGCCCAGACCGAAGAAACCACGCCAAAGCAAGTCGAAAATCAAGGTGATGTTAACAGTTTTTCTTCGATTATCGTGGTGTTGTTCATTATGAATTCCTTCCGCCGGGCCAAAAGATCGGAATTATGGGCCGATAACTCTTGGTTTTTTTCATCACGATAATGCGCCTTCTCATACAGCATTGGTTCTTCGCGACTTTTTCATCAAAAATTCAACTCATATCTTTCCGCAATCGCCCTATTCGCCTGATTTAGCTCCGTCGGACTTCTGGCTATTCCCTAAACTCAAAAAAACCGCTTCGAGGACATCGTTTTGAGTCGATTAAGGAGATTAAAACCGAATCGAAGAAAGCTTTAAAGGCCATTCCAGAAATCGAATTCGACACCTGTTTCGAAGACTGGAAAAAATGTTGGCATAAATGCATTGTATCCAAGAGGGATTACTTTGAAGGGCACGAAATAAATTTGGGAAAATAAATAACCCGTTTGCGTTTTATTTCAAAAGTCTTACTATTTTTTGATCACACTAGTTTAATGTACCGTATTACAGTTTATTCATGCGATTTACTGAAATTATTCATCATGAATCCTGATAACGTTTTTCCATTTTATATTTTCTGGTCAAATTAATGTATGTATATATACATTAGCTGTAAGATTAATATCTTTAAATACACCATTTTTAATTTACGGCCATTTCTGACCAAAAAGTGGCTAAAATCTGACCATAACTTGAAAATGATATCCTAATATCAACAAGGTACATAAAAATTCGAAGTCAGCAGGTCAAAGAACATAAGAAAATAAATAATAACAATTAATATATAACCAGGTATCATCACAGTAAATACCGGCAACACCGTTACGTATTCAAAGCAGGTTTTGCTACAAAACAACAGGCGACCACTCGGTTTTCTGGGTATTAGACGGAAGTGGAGTAAAATAACTTTTTGCATAAGACAAGGTGGTAATTTATTCCCTTATTTTCCACTTGTGCTACCGCATAATTGATTGGTCGGGAAGAGATTTTATCAATGACGTAGCTTGTCTCCCTTTGGATATAAAGTCTTCTTGGTTATTAGCCTCCGATAATCTCCTGCCTGAGGTAAAAGAATACTGTAGATCAACTCAAAAGAACGTGTACTTCGCCTCCGAATAGGATAAATATTTATTCCAACTCTAACTATTATTATTTTTATCTATAATCTATAATATATGTATATATATATATATATATATATATATATATATATATATATATATATATATATATATATATATATATATATATAAATATATATAAATATATATAAATATATATAAATATATATATATATATATATATATATATATATATATATATATATATATATATATATATATATATAAATATATATATATAAATATATATATATATATATATATATATATATATATATATATATAAAATGCAACGTCTCTCTGTCTGTCCGTTAGTGCGCTTATCAATCGAGAAGCACTTATCCGATTTATGTGTTTTGTAGTGTTCCGTACGGAACACTTATAAGATGACTTCAGTGTCTGTCCGTCTGTCACCCCCGATTTTCTCCGAAACTATTTGTCATAGAAAGTTGCCGATGCTTACGGTAAATAATGGTAAAATAGAAGGAATTGAACCCAAGAACGCATACCTAGGACTTTATGTACTATTTAATAGTATGCACGAGGCGACAATCATGTTTTTTAGCACCCTATTCTTCCAAATTGACATTTTTAGTGTTCCGTACGGAACACTTATAAGATGACTTCGGTGTCTGTCTGTCTGTCACATCCGATTTTCTCCGAAACTATTTGTCATAGAAAGTTGAAATTTGGTAATAATATAGGAATTGATAGCCTCATTAGAACCATATAGTTTTGAAAGTTAAATTTTGACTTACGGGGTTAGTTTTGAGGGGTGAAATCGGAAGTGAAAAAAAAAATTTTTACTAGGTCATCGAGTGTGGTGTCAAATGAAAGCTTGTGAAAACACGGGTAAAAAATATATATATAATGTAATACTTGCGCGTACTTTTCTTTGTATTATTTTTTAAAAAATCGCGAAAAATCGCTCTCCACCCGCCTTATCTCCAAAAGTACTTATCAAAAAATTTTGAAAAAATTCTGGAATATTTTCCCAGGAGTGTAGATTGAACGAAAATTATCACGAGTCCATTACCTTTAATAATTTATCTGGTATATAAAAAAAAACAAAAATTTCAAGGTCATCAGTTTTCAGTAAAGATTGGAAACAAACTATGTTGAAAACTCATTTGGGGTGTGTTTTGTGAAGTCACTGATTGACTTTTATACGTCTGTAACAATTTTTTTTATTTTAAAAGCAATCAACGTACGGAACACTAATTGCGCAAGTTCAACTTGCACTTGACCGGTTATTTTTAATTCATACATATGTTCTCTTGCCAGGTTATAGGATATTTTTTATTACGTTAGGTAAGATAAGGAATAAGCAGTAACGATAATAGTGAATCAAGTCCACGCGAGCGGAGCCGCGGGCACGGCTAGTATGGAAATAAAATAAATAAAATCTCCCATAAAATAGTTTTACTTAAAATAATATTCCATATCTAAAAAGTTATATAGACATGTAAACTCCATCTATCGAAACTCGTTTTAAAAGGATAATACCCAGAGGTCACTCATGTCTCTGGGCACGAGCCGCGATTCAGGAATGTCGAGGTTACAAGAAACTCTTTTTAATTGTCGGTAAGATCGATCCTACATGCCTCATTTCTATGGAATTTTGACGTTTATCAAGCTTTAATAACATAACAGCATTTGATTTTTTTGTTACCTAAAAGTTGAGATAGACGTATGTGCGTGTGTAGTTTTTTATTATAAATAGTGGTCAAGTAAGAACGTGTAGCCAATAACCGTAGTCGGTAAAAGAAATTCGTTTTTTTGAGGTTATTGTTGGTACAGGGAGAATCGACCCGCGTGGGCAAAACATAGATCGAGACTGGAGCAATGTAACTTTTTCCGATGAAGCTTCACTTTGAGGTTACGTTATTACCCCACGAGCCTGGTCAATTTCCACTAACCGATTAATTCAGCTCACCGTGAAATACCCTGTAAAGAACCATGTTTGAGAGTATCTTTCGGAAAAACGTTTTGAGAGACGCTTGATTTTTACCTACAATTTGAACGCCGAAAAATTGCTCCAGATTTACAAGAGGGCATTAGTACCGATTGCCAAACGGTGGTTGTAGATAAAATGGGGAGTGGATTCTTGAAATTATGACCCCAAATATCATAGTAAAACGTCTAGCCAGTGGAAAGGGGTATCCGGTATCGTCACACCAGATTGTTCATCCCAGCCGCCAGATGCAGAGCCAATCGAAAATGTGTGTACATTTAGTAGAAGCTTCGTAGTAAAAAGGTGTACACATCGAAGCAGCTATCACGGCAAATTCGGGCGATTCGTTGCTCCAAGAAAACGTGGAAAATCTCGTTGAAAGTATGCCTCAAAGATGCCAGGCGATGATCGACGCTGAAGAGAACTTGCCGAACTACTGAATCATGGAGCATTTTAGTGACAATTCTTTACTCTTGAATGATGTAAAAAACTTTTAAATAAACACATTGTCAATGAACAATTCGCGACACGTTCTTAGTTGACCGACGGGACTCGTTGGAATTTAAGATAGTATACAGATAGCTAAAAATATTGAAGATAGTTCATCTAAACAATATACTACAGTTTTTTGGGAGATCCGGTATATGCAAGAATTAAAAAAAAAATTATTCAGGGTTATTCAGTAAATAAAGAGACAATTGGTCTCAGCTTAAACCCATTCAACGAAACCGCTCCATACTTCTAGGAATGCAAGTTGACAACCTTGTGATGAGTTTTAATCAGCTGTTTGATCATGTAATTTAAACATAACCTCAAAATATCGAGTTTACCATGGCGAGTCCATTGGAAGGCTACACTTTAGAAGAGCAGCGTTCTGTAATCAGATTTTTAGTAGCAGAAGGTGTTAAGCCAAGTGAAATACATTCTAAAATATTATTATAGTATCGACAAAGTTGCGTGAACCGTGAGAACGTGTAGAAGTGGATAGGTCGGTTCAAAAGTGACCGAACAAGAGTGTGTGACGAGCAGCGAAGTGGACGTCCAGTCGAAGTTTCCAATCCCTCGTTGGAATCGATGGACTTACTCGTGATAACAGAAAAAATATTGTTGAAATGATAGCTCAGGAGGTTGGGGTGAGCGTTGGAACTGTTCCCAATATTATTTAGAACCACTTACAATGCTTACCCAAGAAAAGCTTCAAGAACTGGGTTGGGAGGTCTTGCCTCATCCCGCATACAGCCCAGACCTGGCTACGTGTGATTTTTACCTATTCGAACCTCTCAAAGAAGCCCTACATGAAAAGAGGTTCACTGACAATGAAGAAGTGAAGAAAAAAGTACAAGAGTGGCTTCGACGTCAACCGAAAGAATTCTTTGCCACAGGAATCAGGAAGCTAGCAGAAAGGTGGGACGAGTGTGTTAACGTTGGGGGGGATTATGTCGAAAAGCAGCCCAAATTTTGTAGCAATCCAATAAACCGTCCTTGACCTACAGCTCTTTGTCTCTTTACTTATTGAATGACCTTCATAGCTATATCTTTTGTTTTAATTTTTTGTCTGAATGGAAAAATCAGTCCCATCTGTAACCAAAAATCATCTATATGTGGCGTGTTTAAAACAATCGACTCTTGTAGAATTAATTCTCACTAGTTGGTTCATATTGCATATAATTGATCCGTGAAATTTGATTTCTAATAATCCTCGGGAAGGCAACGACAAACCACCCGAAATATCATGCCTAGTAAAGCCCTCGTACGTTGACCGTTCGGAACCGGCATTAAACTGTCTTTGCCATTTGTCTGTGGAACACTTAAAAAGGCACTAACCACAGGCACAGGCGAAAAGATCGCTTATGCCGATATTAATAGTAATGTTAAATTTTTCCTCTTATCTCCAGATTTTTTTTGTTTTGAAACGTCGTCATATAGATTTCGCAACTCATGTCAGCATTGTGCGAGTCATCAAAATATAATAATAATTAGGTTTAAGTTTCCATATATTTTTGAAGGAAAAATACAATTTCCAAATTGTGAAATACTATTGAGAATGATCTAGTTCTTTTTTCTTTTATAATCGACCTTCACCTTTCAGTGGCCATCTGGTAAGGGCCATATGACGTTTAACCCCCATATGTTCCTTTATTATTAGGTAAATGGGATCTTTTCGTTCAGGTATAGTATTTTTCACGATCTAAGAAAGTTACTTAGCTTTCTATGCCCATTCAAAATTCAACAAGCTTCGAAAGTGATTAATTTGTGGCTGTTTAATGACAAGGCATCGTGCAGGGCGGCACTATACCTGATTGTATAATTGTTGGGTATAAAATTTTATTGTGATAAGACAGTTGAATTTTAATGTTTTATGTACTGAATAATACACAATATAGTAATTACACAAATATATTAAAACAGTGTCCTCGCGTACATTTGTTACAATTTTAGTTATTAATTAATATCTAGTTTAATTTTGCTATCGCTACTATCTTGCAAATCAATAATAAGTTTTTTTACAGGTTCTAAACTACACATCTAATGAGTTCTCAATTTTTTTGACGTGTTGAATACAGTTTCTCCAGTTTTCAATGATTACATTTTTGACTTTTGTCTTTATCAACTCAATCACACTACTGTTTAAAGTGGGTGTATTATTGTGAGCACGTATATTAGACTTTATTTTATTCCATATCAACTCGATCGCATTAAAGATACGGTAATATGGTGGAAGCCGAATTATTTCGTGTCCTGCTTCCTTTGCAATTTTATCACAAACATATTCTTTTGAAAAATTGTAACTTTTTAAAACTTCTAACAATTGTTTAACTGTATAACTTTCATGGAATTTCGCACAAAAAGTCTTGTATTTCCCATTTTCTACTGGTGGAACTTGGTACCTTATTCATTTGGCGACTATGATAGGATACATTATCCATCACAATACAGCTATTTGGTGGTATATTCGGCATTAATTTGTTTTAAAACCAATCTTCAAAAACTTCAGCGGTTGTATCACAATGATAATCCAAGCTGGAATCTGAAATATTCTTGGCTGCTAGAAAGAAATAGATATTCTGGTATCCTTCTTCTGACTCCGCATGTAAAATAGTTATTCTTTTACCTTTATTTGATGGAGCTTTGGTGTGGTGTGGATTTATCAAGCCATCCTTTACTGAGTGTGTCGTGGGTGTCATACCAAGTCTCATCTAGGTAGATTATCGTTCGATTTTCCGATCAAGTTGTATTTATTTTTTCAAGATATTCCATTCTGAGTTGTTGTAAGTGCCGTGATTCCATTATAACTTACCCTCTGTTTACTTTTTTGAACAAAAACCCCAAACGACGTAGAATACGCCATAAAGTTGTAGTGGGACATTTTATGTCACAACTATCCTCGGACAGCTTCCGTGAAAGTGACAATAACGTAAGAACTTTTTGTTCTGCATACATTTTGTAAATTTTGCGGCGGATTGAGTCTTCTTGACAGAAATCAGTACATTTCGATACACCTTTGTCTTTTCGTGTTTTTTAGGCGCTATCAAATTATTTACAATTTTCCAAACTGTACTTTCAGGGTTGCTCGTTAAAGCTGTTGTATCCATCAATGAAAAGTACTTTTCGTGGCCTCGCTCCATTAACTTTAAATAAACGCACTATTTCAGTATAATACTGCAGATAAAATGAAGAATATTCTTTATATTTATAAACACGAAGTAGCCAATAAAATGTTAGATTGAAAGGGAGGTATATTATATATAAATATTTATATATATATATATATATATATATATATATATATATATATATATATATATATATATATATATATATATATATATATATATAGAATAAAGAAAGAAAGCAAAAGATTGCCGTATCTACCAAAATTATTAAAAATACAATTTTAGTTGGGGAACTCGGCAAAAACAGGGCGTGATAAGAGATCACACAATTTTCATTAAGCCAATATTTCGGTCCTGGATTGGGACCTTCTTCAGGGCAAAACTGAAAAGAAGAACAAAGCGTATTCACTGATCGTGTCTGGGACAACTTTAAATTAATGATGTTATCGTTAGGTTGTTATAATAAATAAAATTAGTGTAGAACAAGAATAAGATATTAGTCATAATAAATTAAAAAACTCACATGAGAAGTGCAAAGATTTCGTTAGCCTGAATGGCCGTAGGTAGCTTATACATAAAAAAGTTGTTACATATAAAAGTTGGTTAATCCATAAAATATATAAAATACACACTAAAACAGTGTAGACAAAATTCTAAAAACCAAATTTAAAACATGGATGTAATTGGGAACCTTGGATGTTGAGAACATTGTTAATTATTTCACCTGTGACCACCACACATGGCCACCGCCATTTAAAAGATGACAAGGACGACAGGAGACAGCTGACCGACAGAGATAAGGGGTTTAGTCAAGAAAACTCAATTAACCAGAATGCGGGGTCAACACCTGGAAGGAACCGATAAAAATGGGAAGTGCAAGTATTGGACCTTTAAGTGAGAAGGGGATAGCCAATTGAGCGACCAAAAATCCGGTATGGAGTCGAGAACGGATAAATCATAACCTAAGTATAGGTGAAGGGTGAGCGAGGGAGCGAGAGAGAGAGAGAAAGTAATGGGAGCAACGAAGAGGGAGATTGTCTGATGAATTAATTATTAATTTATTAATTTCTTGTTGGAAACTGATTGGAGGAAGAGATTGTTTGCAAAAACCAATGAAGACTGGAAGAACCAGAAGGTAATGAAAGGGTGACGCAAGATACTGTCAATGGAAGGAAGACAGTAATCGCTAGGTGCACAAGATGGCCCAGATAAAGTGGAAGGAATCTGTGGAGCCCAGGATCAACGAGAACCGTAAACAAAGAGAGGAAGGAGGAGAGAAACCCTGGAAATAACAGAGCTAAACGAGAGAAGACCAACGTGGTTCAGATGAATCATAAAACACTTGAAGACAGGGAATTATTGTGTGGAATTGATTTATCACAGGAGAGGAGGAAACTATATATGCTACTAAGACCATCTAGGTCGGTTTTTTATTGATATTAAGGTGATTCTCCTGAATGTAACACATTTCAAGGAATTCTCTCTTGGAAAGATTGTTAGAGACATGAAGAATTTTGGGTTCCCTGAAATTAACAGAATGACCATTGTCAACAGTATGGGTCGCCAAAGCACATCTGTGTGGATGGCATCTAGTATCACTTTTATGGAGTGCAATACGACGATTCAAGGGTTGAGAAGTTTGGCCAATATAGATTGATGGACAATTGTGTATATATATATATATATATATATATATATATATATATATATATATATATATATATATATATCTCAATTACGACCCTGTTACAGCCAGGTACCTGCGAACATCCTGGCGGTCGTTTAATGTTTTTATTGCATCAATTTGCCAAATCACTTTCTTAAATCTTGAAAAATACTATACTTTTATACATTCCACACCCTGGATTTCTTCAAGAATGCGAAAAATATGTTTAAAGAAAACCATCGGATTCTGTAATGTATAAAACATTTCCCCGAAATAACAGCTCCCAGTACATCTCACAAACATGTGAGGAATTCGAAATTTAATACTGGTTAAAGCATAATTTACCAGAAACATAATACATGTGATTCATGTCACGTTGATCACGTTATTATTTTTAATGGACATTCCTTTGATAGCTGAAAGTTTTTTAATACTATATAATGTTAAATGTAAAGGACAATGACGCCACAAAGATTAATCCTATCTAATCTTATTACGAGAAATATTTTGTCCAAAAAATAAAGCTACTTAGGTACGTTGTCCTCAGCATCCATTAAGGTCCCCTCAGATGTTTCAATTGATTTGACATACTGTTTATAGCTTTGAAAGAATATGAAGACTATATCTTTGAAGAACATTAAAATACGTAGTTTATACAATAAAATCAGTAATTTTCGTTTGTACAATTTTACTTGAAAAAGAAATGGTTTTTATATAATTGTCAAGGTCACAAAAACTATTCCATATATGTTCAGGAACTTCACGAGATCCAAAAAATTGCGAGTTTCCACGTTAATTTTTCTTTAGAAACTTTCTACGGTTTACATAGTTACAAGTTTTACCATTTTGTAAACTTAACAATAACACAGCCCCACAAAAAAAAAGTGGGGTATACTTTTGATGCGATATATCAGATCTGTAGTATTTTTGACGGCTGATCACGAATCTGACGTCAGAATATCGCCATCACATCTCAATTTTTTTCTAACCTCAAAAAATAGGTAAAAATTAGTAAAAATTAAGAAAAATATACTCCTAAAAAATTGATTCAAGCTTTTTCATGAATCCAAAGATGTATTAATATGTATTCGGACACGCTAAGCTAATATTCATCGGTTGGATTGAGCCATACAGTTCTGTTTTCTTTCTAACCTCAATAAATCAGACAGATATAGTGCTTCTCGAATGCAAAAACGAATTCAAATTAAAATTCAACCGATCCTTACCAAATTTGGTACACGGGGATTTTTTGGGTCGCTGATCACGAATCTGAGGTTGGATTTGCAAAATTCAAGATGGCAAATGTTTTCGCGCCATTTTGAACGCCGAGAAAATTCATCGGTCGATTTTTATTCTTCTACCTGCATCCAGGGCACCTCCACGTGGTGACGGTGGGCAACGGTGTTACTCCACTAGTCGGCAGAGTCCCTGGATAACGGCTTAGATGCCGTCATGGCAGGTAGAAGAAAGAGAATTACGATGCAGGGACTCCCACATCGATGATTTCCCAGATAATCTTGGTGACTACAGTGAGGAGCAAGGGGAACGTTTTCACCAAGATCTGAAAATCATAGAAAATCGGTATCAAAGACGATGGGATGACCATATGCTAGCGGACTATTGCTGGTCGCTAAAAAGAGAAACAAGTCCTCAAAAGCGTTTGGGCAGAAAGCCTTTGAATAGGTCATTCGCGGAAAAAAGAACAAGATACAGCCAAAAAAAGGAAAGTTAGGCGCGGGTCTAACCTTCGCAATTCTAGGGCTTAAGGGTCTACTATTTGAGAGTATATGGTTTAAAAGTCCTGGTTTTGAGTTTATTGGGTCTCATTTTTAAAGTTACAGGGTTATTGAGGTCTATTTTTTGAGGTTACAGGGTGTGGGAGTCTAAGGTTTCAGGGTTTAGGGTTTAAGAGTATCAGGTTTGAGGATTCCCCAACTGTATACCAAATTTGGTAGGAATCGGTTGGTTTTCAAAAATTTTGTCCACCATCTTGGATCCGCCATTTTAAATTTTGCAAATCCGACCTCAGATTCATGATCAGCAACCCAAAAAACCACCAAATTTGGTAAGAATCGGTTGAATTTTAATTTGAATTCGTTTTTGCATTCGAGAAGCACTATATCTGTCTGATTTATTGAGGTTAGAAAGAAAACAGAACTGTATGGCTTAATCCAACCGATGAATATTAGCTTAGCGTGTCCGAATACATATTAATACATCTTTGGTTTCATGAAAAAGCTTGAATCAATTTTTTAGGAGTATATTTTTCTTAATTTTTACTAATTTTTACCTATTTTTTGAGGTTAGAAAAAAATTGAGATGTGATGGCGATATTCTGACGTCAGATTCGTGATCAGCGGGCCAAAATACTACGGATCTGATATATCGCATCAAAAGTATACCCCACTTTTTTTTTTTGTGGGGCTGTATAATTAGTGAAACGGAAAGCGTTTTTATTCTGTTTTCTGTAGTTGGTGTGCTGCTGAATGGTTCTCAAAATGTTTATTCTCAATGGTAGTAGTTAGTGATAAAAATACATCCCGAATGCATTTACACGTCGATAATGAACCTCTATTAAAACATTTTTTTCAACGAAAATCTGGTGATTATTGGCATTGAAAAGAAAATTGTTTGTATATTCTTATTCTTCTTATATGTGCCATATCAAATCCCCCTGACGTTGGCTATCACTCTGGCATATTCATCCGTGCTCCTTGCGACTCGGAATAACTTTTCGACGCTATGGATTCCCGTCCAATCTTGTATGTTTTTCAGCCAAGAGACCTGCTTCCTACCAAGGCCGCGCCTGTCCTCAACTTTCCCCTCATTATGAGCTACAAGAACTCATAATGTTGGCCACGAAGAACATGTCCCAAATACTCATTCATCAAATAAATTGCTTTTCCGTTTTTATGTAGCAGCTGTCTTTGGTATTTTGTTTATTAGTTTATATATGGATTCACCTAAAAATGTTTTTAAAAAAATGGAACATCTATTTGGTTTCAAAAGTAGCAATAGCACGTCTATCCGAAAAGAGGGTGCGAGTATTTTTGTTAGCATCTTATGCTAGTACGCAGGACGTATAGACTAAATAAATTCCGAAAAATCACTTTTTCAATACCAACAAAAAAGAAACTTCCTCTAAAGGGGCTTCCTAGTACGAGGATTGTATGATAAGTACCTGGCCTGAACATTTTTATGCGTAAAATTTATTTTATTTTTCTACATATTCTCATTTTAGCTCGATACACTTAGTTCATCATTTTTCGATCTTTTGTATCCCATCTAAAAAATACGATTTCTCCAACCCTTTAAAATAGACGTTGGTTTCAGCAATCACCTCATCGTTTTTTCCCCGAGCCAGAAAATAATCGCTGGGGGCTAAATCTGGCGAATATGATGGATGTGGAAGCAATTCGTATCCTAACTTATGGAATTTTGTCATGGCGATGATACAAGTGTACACGCGTGCATTTTCTTGATAAATGAGAATTTTCTAATCGTTTACGTTTCTTCATTTGCCTAAGAAGTGGTTTCCTCACTGCAACTCTTCCGTGTAGTCCACCTTTTGCTAACCTGTTCTACACGGTTGTCACGCTGATGGGGATGGGCCGCTCCAGGTTTACTTGAGCCATGATTTCTGTTGCGGTTAGGCGGCGATTACGTCTGCTGGACATTGTTATAGCTCTGTCTTCAGCGGGAGTCGTTTTTCGAGGCCTTCCTGAACGTTTTTAGTTGAGAATTTTTTTACAATGTAGTCTCCTTGGCATCCGCATATCACTCGCGATTTGTCGACTCGAGTGACCATTTTGATGTCTCGCAATTATCAGAGCCCGATTTTCAACGAAAATTTCTTTCGTTTTTGTCATTTTCAAAAAATAATTGAACCTATATCAGTGACAAAGTACTGTTTGCGAATGGTTAATTTCCAAAAAGGCAATGATATTTGTAGCATAGCTTTTATCATAAAATGTCACTAGGAATTTCCATAATCCCTAGAAACTTGAAATGAGTTCTTACTTCAATTCTCAGAAATCGCCTCAAAACGATTATCATGCAAAACTTGAAAATGTATTCTAATTGGTTTTTAATTTGTGATTTCACGAAAAAGGCTTATCTAAACAATTTTATGATGGACGCTTGTTCAGAACAATTAAATTTACCTAATAAAAGGGTTTAATTAGGTATTAAATTTTGGCAGTTAGATTGAAATTTCTAGGTGGGCAAATACTTTTTGACGGTAGTGTATTACTCTCCATTAATCATTTTGCCCTTTTCAAGGTAATCGACGTGGATTATGCCGCGTGTATCCCTAAACACTGTGGCCATGACTGTTGGCCGATAAAGTCGCCTTGGCCTTTTTGGCGCCGGTTCGCCACGGAAAACCCACTGTTTGGCCTGTTTTTTGGTCTCTGGTATGCTGTGATGAATCCATGTTTCGTCAACAGTTATGAATCGACTCCAAAAATCATTCCGATTGCGCTCTAACATCGCCAGACTTCTTTTAAAGTTGACATACGTGCGTGTATATTGTCAGTTGTGAGCAATCGCGGCACCCTTTTTGCGGAAAGCTTTCTCATATCCAAATGAGTTGTTAACCCCGTTCAATTGAGATACCCACAGTCTCAGCAATCTCACGCACTTTCTCCGATCATTTATCATTCAATCAAAAATTAACAATTTTAATCGAACTAACAGCGTATAAACACAGTATGTTAGAGTTATCAAACTAATACTATATATTTTTGAAAACGTCATAGCGATTATGTTTTTTTCTGATTCCCACCACAATTGACATTTGTGTTCAGTACTGTTTGTCAAATCAAAATGGAAAGATACACAGTTGCACAGCGTATAGAAATTGTTAAAATATGTTTCAAAAATAATGAATCTATTCGAGCTACGTTTTGCGCATTAGATGCAATTTATAGTCAACATAATTGACTTGCAGAGCTTACTATGCTACTAATTTCATTTAAAAATTCGAGTCAAATGGGAGTGTCTGTGATGTTAAGGATCGAACCCGGCAAAAACGTAAACGTATTACCGAAAATATCAAAATTCAGAAGAATCAATTACACGTCGTTCTTAAGAACTTGGACTTCCTTATTCTTCATAAAAAGTTGCATTTGATGGCTTATAAATATCAGTTGACTCAAGAACTTAAACGAACTAATCATTTATTGCGTAGAAATTTTGCATATTGGGCTTCAGGGCTTGAAACGTACCTATTATTTCAAGGAAAAATCACCTTTAGTGATGAATTTCATTTTTGGCTTCCTAAATAAGTAAAATTGTCGCATTTGGAATAATGAAAACCTACATGCTGCTCCTGAAATACCTTTAGTTCCACAAGAAATTATTATGTTTTATGGTCTGGAGGTCTAATTGGACAGTACTTTTTTGAAAACGAATATGGTAATGCAATTACTATCAGTGGAGAACGCTACAGAAGCATGATTACTGATTTTTTCTGGCATGAATTAGATGATTGTTATCTGAATGGCATGTGGTTTCAGCAAGATGGTGCAATATGCCATACATCTCGTGACACAATCAATTTATTGAGAGATAAGTTTAGTGACCGTGTAATGCTGATGTAAATTGGCCACCAAGATTATGTGATATAACTCCATTGGACTTTTTTTATCTAGGGTTATGTTAAATCATTGGATTTCCCCACTAAGCCGCAAACACTCAATGACCTTAAAATCAGCATCATTTGTGTCATTAGTGAGATAAGTGCTGATGTATGTGGAAAAGTGACCAAAAATTGGTGTTCTAGAATCCAATATTTAAAAAAATGCAAATGAAATCATTTTTAAATAAAAATGTCAGGAAATAATCTTCCAGGTAGAAAAAACGGTCAAGTGCACGTAGAACTTGCGCAATTAGTGTTCCGTATTGTGATTGTTTTTAAAATAAAACAAAATCCTTACCTAGGCTAAGTTAATTTGGTTCCTGACATCTTTAGATCAAATATGTATTTCACGTATTTTCTTAAGTCAGTAACATATAATAGTTATAGCATCTTAGCTATATAGCCAATAAATCAATCTAGCTCAATCTATAATCTAGTAATAAATGGGTAAAACAAATATTTACCACTTAATATTTAATTAAATTATAAACAAATAAAATAAAATTATTTTGTCTCGGTACAGGAGCGAAGCGTGACTCGGTAGAAGGAAAGCACTGAAAAGTACAGTGAAGTCCGTTTATAACGAACTCCAAAAAATCCCTAAAAAGAATTCGCTATATCCGAAATTCGTTACAAAGAGTAAACAAAATCTAATATCATTTTTCACTACTTTTTTATTTAGATTAGGCGCTAATGCTTAGAAAAATAATAATAATAATTATTAAATTAAAAGAAAACTTTCAAAAGAAAAATAAAACAAGTCACACTAAAGTTAATATTATGTATATTGGTACATATAGGAGTATAAACGAAAACATTAAAATACATAGTTTATACAACAAAATCAGTAATTTTCGTTTGTACAATTTTACTTGAAAAAAAAAATTGTGTTTATATAATTGTCAAGGTGACAAAAACTACTCCATATATGTTCAGGAACTTTACGAGATTCCAAAAAATTGCAAGTTTCAGTGATTTTCTTCGTCATTTCGGAAATGGATGGAACATAAATATTATCTCCTTCTCCAAGCTCGTCTTCGTCATCATTATCGCTGTACTTTGTTGAATATCAGCATCGTAAACAAATTCTACACAATCAGTAGGATCTTCTCGATGTTTTTTAATCCACTGCGTCAACGGTATCTTATCATCTGAGTCATATCTACGTTCCTTCCTTAAAAATCCGCCATGATTAAAACAGTTTGTTTACTGACTCTTTGCCAAGCCATATGGATAAGTTTATAGCGTCCAAGAGAGTTATAGAAAAAATGTTACCCTTATCGATCGTCCGTAACATTCTCATAAGTAAAATCTTTCTTTAATGACATTTTAAAGAATGTATCACACCTTGATCCATAGGCTGGAGCTTTGCACTTGTGTTTGGAGGCATAAAAACCAAGTTTATTTACTGTAGATCAACTTCAGGGTGCGCTGTATAGTTGTCAATCAAAAGTAATATTTTTCTGATGTCATCCAGACTTTACTGTTTGATTTGTACTTTACTGGCAAATGTTTGTTTTTAAACACCTGGGATTGGCGGACTTTCCTATCACCAACAATTTTCTTTTCTCTGTTTCAGACATATTTGCAGTTACCAACACAGTACCTTACTTTTGATAATTTTCCACCAGCACGATTCTCTCCGACAAACTTTAATGTCTTATCAGGCGTCATCTTGTAAAAGAAACCCGCTTCATCTGCATTAAAAATGGCCATTTTTATGTGGACACATATTCATAACTTTCTCGAATTTCCAACAACAGTCATATCCACTCCTGCAGTTTCTCCTACTATATTACCTCCACTAAAATTATGTCTCTTTTTAAATCGTTCAATCCAACTTATAGAACAGTGTTCTCTATTTTCCTTCCCAATTCACTAGTTTTCTCTTGTAAAGTAAGGAACATGTTCATGTCGTTTTTGACCAAACCATGTAAGGAGTCCTTTATCGACTTGGTGATGTATAGACTTTCTTACTTTTTTACAACTAAAGTTCCTCTTATCATAGATTGATAAGATTTCTTGCCTCTTCTTCCATATGGTGAAAATTCAACGATTTGCAAACATCATTTTGTTTAACTCCATTTTCTATTTTCCTTATAATATCGGGTTTGTCTTTTAAAGTAAACGCCTTACGTTTTTGTGTACTCATTTTAAAATAAAAATTTACAACATTCACTTTGCTATCAAATATGCATTAGAACCGCATAACATAGCAAATGAATTGAAAATAATGCATCATAACATCCAAATTTGGTTCGCTTTATCCGGAAGTTCGTTATAACCGGGTTCGTTATAACCGATAAAAATTTGCATCGGTCTTATGGAAGTTTTTTCGTGCATTATAAAATAGTTCGTTTTAATCGGAAATTCGCTATAAACGTGTTCGTTATAAGCAGACTTCATTGTATATTCAAAAAACCGCCATATTGTCAAGGCACTTAATTTTTTGTATACACAATACATCTCAAACGTAATGTACTCGTGATAATTTTCGCTCAATCCGCACTTTATCGAGAATATTCTAGAATTTTTTCAAAATTTTTTGATCAGTACTTTTCGAGATAAGGGGAGGACATTCATTTTTGGCGTTTTTTTTTTTAAATAATACAGTGCACAAGTATTACATCATATATGTTTCTGAACTCGTGTTTTCACAAGCTTTCATGTAACCCCCACTCGGTGACCTAGTAAAAAACTTTTTTTCACAGGAAATCGGGTGTGACAGAGTGACAAACAGACGGACACTGAAGTGATCCCATAAGTACGGAACACTAAAAATCACATTAAAATTTTATACCATTTTGTTTTCATTTCAGATTAAAAGTATAGAACTCTTATTTGATATCCCTTTACCTACAAAATACACAAGAAACAACAGTTGAATTTTTTAAATTTAATAAAATTAACACGCTATTTTTTATTTCACAATGATTTTATTCTTACGGGTTTTTTACTTTACTCTCATAAGTTTCATTAGTGGTGTATACTGAAAAAGTATATACAAAAACGTATATTTTTGAAGTTCTTTAACTGTTTATTATAGTAATATAAGTAATTAAAGGTTTTACGTTCCTCGGAACATTGAGAAGCTTGGTTTGTTACAATTTTATCTATGTTACAATCCTTGCTAACTTCCGGTATGGCAATTCTAAGTTTCTGTTTTATGGGTCTAGCACACGGTTACAAGGAAGTTCCTAAAGCGCTCCAGGAGCGGCATGTGTGCGGAAAAAGCGATTCACGTTCTTAAATCGTTGCAAATTGTACGAATGAAGAGATATGCTTACTGTCATCTGCAACGCTGTAGATTGGATTCCCGGTTTCTTCCAGCAGATCGTTAATGTAAATGAGAAAGAGAGTAGGAGACAGTATGAAGCCTTGGGACACACCGGCGTTGATAGTGAAGGTGTTAGAAAGAAATCCGTCGACAGCCACTCATAAAGAACGCTCTATGAGGGAACATGAGAGCCACAAACAGAACTTTTCAGACATATCATAAGAGTGTAGCTTAGCCATCGTGCGAAACACGGTCGAATGCCTTCGATATGTCAAACGCAGCCGCTCGAGATTGTCCAAAGTATCCAATTGCGTTGTTCCAAACATGTGTTACGTAAGTCAGAAGGTCTCCTGTTGATCTATCTTTACGAAAGCCATATTGGTGATCGCTTATAATCTTGAATCCTTCAAGATATTTTAGAAGATGCTGATTGAAAACCTTTTTCATGACTTTCGATATTATTGAAAGCAGTGCGACTAGTCGGTAGTTCTTTAGCAAGATCTTGCCTTTTTTAGGTATCGGCTGAACTGTGGCACATTTCCAGCAAGAAGGAAATAGTTCCTTTCTGTAGGATGGGTCGAAAAGTCTACAGAAAACTGGTGTTAGTTTTCTCGCACAGTTTTTGAGAACTATGGCAGATATTCCGTCAGCGCCAGAAGCCTTTTTGGTGTCTAGCTTCGTTAAAATACGCTTTATGGTACGCTGTCTGACGACAACATCGGGCATCCTTGACTGCAATATGGGAATAGTAGGTAGTGTTTTTCCTTGGAAATCGACAGTAGAATGTGAAGCAGAAAGTTCAGCCAACAAGTTCGCTTTCTCAACAGGTGTCGTTGCAGTAGAATTATCTGGCCGTGTGAGTTGCACCACAGGAATTCTAAGTTTATATGGTTTTATACCACATATTTGGGAAAAATAACTTATCATTAACAGCAAATAATCCCGTTTTTGAACAAAATAGGACATTTCTAAATAATTTGAGCTAACCTGAACAAAATGGAACACTTCCTTGTGTAACATTTTAGAACTATGCGTTACTTTTCCTACCGGCTAAACAGTACAACTTAAAGGTTCTCAAAAAAATTGGTTCATCTTTTTTCTCTTCTTTTTTATGAAGGGAGTGTTTGTATTAAAAGCGTCTCTTTGTACACGACCATGGTGATATTGTATTTGTTTGAAATAAATCTGACGATCGTTTGATCGTCTGAGTTGGCCTTTAGTGGAAGAAGAGCGAAAAGAGCTTAAGGCATGCATCATCTTTATATTTATAGCTTTTTTGAGTTACATCGATAATGTTTTTTTATTGCCCACTTAAAATTCCAAAAGTTGAGTACCAGCTACCGGTGTTGTCTTCTATACTGCCTACTTCATACGTACATACATGAAGGAAGGACGGTGAAGAGAGGAGAGAGACGAGAAACCAAATCTATTGTTGTTTCTCTCTTTGCCACAATTTAAATCATAGGCGTATGAGATGGAAAGGGATAGTACCGTTCCGTTAAGAATATTTAAGATATTTTGACTCTTTATTTCTGTTTTAGTCATTAGTAGAGACCGGATTATATGCATTTGCATATTTAGACCATTCTCACCGATTATTGCACATTTTACCCAAAATCTAGTAATGATGCATATTTTCCCTATATTTACAATATTTCTCGGTATTACTAGGCAATTGAATTGCTCAGGGTATTGTTAATGTCGTCGTCTGGAACCGATCTTATCGCCGGAACATTACCTGCAATAGTCTAAACATCGATTAGGTTATATTGCCAAGGAAATACCCAAAATTACGACGGTATTTTATTCCTTTGTTTCTTGGTCGGGATATTAAGTGATAAGTAGTTAGTTTCTAAGAATATTTGTTTGAGCGTGGATCAAATAAACAATTTTCTCGAAGACGAATTTTTATTTTAAACCAAGATATCAGTTTTAAAATTATTGTTGACGCGCTTGCATCAGTGTAGTCTTTTTGCAATTTTTAACATGTTGTATTAAAGTTTAACGTGTACCATGCCACCCGCAAAAAAAGTGTCTCTTCGTGGGTAGCTGATTATCCTGGAACATTTACATACGACGGAAATGTTTTATATTGTCGAGTTTGCGAGAAAAATGTTTCGTGCACAAAAAAGTTTCAAATTGACCAGCATGTCAAGACAAGTCTTCATATCGCAGGATTGCAAAAAAAAGGCCCACGACAACAACTAATAACAGCAGCAAGTAGCAGTGATTCCACTTTTATAGGCAAAACAAAAAAACCACTTTAGCATGGATTTATGTGAAGCATTGCTTGCAAGTAATATTCCTCTCCACAAACTTACAAATTCTACATTCAAAGATTTTCTACGAAAATATTGCTTGAATCAAAAAATACCAGACGAATCACCACTGCGTAAAAATTACACAAATACGTAATGAACTTAAGGATGACATTATTTGGATTTCAGCTGATGAAACTACCGACAGTTTTGGTCGCTATATTGCGAATTTAATTGTGGGTGCATTAAGATTAGAGCCTTCTTCTTCCTATTTGGTGGCCTGCAAAGAACTTGACAAGACAAATCATTCTACGATCGCCAGATTTGTGAATGAGGGTATTAAAACAAATATTTCCTGAATCTTCTGCAGATGAAAGAGTATTTATATTTCTCTCTGATGCTGCTCCCTATATGATGAAGGCAGCCAAAGTCCTCCAAGTATTTTATCCAAATTTAATTCATGTGACGTGCTTTGCTCACGGAGTCCATCGACTCGCTGAAGAAGTACCATCCACGTTTGGAAATGTAAATAAACTGATTTCATCAGCAAAGAAAGTGTTTCTTAAGGCACCTGCTCGCAATAACGCCTCTAAAGAAAAACTGCCAAATGTGCCTTTACCTCCCGAACCAGTAATAACTCGAAGGGGAACATGGATTGATGCTGTACTATTTTACAATGAACATTTCGAGGCCATCAAAGGTGTAGTAAATGACTTCGATAGTGCAGAGGCTATGGCAGTTCGTCAATCCAAGGAAGCATTTAACGATTCTGATATTAAAAAAAAACGTAGCTTTGATTAGCACTCACTTTTCCCACATACCTGCGGATATTAAAAGCTTGAAACTCGAGGTTTGGCGTTGACCGTATCAATTCAGATAATGAATAAAATCCGTCAAATACGAGGCTGGTTTGAAAATTCCGTGCAAAAATAAAAACTACTTATGTGTTTGGGGTAAACCTTTTTTATTTTTCGACATAGTCTACTTTTAGGCTTATACTCTTCGTCCAACGATGTTCTAGTTTGTTGATCCCTTCCGAATAATAGGATTTGCCCAAGTCTGCAAAATATCCATTAGTGTCTGCAATCACCTCCTCGTTTGAATAAAATCTTTGTCCCGCCAGCCATTTCTTCAAATTGGGGAACAAATAGTAGTCCGAGGAAGCCAAGTCTGGAGAATAGGGGGATGTGAAACGAGTTGGAATCCTATTTCCATTAATTTTGTGACCACAACTGCTGAGGTGTGTGCTGGTGCGTTGTCGTGATGGAAAAGGACTTTCTTGTGGGCCAATCGCGGCCGTTTTTCTTGCAGCTCGGTTTTCAAACGGTCCAATAACGATGAATAATATTCACCTGTAATAGTTTTACCCTTTTCCAGATAGTCGATGAGGATTATCCCTTGCGAATCCCAAAAGACAGTCGCCATAACCTTTCCGGCCGAAGGAACGGTCTTCGCCTTTTTTGGTGCAGATTCCCCCTTGGTAACCCATTGTTTAGATTGTTGTTTGGTCTCAGGAGTATAGTAATGTATCCATGTTTCATCCACAGTGACGAAACGACGCTTAAAGTCCTCCGGATTCTTCTGGAACATCTGCAAACCATCCTTGCAACACTTCACACGATTCCGTTTTTTGGTCAAGCGTGAGCAATCGCGGCACCCATCTTGCGGATAGCTTTCTCATGTCCAAATGTTTATGCAAAATATTATGTACCCGTTCAGTCGAGATGCCCACAGCACTAGCAATCTCACGCACCTTAACTCTTCTGTCATCCATCACCATATCATGGATTTGATCAATGATTTCTGGAGTCGTAACCTCCACAGGCCGTCCAGAACGTTCAGCGTCACTTGTGCCCATATGGCCAGTCCGAAAATTTTGAAACCACTTATAAACTGTTCTAATCGAAGGTGCAGAGTCACCATAATGTTTATCAAGCTTCTCTTTAGTCTCCTGAGGCGTTTTGCCTTTCATAAAGTAATGTTTAATCACCACACGAAATTCTTTTTCGTCCATTTCTTGAAAATCACTCGACTTCCTTGATTCACACGAATGCCAAACACAAAGAAATAAACCAATATGGCTGAAACTTGGTGTGCGTTCATTCAAGAGATGCTACTAACTAAACATGACCTCGATACGCGCCTCGTAAACTCCACATTGCCAGATGTATTCCCGCATAGAGTTAAAGAAAAGTTTGAAAACATTTTGTGCAATAACACAGGCTTTGAACTTTTGTGTCAAATTGATAGTTTTATTAATGGGACGGGTGAACTTTTGCCAGAAACAATAAGTGCTAACATAGCACCCAAATTCAAATACTGCCCAGTTATCTCAGTGGATGTGGAACGGTCTTTTTCCACTTATAAAAATATTTTAAGTTATCCAAGACACAATCTTACTACCCAACATTTGGAACAATACCTTATTGTTTACGTGTACAAGAACACAAATGTTAAATAATTTTAAAAAATGTGAAATAATTGTTAATTAAATTTAAACATCGTCGATAACTTGTTAATTTTATGCTGATTTTAAAATAAAAAACTAAAAATTACTACTTTTATTATTATTTAATATTGCATATTTTGACCCTTTTCATGCATATTTTAAGCATTTTTCATGCATTTTTGCATGCATATTTCAAGATTTTTATGTTGCATATAATCCGGTCTCTAGTCATTAGTATACAAGGTTAGGAATTCTTAAAGATGCCTCTTTTATAACTCGCATCATGTGCATACGATTTGAGGGATATCATTATTTTAATATCGCAGTTTGAAGTTAAGGGTTGAGCTTGTGACCGGTTCCTCGCCCAAATATTTTATTTAAGTTTATTTGTTTTTAAAATTTTGGAAATACGCTCCTCTGTAATTCAAAGGTTTCTTTATAGAGTAATATATATATAATGAAACATACGTGTGTCACAAATACCTCTACAAAAACGGGTTTCTCAAAGTTTATGGAGGTGATAAAAAATGTATAAATTGTGCGCAGGTCTCCTTTTTTGTATTTAATCAAAAGGTAGCACCGTAAAAAGGCATTACTAATTTATCTTACAAAACATCATTCATCCATTATGTCGTTAATCTGCAAGCCACAAAAACAAACAAGCTCTCCAACTTTAAATAAAAATCATCGAATGGCAAAAAATGTACGGACGTCAATGTTCCCACTAACGTGCTTTGGTATCCGCGTTTATGCCAGAGTCTTCACTCAAGGGATTTATTAAAACGGGGGGTGAGGGGAGGCTATAAACCGCGCGATGCAGCAGCTACCTGTGTTACGCCGCACGATCTCAGCAGGCCACTGCATTCCACCGATGACGGCCGAGAATGGTCGAACGCGAAATTCCTTTCGTTCGTCATGCCGTGCTTTTCTTCTTAAGCCTTCAACAGGTCGACGTTGGCTGTGTGCCTCTCTTGATGGGCATAATCAAAAATATAATGAGAGGGACATTTAAAATTGGTTTTAGCTGTCAATTTGTGTTAATTTTATCTGACATGGTATTTATAATACCCCGAAAAAAGTATTTACAGTATGGTATGATGTATGAATGGTTGTACACCGTAATGAATAATTCGATCGAACGGATTAGAGCTGATTTTAATCACAAACACTTCAGGTAACCAGAGAGCCAACTGTCTAAACCTCTGCAAGCCAAAATGTCTATTTATTTTTACTACATTTATTATTTTCGAATGTCACGCCTATTCCTTGTAATTAATGTAAAAAAAAATGTTGTATCTACTTGTCATGAATACTATGATTATTTATTTTCTTTGGGATGAGTCTTTTTTGTAGGTGTAGTTTGATGACTACTACGCGTTAAACGGCTAGTTGCGATTATTAAAATTGTCATTTCTAATACAGTTTAGTGTTCCGTACTGAACACTTTGGTGTTTGTCGGTCTGTCCGTCACACCCGATTTTCTGCGAAACTATTTGACATAAAAAGTTGAAATTTGGAACTGATATAGGAATTGATGGTCTCATCAGAGCCGTGTAGTTTTCAAAGTTAAATTTTCACTGGAAGTGAAAAAAACCGGTCAAGTGCAAGTTGAACTTGCGCAATTAGTGTTCCGTACGTTGATTGCTTTTAAAATAAAAAAACGTTGTAACGGAAGTATAAAATGATCAGTGACTTCACAAAACACACCCCAAATGAGTTTTCAACAAAGTGTATTTCCAATCTTTACTGGAAATTGATGACCTTGAAATTTCTGTTTTTTTTTTATATACCAGATAAATTATTACAGGTAATGCACTCGTGATAATTTTCGTTCAATCTACACCCTGTGGAGAATATTTCAGAATTTTTCAAAATTTTTTGATAAGTACTTTTCGAGATTATGCGGGTGGACAGCGATTTTTCGCGATTTTTTAAAAATAATACAAAGAAAAGTGCGCGCAAGCATTACATTATATATATATTTTTTACTCGTGTTTTCACAAGCTTTCATTTGACACCACACTCGATTACCTAATAAAAATTTTTTTTTTTCACTTCCGATTTCACCCCCCAAAACTAACCCCTTAAGTCAAAATTTAACTTTCATAACTACATGGCTCTGATGAGGCCATCAATTCCTATATTATTACCAAATTTCAACGTTCTGTGACAAATTGTTTCGGAGAAAATCGGGTGTGACACAGACGGACAGACAGACACCGAAGTGATCTTATAAGTGTTCTGTACAGAACACTAAAAATGTTGTATCTACTTGTCATAAATACTGTGATTATTTTCTTTGGAATGAGTCTTTTTTGTAGGTGTAGTTTGATGACTACTACGTGTTTCGTACTGAACACTTTAGTGTTTGTCGGTCCTTCTGTCACACCCGATTTTCTCCGAAACTATTTGACATAAAAAGTTGAAATTTGGAATTAATATAGGAATTGATGGTCTCATCAGAGCCGTGTAGTTTTGAAAGTTAAATTTTCACTGGAAGTGAAAAAAAAATTACCAGGTTATCGAGTGGGGTGGCAAAGCATGTAAAAACACGAGTTCAAAAATATATGTAATGTAGTACGTGAGCACACTTTTCTTTGTATTATTTTTAAAAAATTGCGAAAAATCGCTGTCCCCCCTTTATCTCGAGAAGTACTGCTCAACAAATTTTGAAAAAATTCTGGAATATTGTCCACAGGGTGTAGATTGAACAAAAATTATCACGAGTGCATTACTTTTAATAATTTCTGATATATAAAAAAAAAATCAAGGTCATCAGTTTTCAGTAAAGATTGGAAAAAAACTTTGTTGAAAACTCATTTGGGGTGTGTTTTGTGTCATTGATCATTTATACCTCCATAAAAAAAAATGTTATTTTAAAAGCAACCAACGTACAGACCACTAATTGCGCAAGTCCGATTTGTACTTGGCCGGTTATTTATGTACAGAATAACATCCTATCTTTTTGTAATGAAGCAAATAACAGTATTGACAAAAATTGTGTGTCTTCCCCGACCCAGTTTACCCCGCTCCCCCCAGAAGCGATCTAGAATTGTGTCCTATTACTAATTTAGGTTTTTCTAGGAGAAATTCGAGGCAATACGGTTCGATTTATTTACGTACGTAAGAAAGTGACAGTGGAATGGATTTTCTACGCTATATGTCTTATAAAGGCACTGGCCCTAAGACTCATCATCGTGTATTAGTAGTTACAGGGTTAAACCTTGCAAATTTCCCAGCCAAAGATATTAGATTCGCCAAAAAATTGCTAGTCTATCGAGTATAATCGGTTTCTGTCGGACCGACGATTCTTGAATCCAATACCGAGAAAAAACACGCCGTACACTGGTCCACCCAATGTATAGTACGGTAAAGGATAACGAGTATCCCTGCTAGGGATAGTTCCTCATTGCGCCGAGTCTTTCCATTGAGTCCGCAAGCCAGGTTGCGGAGTTTCGCCCCACAAGTCGCGATTCCAACTTTTGATATTTGACACTGCCAGGGTGAGTTCACTAGTCTAGGTGTGCCGCGAAACTCTATATTTGGAGGTTATGTGAATAGCAGTATCACATGAAATGGTGATTTTGAGATACGTGTACCGAATTAATTTGTACACTTAATATACGTTACTACTTTTGACCTACATTATATAGTTTTTACTTCAACATGATAATACACGTCAAGGTTAAAGAAATACAGGACCCATGTAAAGATCTTGTTCCTAGATTTCCGGAACTACTAATCAAAATGTCAGATGGCTACTATTTGGTGTACAAAAATTAATTCTCGCCTTGGACCATGAACAGAACAATACACTGCCGAAGCATAAGAAATGGTTTTGATAGCCTCATAATTTTCTCCTGTTAGGATTATCGTATTCACCTGGAGAGCAAGTAACATGAGTGGTGGGATTCCTTGCAAGTCTTTCCCAGGTTCTATAGATAATAGGAAAGAGCTTGTGTGGTCATTAGGAGTGCATTTTCAAGTCCGAGTTGAGTTTATCAATGTTTCTGGTTCAAAAATTCTCCAACTGCTCGCTTTCCACTCCTTGTGACTGATCAGGGCGTTAATCACCTCGAAAGTTGAAATTTCCCTCTAGAAAGCATTTTTAAAGTAATCTTTCCCTTGATTGAATTTTGTAAATTTCATTTCAATGTCCAACATATTTCATGATAGTATTGAATACAACTGTTGATTAATGTGGGGTAAATTATCAATATTGATTCCGACAACAGTTAACTTACGTCGTGAATGGTTGTGCAGTATTACTTATTATTCTTTCAATGTGCAGTCCCAGTACTCTTCACCTAGTAGAACTGTTAAGATTTTATGTTATGTTTTAGTAAAAAAAAAACTTACTCTCTATTGACATTAGTTTTCCCATAAACTGCAAACTGAATGCACTTATCCCTGACGAGAATCACCTAAGGCGAAGTTTTTTTTTACGCTTTATGTAGTAGTCGTATACTCGCCAACAAAAAATCTCAAAAGGAATAAAAAAGCATACTTGCGTTATCTTCAATCTTCATTCTTCGCCCCGCATCTGGCTTGGCCAAGGGTAAATTCCACATCGCGGATCGACCAGTGGCGTATCATAACTTAAAAAATATTATGATTATAAAAGATTTTTAGTAACTAAATTGGACTTAAGTCAACTATTATTAATTTATCGCTACTTTTACATCTCAACTTTTAGTAGGGATTTGGCTATACATTTTTAACTTTTCCTTACATTATTTAATAATATTAAATTTGCAAACTGGTTCTCGGCCTCTACTTTTCATCAACTACAAAAGCTATTCATATTGAGATTTTTTCCCACCCTATAGTCATTTTAAAGTGCCATACTTTTGCCCCGAAACGAGTGTCACCTTAACACTGCTGAAGTGAGAGAACAGATTTGTTCGGCAATGCTTGTAAATATAGTACTGTGTCGTACAATAATACATGAAAAACGTGATTCCAACAGTGCTAAACCCAGTTGGAAGTTGCAAATCTACACGGAGTGTCTCCGAAAGCTATTTTTCATCGTCTATAAAGCCTGGTCCAGCCAAGGTCCCGTGAACTCCAGGGAGTAAAGGTAGCCGTCACGAGACTACTCTTATCTTTGTTCTCTTTTTGTAGAAAATTGTTACTTGTAGTGAAAAGTGGACATTGTACGATAATTCTTAAACGAAAATCATGGATTTATCCAGGTGAGCCATCAGCGAGCTCGGCCAAACCGAACATCCATACAAAACAGGCGTTGCTATACGTTTAGTGTGCTCAAAGGGGCTGAATTCATTATAAGAAGCTTTAGCCTAGTTAGAGTGTCACTTATTATCGCTACCAGCAACAGCTGATCCGTGTAACGCACTTGAAGAAAAAATATCCTTTACTGACAGAGAAAGAAGGATGTTTGTTATACCGCTGCAGGATGGTTCCTTCCCATTATAATTACAAAAATGAAATAATCTCATTAAAAGAAATACAAACTAGAAGGTAAACCAATAGAAACGTCGGAAAATCCTTAAAAATTGCATTATAATCGTCATACATACATTTTTTTACTTTTTAAATACATAGCCATATCCGAAGAATATCCCGCATAAAGAACTTCCCATCCCAAGGGAAAGAATAGATCCTGCAGCGTTTTTCCGTGTGTAGCTTGTCGTTCTCCCAAACACACGATCCAAAAGATCAAAGTTGCCTTCTCGAGACCGATGATTCAATATTTTGCGTGTAAAAACACATTTTCCCAAAGTTGAAAAATCATGCATTTGAAATACAGTGCCCCAAATGTAGCTTATTGGACGACAAGTATTTCGAAACTGTATTTTGAAGTTAAGTAAATAGCAGCATCGGTTGAAGCTTTAGCCTAGTTAGAGTGTCACTTATTATCGCTACCAGCAACAGCTGATCCGTGTAACGCACATGAAGAAAAAATATCCTTTACTGACAGAGAAAGAAGGATGTTATACCGCTGCAGGATGACTCTCGGCCCTACAGAGTAAAAGAGCCCTTGGAAACTCTCTCCAATTTGGACTCGAAAATTCTCTTGTGATTTGGCATATTCCTGACTAGTTCCCTTGAGATTAACACGTATTTTAATATCCACAGCACCAAAGAGCTGACTCTCAGTTTAATTTAGTTTGAACAAGTAGACAGTGCCTCGATGAATTCATCGCATCAAAACAACCAGCGTTTTTTCTATTAGGAGTCCGAGAATTCTTTAAGAGTAATGTGTATAAAGCAAGGGAGACTACGTTGACTATTGAGTTTGTATTAGTTTTTTATAAATAAATATTGAAATTTGTCTATTAGGGCCAAGAATTTTTTATGTACATAATAGAAGTTGATTTTACTAATTTATTATAATTTAATAGCCGTGGAAAAAACATATTCAATTTGCAGTAGTTACTGTTGTTGCTCGTTGAATAATATACTAATTCTTCCCTTTTTTTAAGTTTATTGCTTTTAAAGTCTGTCAAGTAAGAACGTGTCCGCGATAATTCATTTTTGGTAGATGCGATTCTAGCGATTCAACAAAAAAACTTTAGGGGAATCTTTGTTTACGACACATTTTAGTAAAAATATCAGTCGACCATTTGACAACATCTTCGTGCTCATGATGTCAAATTCCGAAGCACGTTGAAGAAAAACCCGTGCTGGGCGAAAAACACGATACTTCCCATTATAATTACAAAAATGAAATAATCTCATTAAAAGAAATACAAACTAGAAGGTAAACCAATAGAAACGTCGGAAAATCCTTAAAAATTGCATTATAATCGTCATACATACATTTTTTTACTTTTTAAATACATAGCCATATCCGAAGAATATCCCGCATAAAGAACTTCCCATCCCAAGGGAAAGAATAGATCCTGCAGCATTTTTCCGTGTGTAGCTTGTCGTTCTCCCAAACACACGATCCAAAAGATCAAAGTTGCCTTCTCGAGACCGATGATTCAATATTTTGCGTGTAAAAAACACATTTTCCCAAAGTTGAAAAATCATGCATTTGAAATACAGTGCCCCAAATGTAGCTTATTGGACGACAAGTATTTCGAAACTGTATTTTGAAGTTAAGTAAATAGCAGCATCGGTTGAAGCTGTTATTTTTCTTTTATAGGATTAGTACTTCCAGTCATATAAATAGCGGAAATGAGCTTGAACTGGAAACTTAATTTTGAGATACTTTTTTCAAAGGTACCGGATTAATTTATGCATATAACTAGTTAAAAACCAGAAGTAATCAAACAAGACTCGTGAGATCATACCATAAGACATATAATTAATAATTCGTACCCTAACTTACCACCGAAGAGAGATATAATAAAATTTTAAAAATATAATTCCCGTCGAGTATTTACTGTGTCTCTCCTTAACTATAGAACTCGTTCAACTCGTTTATTAAACAAAGCTGGGCTGTTAATAAAATATTTAAATGAAAATCATGCAAATACCTAACCCACGAGCTATTCCAAATAAAGATATAAATTCCAATTAACCATCATTCGTTTGTTTCTCTTTACTTAAACTGTCCTCAGGGGCAACCATTCCCAAAATGGTCGGTAAACGTTACCAAAATTGTTATTTTAACCTTTTTAATTATTTCCATAATTCCAATTTTAGAGCATCCTTGGTTTAAATTGATACATCCATCGGTACAGAATCGCGTAAATTCATTTTGGCAAGGTCTTTTTATAGCAAACAATGTATAACGTAAAAAGGACCGTACCGAAAGTATATGAACAAATAGATACTTATACTGCACTCTGTCGGCGACTTACTAAGTCTATTCAAGCAGAGCGGCACAGCACGGCTGGCACTTATGGCAGAAACGCACCTTTCTTGAGCTTACTGCTCGAAGGCATAGATGGCAGTATTGGCATAACAACTAAAAACAAAAAGAATCGTATTTTTAGAAGTTACCAAAAGTGTTCTTTGTATTTGCTGAACCATCCCAAGACGCGTTTCGCCGTATCACGGCTCATCAGCTAGGCTAGGTTCAGCAAATACGAGAACACATCTTTAGTCCTTTATCCAAGTAACTAACGGAAAACTATAACAAATAGATGCTTATACTGCACTCTGTCACAAGTCGCCGACAGAGTGCAGTATAAGCATCTATTTGTTATAGTTTTCTGTTAGTTACTTGGATAAAGGACTAAAGATGTTTTCTCGTATTTGGTGAACCTAGCCCAGCTGATGAGCCGTGATACGGCGAAACGCGTCTTGGGATGGTTCAGCAAATACGAAGAACACTTTTGGTAACTTCTAAAAATACATACATTCTTTTCGTTTTTAGTTGTTATACCAATACTGCCATCTGTACCGAAAATATATGAACAAATTCAACCTCATCCTCACCTAGTACCCAACTCGAAAAAATTAGATTTGAGATCTAAATTTTCAAATAAATTTAATCCGGTATAACCTCGTCGGACTTTTAATTGACAAGATATCCACTTCTACACCTTATTTTTCGTCGTTGAGACTAGAACAGGACTTAATCATAAGTTTTTGGACTGATGTGGCACTGGCCAAATACTGAGGGTTCATTAGTTTGGCGGTGGTGACGTAACATGCGTAACAATTCTTAACTGTTACATAGAGAAATACCGTACTTGTTAAAAACGAGACTATTTTTAAAAATAAGTTTTCGACCGACAGTTTCCATGTTCTTGGTTAGCTGAGAAAACGTGCTTTTTGGGATTACAGTGTAAAATTGAAGTAACTTTTTGACGTTTCATCTCAGATTACACGAGACATCCTCAGGAATCGACTTTCTAACTAAATGAAATTAGTTTTTTAACCGAACTGTCCTTTTGAGTTCACATTGATTAAAAATTAGTTTGCTAGATCATTATATTGTCGTAAAAATAAAAGTAAAATTTAATCAAAATTTAAATTAATATAAATAAGATTATTTTCAATTTAACACATGGGCTGAAAAGTCCCGGGCCTAACACATAGATGGCGCTAGTTTTATTGCAGTCACCTTTTTTTCAGTTAATACTAACCTTCAAAAGACAGCTGTTAAAATTTCATGATATTCTATTCATTAGTTTGTGAGTTATTGTGCTAAGAGTGACGCTACTTTTGTTATTTTCAAAACAATGGATCAAAAACAATTTCGTGTTTTAATTTTACACTGCTTCTTGATGGGAAAAAAATACCGTTCAAGCGAAGCAATGGCTTGAAAAGTGTTATGGGGACGCCGCTCCATCAGAAACAACAATAAAACGTTGGTTTGCTGACTTCAAACGTGGTCGTAGAGACACCGATGATGCAGAACGCAGTGGACGTCCAAATGAGGCGGTAACACCAGAAAACATCAAAAAAATCCATAAAATCGTTTTGAATGATCGAAAAGTGAAGTTGCGTGAGTTAGCTGACATCGTAAAGATATCAAAAGAACATGTTGGCTTTATATTGCATGAGCATTTGACTATGAGAAACCTCTGTTCAAAGTGGGTGCCGCGTTTGCTCACTGTTGATCAAAAAACAAGAACGTGTTGATGATTCTGAGCAGTGTTTGGCCATGTTTAAACGTAACAAACCGGAATTTTTTGCGTCGATATGTGACAATGGATGAAACATGGATCCATCACTTCACTCCGGAATCAAAACGATCGTCATCTGAGTGGACAGCAACTGGTGAACCTCGTCCAAAGCGCCCGAAAGCACAACAATCGGCTGGAAAGGTTATGGCCTCGGTATTTTGGGATGTGCGTGGTGTAATATTCATCGACTATCTTGAGAAAGGAAATACCATCAACAGTGAATATTATATAGCGTTATTGGAGCGTTTGAAGGCCGAAATTGCAAAGAAACGACCGCATATGGCAAAGAAAAAATTTTTGTTTCATCAAGACAACGCACCGTGTCACAAGTCAATCAAAACAATGGCAAAACTACATGAATTGAACTTCGAATTGCTCCCACATCCACCGTATTCGCCAGATTAGGCTCCCAGCGACTACTGGCTGTTCGCAGACCTGAAAAAAATGCTCGCCGGTAAGAAATTTCGCACGAATGAAGAGGTTATCGCTGAAACTGAGGCCTATTTTGAGGCAAAAGATAAATCGTTCTACAAAAGTGGTATTGAAATGTTAGAGCGGCGCTGGAATGATTGCGTTGCTCTTGATGGAGATTACGTTGATGAATAAAGCTAATTTTGAACCAAAAAAAACCGTGTTTTCTTTGTTAGGCCCGGGACTTTTCAGCCCATGTGTTATACAAAAAATCGTTCTTTTTTCTTTGAAAAATGATACATAAATAAACCTGAATAAAAGTTGTTATCATGTTCATAAAAATTGTGTACTTGGAACATCCATCCGGTGTGACACCGCCGAAACTTTAAATTGAGGAGACAGCACACCTGGGTAATTCATAGCTTTGGATCCCCGTATATTTGATGCAAGAACGAAGAACACGGTTTTCGTTCGCTAAAGCCGATATACGTGGGTAAATCAAATATAAACGGTAATTTTTTTTATACGTTTATTGAATAACCTTATACACAAATCATTGATTTAACATTTTTCAATATAGTCTCCTGCGTGATCTACACACTTTTGCACACACGATTTGGAAGTTTCCTTATTCCCTGGTCATAAAAGGTTTGAGGGCGGGTTGTAAGCCAATTGCGCACCTGTTCCTCGACTTCTTCATTGCTCCCAAATCGCTGTCCTCCCAGTGATTCTTTCATAGACAACAAAAAATAGTCACAGGGGGATAAGTCAGGGCTATAAGGAGGGTGCTCGAGGATTTCCCAGCCCATTTCTTCCAGTGTATCCCTTGTCAAAGCCGCAGTGTGAGGCCTGGCGTTGTCCTGGAGGAGAATGACATCTCTGATGGGCATGTCCCGTTTTTTTCTTTCGATAGGCGGCTTTTGCCAACCGTAACAACTGGCAGTAGTAAGCCGCATTCACCGTACGTTGATCGTGTAGGAAATCGATCAGTAAAATTCCCCTAGAGTCAAAAAAAATCGTTGCAAGGACTTTTCCAGCAGAGAGACGAGTTTTGGCATTCACTGGGGAACCTTCATTCTTTCTTCGCCACTCCTTACTTGCCATTTTGGACTCGGGAGTGTAGTGATGTATCCACGTCTCATCACATGTCACTATGCGCTTTAAAAAGGCCTCCCCTTCTTGCTGAAATCGATTCAGAAGCCTTTCAGCGATCTCCGACCTGACCTGTTTTTGGTTTCCAGTCAGCAACCTTGGAACCCATCGAGCAGTAATTTTTCTGAAACCGAGTCGATCAGTAATTATGGATTGAACACTTCCATAGCTGATACCCACTTCTGAGGAAATTTCTTCAACGGTTAATCGGCGATCACCTTCGATAAGGTGTCTAATGTCACGGATGTTGTCATCTGTAAGGCTTGATCTAGGGCGTCGATCATGACTTTCGTTTTCAACCCGTTCTCGTCCGCCCTTAAATTCTTTCGCCCACGTATACACACGATTCTGAGACAGTGTACTATCCCCAAACTGTGCCTTCAAACGGGTTAAAATTTCTGACGGTTTAACGCCTTCATTGGTTAAAAACTTGATGATAATACGTTGCGCAACAGACGAAGGTACCTCTTGCTCGGTCATGGCTGTACTGACGACAAAGACGAGTTGGCGCGCGCACCCATCCGGTTCCCCCACTCCTCACAAACCAAACATCTACTCCACACAACATCATCTAGCTAAGAACTGCATTCTAAGAATAGCAAAATTACCGTTTATATTTGATTTACCCACGTACATCTTTTCTTTTTTTTTAATATTTTACACGAACAATAAATATTTACTTTGTTTAGAATCGTGGCTACGTGATAGACCGTCACATCATCATCTTATTCAGAATACTATAAATTTAGATTTGAAAAATATTAATTATCAAATTCTAACTCGGTCCGTTAGTTGTAAATGAGGGAAAGATAGGCAGCGAGAAGGAAGAAACAATGTAGCGACGGGCTAATCCCATGTAATCAAAAATTCCTAGGAAATCCTTTACTAGTTTGTATTTGAGGGGGTCAGAAGCAAAGGGATGTAAGTGAAAAATTGTCTAACTTAAGTTATGTACTTGAAGCGCCTCTAGAGTTAATAAAAAGTTGAAATACAATTTTATTTAACTTGTTGACATGCTGAAAAAACATAATACTTTAGGATCAATTTTCTCAGTTATTATTAGGAAGCGTCATTTATTACTATTTTTCTGCAATTTCTATTGATACAAGGATTTACCGGTTTCAATATATTAAGTGATTTTTCATAACACCCTATATATATATATATATATATATATATATATATATAAATATATATATATATATATATATATATAAATATATATATATATATATATATATATATATATATATATATATATATATATATATATATATATATAAATATATATATATATATATATATATATATATATATATATTATATATATATATATATATTTATATATATATATATATATATATATATATATATATATATATATATATAAACATAAATCTTTTTATTTAGTAGTATATCGCTAAATTCCGAATTTTTTTTTAATAGATTCGAATCAACTGTCTCCAGTTGATACCTAGTTTTTAGCGAACGTACCAAAAAAATCAATCTTCTCGGCCATTGTTAAACATTATTTCTTACTAACGTTCCCCATTTGACCCTTACGTACCGCTCATGACCCTCTGGCATTAAGAAGAGTGCCATGCAGCCGCGGTCGGCCCGAAACAATGCTCTCTGCCCCCGACCCGACGGAGGACGGAATGTACACGGAAATTAGAGTGGCCCGGGCCGACCATCATCTTCACCAACGGGTGCAGGAGGGGCGAGAGAGGGCCCAACAGGGTCCCGAACGAAGGACGAACCAAGGCCGGCCGTCAGAAAATCTACTGCTTCAGTCGACATGGAGATGTGGCCCTTGTGCTACGTGCACACCGCGCCTCCCGCCGTGTTTCGGGTTCACTCGGTACCAATTTCGAGGGATGAACAGGGTGGTGTGCATACCTTACCTTTACCTAAAGCTACAACGGCAATAGGATATCCCGGTTATCCTGTCTCGAAAACTCATTTCCTAACCCTTCCGGCTTCGTATGTGGTCAGGAACGCGCACTATGGTGTTAGAATGGATGTTCGCGGTCCAAAGAGGTATCCGGTAGCTTTTCCTGCTACGGCTATGACTGGTGTCGAAGTTATTGTAAGTGTAATAACTTTACGCTGCCTGCTTAATACGGTGGCGAATAATTAATAGTCGTGTAGTATCGTCATGTTAATTTATACAGGATCTATTTATTTTGTTGTTAGAGTTAATATTATGTATTGTAGTCCATTGCATTAATTTTAGTTTATCTTTGAGGAGCAAATAAACCCAATAAATTTAGTGCAATTTTTTTTGTGAAAATCATTTCGTGATTTTATCCGGAAAATAATCTATCTGTTTTAAAGTACAATAAAAAAAATCACCAAGCGGTTTCGGCATGCCATGAGATTAAAGAAATACACAAAAATAAAATACGCATTATGTAGTGTTACCATATCAATTAAGTGTTTTCCATCATTTTGTAATTGTCAATTGTTTACATTAATTTATACAAATGCGTACGTTCATGAAGGGATATTAATGGCAGTATTATTTCTGGATTCGTAAGGGTCCAATTACATTTTACGGCCTTTTTCCGGACAAGAAGGTATCCAGAAAGTTATGTTTTTTCAGACGAACGTTCGAAATTAACTAATTCTCGTCCAAAAAATTATCAGTTTTTTTTTTATCAATTTTTACTTCTCTTTCTAAAGGAAAGTATTACATTCGTGACAGAAAGACTACTCTCTTAAGATTTTTGCATTTCTTCATGATAATAAATAACATAGTCCTTCATTTCCATCGATCTGTCTGTGAATTCCTTTTGCTCAACTTTTTTGTGATTAATATAATGTAACCATAGAATATCAATTCAAATATCGCTCTTCCTGCAAAATATCAGTTTCCCTTCTTTACACGTAAATAATTATTAATGATCAATACCCCTAACATGCAACCCATTGAAGTGACTATGTAAAAGATATAACTCCAATGGTGCTCTCGCTTATGTTAAGTTTGAAGTTCGGTACATTAGGTTATGTTAGGTTAAAGTTCGCTATATTAGGTTTTTGTTAGGTTTGGTCTTCGCTATATTAGATTATGTTAGGTTTGGAGTTCCTGGTTTAATAGCCTTACGTTTAGGAAACGTTGATCTGATCATTTTTAGTGTTCCGTAGGGAACACTTATAAGTTGACATCTGTGTCTGTCCGTCTGTCTGTCACACCCGATTCTCCAAAACTATTAGAAAGTTGAAATTTGGTAATAATACAGGAATTGATGGCCTCATCAGAGCCATGTAGTTTTGAAAGTTAAATTTGGACTTAAGGGGTTAGTTTTGGGGGGTGAAATCGGAAGTGAAAAAAAAAATTTTTTACTAGGTCATCGAGTGTGGTGTTAAATGAAAGCTTGTGAAAACACGAGTAAAAAATATATGTATAATGTAATACTTGAGCGCACTTTTCTTTGTAGTATTTTTTAAAAATCGCGAAAAATCGCTGTCCACCCACCTTATCTAGAAAATCTGAAATATTCTCCACGGGGTGTAGATTGAACGAAAATTATCACGAGTGCATTACCTTTAATAATTTATCTGGTATTTAAAAAAAAACAAAAATTTCAAGGCCATCAGTTTTCAGTAAAGATTGGAAACAAACTTTGTTGAAAACTCATTTGGGATGTGTTTTGTGAAGTCACTGATCATTTTATACCTCCGTAACAATTTTTTTATTTTAAAAGCAATCAACGTACGGAACACTAATCGCGCAAGTTCAACTTGCACTTGACCGGTTATTTTTCCTCTTTGCATAGGGTTATGCTAGGTTCGATGTTCTTGGTGTAAATGGCTGAAAACTATATTTATTGAAAAATGAGTTAAAATCATGGTCAATAATCAAAAATTCGTCCAGAGAGATTAATAGGGAAATCAGAAACGACGATTATAAAGAAAAATATTGAGATTTCTTGAAAATTGCATGACTGAGACTCATTTGTCATATTGTCTAAAAAATTATATTTTTGGAAAAAAGCAATATATATGGATAAATTAGTAAAAATCATGGGAAATAATCAAAAATTCGCTCAAACGGATCGATAGAGAAATCAAGAACGAAAATTTAAAAAAAAAAAATGGAGATTTCTTGAAAATTGCGGCCAAAAAATGAAGATTGGTAAAAATTACGTATTGTCCTCATTGTGCGTCGTATGTATTATCTTGACGCATAAAGTGTTTTCCAGAATTTACTCTTGAAGACGATAAGCTCTTTATTTGAAAAATGATTATCTGAACTTCTACAATAACATTATGTCGCTTCCATCAAAAATTAATTGTTAATGAATCGTCAGAATTTAAAATAAAAATTATATATTATATATCCTATATTTTGAGTGGATATATTTAATTTTTGAAGTATTATTTACTCTAGTTTTTTTTTCTTGACATATACATATCTATTAAAAATAAATATTCGAAGAAACTGAATTTTCTTTGTGCAAGAATATTTAAATAATCGTTTTTCAATATAACTAAAAAATTAAATTCTTCTGTTTATATATATATATATATATATATATATATATATATATATATATATATATATATATATATATAAACCGTAGGCTGAAAAGTTTTTGGTCTAGCTACTTAAAAGACATTTTTATTTTTGAAAAATTCGACTTTATTCATCAACGTAGTCTCCTTTAAAAGCGATACATTCAGTCCATGGCTTTTCTAACATTTCTATACCTTTCTTGTAGAAGGATTTGTATCTGCCTTCAAAATAGGCCGCAGTTTCGGCGATAACTTGCATCGTAACCATTGACTTGTGACACTGTGCATTGTCTTGATGAAAGACCAATTTTTTCTTGTTCATTTGGGGCCGTTTCATTGCGATTTCTGCCTCCAAACGCACCAATAACTTTATAAAATATTCACTATTGATGGTTTTTCCCTTCTCAGCATAGTCGATGAGAATTATTCTATGCGCATCCCAAAATACAGTGGCCAAAACCTTCCCAGCCGACTGTGTCTTTGGTCGCGTTGGGCGGCTTTCACCGGCTGCTGTCGATTTGATTCCGGTGTAATGGTGGTTCCATGTTTCATTCATTGTCACATATCGCATTGAAAAAATCCTTTTTATTGGGCTTAAACAGATCCAAACAGCGCTCAGAATCATCAACGCCTTGTTATTTTTTTGTCCACCGTGAGCAAAGGCGGTACCCATTTCGAAGAGAGCTTTCTCATGCCCAAATGTTCATGCAAAATATGACCAACATGTTCTTTTAATATCTTTAGGGTGTCAGCTATCTCACGGAATTTCATACAAACAATTTTATGGATTTTTCTGTGTTTTCGGATGTAACCACCTCATTTGGGCATCTACAGCGTTCAGCATCATTTGTGTCTGTACGACCGCGTTTAAATTCAGCATACCAGTAGATGATGAGCGATTTTCCTGGGGCAGAGTCCCCGTAACACTATCAAGCCATTGCTTTGCTTGAACGCTATTTTTTTTCCATCACCAGTGTTTAATCAATACACGAAATTCGATTTTTTCCATTGTTTTGAAAATATCAAAGTAGCGTCACTAAAACCACTGTAACTTGTAAACTAATCGTCGAAAAGTTATGAAATTTTGACATGTATTGTTTGAAGGTTGGTACGTCCTAAAAATCATATGGATTTTTTGAAAAGGGCGCGATCTATGTGTCAGCCTACACGTTATATATATATATATATATATATATATATATATATATATATATATATATATATATATGACGCTCCGCTCGCATGGCATTCAAAATTATTGTTTAGGTTTTTTTGCAAGTGAGCGCGCTGGCGGCAAACTTTTTTCCAACTTAATTCACTGTTATCATCACTGCTTATTCCTTATGTTACCTAACGTAACGTAATATATATTAAGAGAGATTATTATGTAAAATAGAACGGGGACCCTTCAGAATTCTTCCATTGTAATGACAAGTATTGTAACAAATTTTGAGTACTATAACATAGTTTTTCCCTTTAAATTTTGTTTATATTTATTTTTTCAATAAAAATTATTTTGATGATCAGAAAGATCGTGGCGGTTGGAGGTGCAACTGCATTTATTAAATAAACAAATAAACATTTATTTCCTTTGTTCGACTGATGCAGATGCACAATATAGCACAAAGACATAGTATAGGATACGTCAATGTAATATTTAGCTGTAACCACTGTTCTTTCATCTCGGCTCACCAGCCGAGCTAGGATCGAGACTCTAGTTTATCAGTCCTAGCTTGACTAATGAGCCTTGGTATGGCGAAACGCTTCCCGAGATGAATGGACAGATGAGAGAACAGTGGTCATTGCCTATGGTAGTTGATATAGATATTCAAGATGAATTTAAAATGCCAGTCAAACCTAAGAACACCTTTTATATATATACGACTTAATAAAATATTTCTGTTTTGTTACAGGCCAAGAAAGATATATACCAAATAAAATCTCAAAGGTTGATGCTAGCCCAAGATGAATACAATCACCTAAATAATGCACTATCGAATTTATCGACATCAAGGACAAGTCGTAAGTTACTATTACGAGGGCTACCTTTTAAGTTTTTACAAAAACAGTGAAAGAAAAAAAATAATTTTGGTACAAATCGTTTTATTGTTTCTCAAAATATTCGCCTGTAAGATTTATACACTTTTACATGCGTTCGAACCAATTCTCGAAACATTTTTTCACTCTCAAGTTAATACCTCAAAAACATGGTTTTGGAAGGATTCAACAGGTTCTTGAGGTGATGAAAATCGCTGTCCACGCGTCTTTTTTTGACATTCGGGCACAAAAAGAAGTCGTTCAGCGATAAATCAGGTGAATACGAGCAATGACACTTTAATTCGATGTTTTTCTTCGTTAAATAACACAGGGCAACGATGAAAAAACTTTTTTAATATTTACCTGATTCCTATGTTTTTGGTGTGCTGAGTCCAAAAATAATAATAAAAAAGTCATATCACCCACTAATTTTTCACATTTTAACATTCAAAATGTGAAAAGTTTATTTTTTATCATTCGAATGTTATTAGGTTGACAATAAAATTAGAATTTTATAAGGTTGGCAGTTCCGATAAATGTCACAGCTGTTTGCTTTCTTCCACTTAATGTAACCTCGCATTGCAGTGTTTAACCCATATGCTTTACTTCACACTCAAAGTATGTCTAATCGTGATTGTAAAAACTCTCCCTACACTTTTTGTTATATATGTGGTAAATTTATAATTAAAAAACATCAAAGAAACATTACTGACTTTGTAAAAAAAAAGTATACTTTGCCTATTTTGATGTAGAAATCGGTAATCAAGAAAAAATGTTGGGCTCCTCATGTTATGTTTGTGTCGAGGATTTTAGGAAATGGTATAAGAAAGAAAAGAAAGATTTTAGATTTTCAGTACCGATGGCATGGAGAGAGCAAGAAAATCATTCAAATGATTGTTATTGTTCGAGCGTTGATGTTTCTCGATATAACTCTAAAATAAGAAAGTAATTGTCTATCCTAACTTTTCTTCCTCCGCTAATCGGCCGGTAGGTAGCACATGGACGGGGACTTACTGTCCCTGAGCCACTTCAGTCTATTGATAACGTTTTACAGTCCAGTCCCGAATTTAATGAAAGTCAACCGGATGATGATGAGTTTCAATGTTCTCTAGAAAATTTAAAACCACATTTGTTTACCCAAGCTGAGTTAAATGATTTAGTGAGAGATTTGGGTTTGATTAAGGAAAAAGCAGAATTGCTTGGTTCTAGGCTGAAAGAAAAACATTTATTGGAATCTGGAACATCTATTTACCATTATAGAACAAGAAATCAACAGTTTGCTCAGTTTTTCAAGCAGGAAGAGGATTTGGTTTACTGCCATGATATTGGTAGTCTAATGAACGAATTTGGTATTGAGTACAAGAAGGAAGATTGGAGGTTTTTTCCTGATTTCATCGATAACCTCTAGCAAACAAATTGTTATGTTTCATTCAGCATTAACTGTTCTTCGATTCTCTAGAGTAATGGTTGCAACATGCTCAGTATAACTAAAGAAACTAGCAATCATTTTGTTAGAAATGCTTCGCGAACGAACCACTTTTGTTGGATTCGGTTCATCTTGGAACACAACAGTTGATTGTTGCTTAGTTTCAGGCTCGTACGATTTTGCATGTCCTCAGTCGAATTTTTTTGAGCATTTCCTTACACCAATTGACACAAGCCTGTTTTTGAGTTTCTTTCAAATAATGCGGAATCCATCGGGAACAGATCTTTTACACAGCTAAATGTTTATGCAAAATCGAATGTATTGCAGTCATCAGTATGCCTAAAGATACCTCTATCTCACGGTAAGTCACATGCCGATCCTCTTCAATCATGTTACGCATAGCATCGATGTTTTTTTGGAACAACAACTGATTTTGGTCGACATTCAAATTCATCTCTAACTGAAGCACGACCATAACGAAATTCTGCAAGCCAACTGTAAACAGTCTTTTCTGTTGGTGATTCATTACCAAAAGTTGAACGAAGCGATTCGAGACATTGTTGTGGAGTTGGGCCTTTACTAAAATCGCAAAGCATCCAACGAAAATCTTCACAGAAATTTCAATTGTTCACAAAACTGTCTTTTTAAACGCTCACTCTAAACAAACTACTTGGCTAATTTCTGAGCTGCCACTCTTTGAACAATAACAAGTTTCAAATTTTACAACAATGATAATGTCACATCTCAATAGCACCATCTAGTGGTCGTTTGTAAAAATTTAAAAGGCGGCCCTCGTATAATTTAAAAAAAAAATCTTAGTAAACTAATTTATGTTCATGTATTTATTATTTATTTATTAAACTGTAAGAGTTTAAAAAAAAAACAAAAACACCTTAAAAAATAAATTTGCCCAATAAAATCGATTATTACAATATTTCCATTGTATGACCCAGGGGTTCACTAACTGTGCGTCGCAACGCCCTGCGGCGCCGCGGCGCTATCTTAGGAGAGTCGCAAGAAGATACGCAAATAAATAGAAAACGTGTTGCAGACGCAGGAAGGAGTAGAAAAGAAACTGTAGAAAAACGAAAAAAGTACAGAAAATATGATGACCAACATTTAGATTTTGGGCAATAATTTGAAACGTCATTTAAAAACAACTCACAGTAATTTACAAGAAAAGCCGGGAGGCATTCTTACAAGGTCGCTCACCGTATTGCCAAATGTAAGAAACCACATATGCTTCTGGGCAGCATCATCCATCATTTCACTATTTCGTTCCAGAAGATGGCATTGACACTTTCATATTGTTTTTTTTTCAAGTGTTCTCGGAATTTTCTTCTTTTCTAAGGTATCTTAAGAGATTCTGTGTATTTCTTCCGAGCGATAATATTGGCTTGGTTTATTTTGGCCAGTTTGATTCTTAGGGATCCTACTACTACATAGTGATCACTACCATGCTGCTCCTCTTTTGTTCCTCACATCTAGTAGCGAACTTCTCCATTTTTTGTTTATCATAATGTGGTCTATTTGGCTCTCTGTCTTCTTATCGAGCGATTTCCACGTTACTTTATGTATGGGTTTGTGTGGAAATATAGTTTCTAAAATGACAAAACCATAGCTTGAGCAAAACCAAAGCTTGAGCAAAACCAAAGCTTGAGCAAGTTCCCCGTTGTTATTCATGTTTTCCAGGCCGTACTTGTCCCTCTAGGTTTTGGTTATTGTTTCCCACTTATGCGTTCATATCTCTCATTATAATAGTCATGTCTCTTCTTGAAATCTGGCATAAGGGCGACGCCGGTTCTTTATAAAATTATTGTTTTTCCTCTATCAGTATTGGATCGGTTGGGACATAGAACTGTATGTATGTGATCTTTTTATACCTAGCGTAGAATCTGTTTGTCATTGTTCTGTCTGATATGGGGTTCCATGACCTCAATGATTTTTAGCGCTTTGGCTTAACAGTAGTGTCACGCCCTTTTTTTTTTATTTTAAAAGCAATCGCCGTACGGAAGACTAATTGCGCAAGTCCAACTTGCACTTGACCGATTATTTTTTCCTACTTAGGTGTACAAACCACTAAGAAAATAGAGTAAAATTAAAACGATAATCTTTTATTGCAACAACAGTTAATTCGTGTTCAGATTGTTGGGATTTTGCTATCTTTGGTACAATAGCATTACAGTGTGTGTAGTGCTAATTTCAAATAAAATTTTATTTATCACACATTCGTATTACCTTGGAAATATTGAAGGAACTGACAGAAATCTGCTAGATACAATTCTAATTTAGAAACTTGTGTTGACCCATCAAATACTCGTGTGCTTAACCAATGAAATGAATGAAAAAAAATTCCCTGCGTTTATAGAAGATGAATACTAACTTAACCTTGCAATTCCTTCGCGTTAATACTGCTCATGCTTGAGATAGCGATTATATTGTAAATATGGTACAAGAAGATAACTTAGATAGTGTTTGTGAAGCTGGAAGCCATTCAAAACAAGAAATAGATCATTAATATGAGCCAAACATTTTTTGTAAGTAAACATTTGTAAGAAATCTGTTTCAAAACGAATATAGCACCACAAAAATGTAGTACCACTACGACCTTTTTAAGCTCATAAGCTGAAGAGCTTATTTTTACCTGCAGCGATTGATATGGTGTCAGTGATAATTGGAGAATCTAACAATACGATTAGTCGCCACATTCATGACATAGTTGAAGACATTAATGAGCAAATTATGGAAAATCTTTCTGGTTTATTCAACTGGATGAAGCGAGGGACAGTAATAACAACGCTCAATTAATATGTTACGTGCGGTACATGGAAGAAACAAATGTACGTGAGGATTTGTTATTTTGAAAAAAATGACTGATACCGGTAAGGCTAGTGATTTGTTTGAAGTCATAGATTCATACATGGAAGATAATAACATTCAATGGGAGAAGTGTGTCGGTGTGTGTACGGATGGAGCTCGCGCGATGTCAGGGCAGTATGACGGACTTCAAAACTCTCATTAAAACCAAGGGTCCAAATATAAAATGGACACGTTGCGTCATACATTGGAAAGCCCTGGCTGCAAAAAATATTTCACCTGAATTAAATTTTGTGATGAATATAATTATCAAAGTGATGAACTTCATGAAAACAAGACCCGTGAAAGCAAGATTTTTCCATTAGCTTTGTGAAGATTTGGGTGCCGAACATACATCTTTACTTTATTACCGTAACTCTCGTTGGTTGTCGAGAGGTAACGTACTTTCACGTGTAAACGATTTAAAAAATGAGTTGCGCACATATTTATTGACAGAATCGCATCGTGACGCAGAAAAGTTTAAAAAATACTCACTTCTTAAAAAACTGGCATATCTTTGCGACATCTCTGAGAAATTAAATGTCCTTAATAAATCGTTGCAGGGAAATGAAACGCATATACTGCAACTGACTGATAAAATGGCAGCGTTTCAAAAGAAGTTGCTGTTATGGAAAAGAAAAAATAAAAGGAGAGCAAGGAAATACTGACTGTTTTCCTGTTTTGAAAGGCCTCTTGAAAAAAAAATCTATTCAAAATCTGGAGCCAAGTTTGCAATTGATATTTATCCAACACTTATCAACATTAAGCACCCATCATCTACACTTTCAACAGTCGAGGAAGAACAGCTGTTAGAACTATCTTGTATTACGAGCCTAAAACTACGATTCGATAAAGACAAACTGTTTCAATTTTGGAGCAATGCATCCCAAGAATATCCTACTATCAGTACTATGGCTCTGAGAGTTCTTTTACCATTTGCTACGTCGTACTTGTGTGAAACTGGCTTTTCTGCAGTTTGTAGTAATCAACTCGAAGTACAGGTCACAAATAAATTTAAAAAAAAGAAATGAGAGTAGCAATTTCAAACTTCAGTCCCCATTTGAGAAGTTATGTTCAGAAAAGCAAGCTCATCCTTCTCATTTATTGTATTGTTTGTAGTTTTTTTTTTGTCTTCTTCTTCTACTTCTTCCTACGTTAGGACCATGTGCTGTGTTTACTTCAAAGGTTTCCCAGATACAATTGCGATGATGAAGACCAGCTCTCATAGCATCTTATTGGAGGTCTTCCAAGCGGTCGAGGTATGTTTGGTCGCTTCTCTTTTGCAACCTTAGCCAACCGGTCATTTGGCATTCTGTCCACATGGTCTCTCCATTCTCTTCTCCTATCCTTTGCCCATCTCACCACATTCTGTATTTCGCACATTTCCCTTATTTCTTCACATCTCTTCCGGTCAAATAAGGTATGTCCTCTTATCGATCTAAGTGTTCGCATTTCTGTTGTTCTTAGGAGTCGTTTTGTTATTGTGTTCTCCGCTCTGGTGTCTATCGCGTACGTCATGATCGGTCTTACGCATGTTTTGTATATTCTTACTTTGCTCCCTGGTGCTCATATATTTGTTTCTCCAAATTATATCTCTTAAGTATCCTGATATTAATGATGGTCTTTGTTGTTTGAGTTTTTACTTCCTCCTTAAGGTTCCTGGTACTTGTTATGTTTGCCCCTAGATATTTGAAGGACATCACTTGTTCTACACTCTGATCATAAATCGCGAGTTTGCATCTTTTCATTTCTTTAGATATTGTAAGGAATTTTATTTTCTTTACAGATATTTGCGACATCTCTGAGTTCTCTTTACTTCGTTTATAATTTCATCCATTATGATGTTAAATAAGATTGGGCTTAGGCTATCTCCTTGTCTGATTCCGGTTGTCATAGATATTTTATTGCTTAATTTATTTGCCACTCTTACATATGTGTGGTTGTTGATGTTCAACTCTTCGATAGTTTTTATTATATTCGGGTGAATTCCCCTTTTTTGTAGTAGGGTTATGACATCAGTTAATCGTACCCTATCGAATGCCTGGGTAAGATCAATGAAACACATAAAGGTTATCTTATTAAATCTATGGCTTTTTCGGTAATTTGGCGGATTATAAATATGGCGTCTATAACACAGGGCAACAAAAAAAAATATTTTTGTTTTGGTGCCTGGGATTTTAGAGCTGATTTTAACTATATTTGGGACGCTAAATCTATGCATGCAATCCGTTTTTCTCTATCAGCTCTACTTTTTCAGATACATCAACTTATCTACCAATGTGGTTTTTATTCAGTATATTCATTTATGAGAGTTTTAAAATTATTATATATTCATTAATGTAGGTACAATGGTTTTATTGTCAGTCTGTAATTGAGTAAATTCCAGGTAAATCTATAAATAGTGGAACCATTGCCTATCAGGTACCTGAACTGACCCTTTTAATCACCTAACTCGGGTAAGTCTCGTCAGTTTGTGCGTTCTTACTAATGAGAGTAGATCGAATTCGGCGTGTTATTTTATGTTAAGAAAAGAGTGTTTTTGTGTTATTGAACAGAATTAAAATGAGTTCAGGTTCCAGTTCAAGAAGAAGTTGTGTAAATCAACCTGATTTGTTTTGCTATATATGCGGAGAATACATGTTTCAACAAAACAAACTATTATTGACTTTGTAAAGCGAGCGACAAAACGTGGGCCCCGCATCTCGTATGTAAAACTTGTACAGAGCATTTACGGCAGTGGACTACCGGGAAAAGAAAATGTCTAAAATTCGGCGTACCAATGGTTTGGAGAGAACCAAAAAACCACTTCAATGATTGTTATTTCTGTTTAGTAAATACTAATGGAATCAATCGAAATAACCGCAGTAAGTGGACTTATCCCAATTTAGACTCGACAATACGCCCTATCCCGCACTCAGATGAAATACCGATTCCAACATTTCATCAGCTACCACATATCTCTGATGACGAATATTTTCCCTCTGATCGCTCTTCTGATGCTAATAAAAGTTCTGATGCTAATAAAACTAACAGTGACTATGAGGGGACGTCATCAGTTCCTCAACGCTTCAATCAAAATTAATTAAATGATCTCACCAGGGATCTCAATTTATCGAAAAAAGCTTCTGAAGTACTGGCTTCTAGGTTGAAACGACAAAAATTTACTGGAACAAGGAACCAAAATTACCTTTTACCGTACAAGAGAAAAAGATCTGCTACCATTCTTTTCTCAAGAAGACAATCTTGTATTTTGTCACGAAATTAGGAGACTCATGAAAGAAATGGGACTTTCTGAATATATTCCAGATGATTGGCGCCTATTTATTGACAGTTCAAAGCGAAGTTTAAAATGTATCCTTCTACATAATGGGAATAAATATGGTTCAATACCACTAGCTCACTCAACGAAACTGAAAAAAGAATATAATACCATAGCTTTGGTCTTGCAGAAGATAAAGTATTACGAACATCAATGGATGATTTGTGTAGACTTAAAAATGGTAAACTTTCTTCTTGGCAGCAGCAAAGTGGTTACACGAAATATCCGTGTTTCTTGTGCCTCTGGGATAGTAGGGACAAAACACACCACTGGGTTAGAAAAGATTGGCCTCAGAGAGAAAAACATGGACGTTGGGGAAAAGAATGTCATTAACGACGCTTTGGTTGAAAGAGAAAAAATCATACTTCCTCCGTTACATATAAAGTTGGGCTTAATGAAGCAATTTGTAAAGGCTCTTGATAAGAATGGGTCTTGTTTTGCATATATAGGGGTAAAAATGCATTAGTTGAGCACAGAAAAAACTCAAAGCAGGGATATTTGACGGCCCAGAAATAAGACAATTAATTTAAGGATCCTGCCTTCATAAATTCAATGAATCAAGTTGAACGAGAAGCTTGGACATCATTTGTTGCAGTTGTAGAAAATTTTCTAGGCAAACATAAAGCTCAAAACTATGTTGAAATGGTTAACAAGATGCTTAATAGTTTCAAATCCTTAGGGTGCAATATGAGTATTAAAATACACTATTTACACAGCCACTTAGACCGTTTTCCAGAAAATTTAGGAGACATGAGTGAGGAACAAGGTGAAAGATTTCACCAAGATATTAAAGTTATGGAGGACCGCTACCAAGGAAGATGGGACATGCACATGATGGCAGATTACTGCTGGAGTTTAAAAAGGGACTGTTTAAAAAAACATTCAAGAATGTCGCGGAAAAGAAGCTTTCCAAGTGTTGAGTGACTATTTCATTTCTTCAATGTTTTTTTTTTTTTGTTTGTAAGTACGACATAATATTGTATTTTGTATAACTAAAATAAAAATTTCGTATCTACTTTTGTTTACTACACTTACGGATTTGAGTTACAATAATGTAACTTATATTTCTCTAAAATTGTATATCTTAAAAATTTGAGCTCCTGGGTACAAATGAATACGTTATTTGAATTCAGGACATCAAATTGATATAGAATCAGCTCAAAAAACCTCGACACCAAAACAGCTGTTCCCCTGTGTAATATATATATATATATATATATATATATATATATAATATAAATAATAATTAAGATTCTGTATTCTTTGGAGTTTTGTTTGAATAATAAAGTAATTTGATTGTCTTGTAGAGCTACACACAGGTATCTTCTTTTAGAAGAGCGTCGCATAAAAATTGCAACCTGTAAAGGGAATCGCAGTAAAAAAAAAAGATTGGGAACCCCTGGTATAACCTAAAACCAGACACATTAAAATTTGATTGCTAACAGATCATTTTCTTTCGTTTTTATTAGCTATTGTTTAAATTACCCTTTATTACAGTGTGTTCAATAGCAAGTTCGATCAACACGAAATATGATCCAGATCTACTAAAATCAGATGTAGCCATGGCCAAAAACCGAGTTTCCAGACTGAGGTCCGAACTGGAACAAATAAGAAATGAAATGAATTTTACGCAGAGAGGTGTAGAGACGTTGGCAAAGTGAGTAAAATTTGATAATTCTTACGCGTATAATTTTAGCAAAGAAAAACTCCATTTAAAATCAGAAAATATCAAGCAGAAATACTGTATAATGCAATAATTTTAATGCCAGTGACTCATTCCTATAATTGCTTTTATTTCGTAATTGTATTGTTTTCCTTTTTGGTAAAAGTAGTATCAACATTAATGGCAGCAGACATTTATATTATTATTAAAATAGGTTTATTTTCGTCATTTTGTCACACTAGCCTTGATCTTAGTGGGTAGTACATTTTTTTAATGCATTTATCTTCTTTCAGCGTTGAACAGAAACTTAGCATGGGTCAGGGGACATGCTACAATATCGCCGAAGCTCAAGCCATAATGGCCGAATTAAGAAATATACAGAAATCATTGTCGTCCGGAGAAAAAGAAAAGGCCGATTTAATGCAATCCCTGGCTAAATTAAAAGATGATTTAACTAGGCTGCAGTTATCAGAAAGCTCGCCAGATGTCTCCACTTTAAGCCTGCCTCAAGAAAAACTAAGTACTGCGTCTCAAACAGATCTATGTGAGCTTGTTCCCATTGGTACCAGATTGGCTGAAATGGCTAAAATGAGACTGGAATACGACGAAGCCAGGAAGAAAGTACAAAATATCCAGCAAAAATTAGCCGATTTAGAAGAAAAAGTACAACCCGGACAGGTGGAGTCTGACAAAGATAGGTTACTACTCTTTCAAGAGAAAGAACAGCTATTGAGAGAGTTGAGGAGTATAACTCCAAGGATGCGTTCGAAAGAAGAAATGAGCGATATTCAGCAGGAATGCAGAAGGCTAGAACAAGATCTTAATAACGCTCTTGAAATGTCAAATAGAGCAATAGCCGACAGGCTAAGATTACACGAGGAAAAGCAGTTGTTATTACAACAACTTAAAGATGGACTTAAACAAATGACACAATTAGAGTCTCAACTTAAAACTTTATCAGCTAGTACGTTATCAGTTAGTAGTAGTTCGAGTCTTGGATCACTCTCTACTACCAGTAGCAAAGGATCCTTAAGTTCAGGTCTTAGCTTTACAGATATCTACGGTGGCCCGCAATGTTTAGGAGCGACGAACGTGGAGAAGCCCATTGATATGGCTGACTTGCATAGAAGGGTTGAAAGACTACTTAAAAACAACGAAAATTCACACATACCATCGCCAGTGAGGTCACAACCTTCACTATCACCGAGAAGTTCACTGTCATCAGTATCACCTCCTGTCTCACCAATGTATGAAAATTTGCCATGTTTAATACCACCACCTACCTACGAACAAGTCGAAAAAGATCGAAAGATGCAACAATCTGACAATAAATTCGACGAAAGATTACTCGAATTAAGGTTAGGAAACACTGGTAGTAGCGAATATATAAACTACTCCCCGCAACGGGTATCTATTCCAAGTTTATCACCACTCACAGATCTTCTAGAAGCTCAAGCTAGTAACATGTCGCAAGGTTCAGGTTTGGGAAGGCCATGCAGGTACTCATATGAGAGTTCCGGAGATGCACCGCTATCACCAATCTCGGAAACACCGCCTCCTATAATAGATCACGATGAGATGCTTCAAGGACCTGCTTTATCGCGAACGTCGTCGTCTGGAACGAATACCAGATCGGTATCTGCAGCTGTCAGCGACGAGTCAGTGGCCGGTGATTCGGGGGTGTTTGAAGCATCGAATAGAAGAAGAGCTTCGGGTATATTCGGGTCCAATCTGGATGCCGAAACAGCACAAGTACAAATTAAGATAAGATATGTTATAAATGATGGAGTGCTCCTCGTTACGGTTGAAAAGGCCAGGAATTTGAGTGCTTTGCTTGTTCAGGAGAACTCACAAGTGTAAGTAACAAAAAAATTTTTATTTATCATGACACTTTTTAAACAGATTATATATTTACTAAAATGTTGCATTGTTCAATATAGTTTAAACAAAAGTTACATATATACAGGATGTTATGAAAGTCATATATATATTTAGACCGGTAAATTCTCATTTCAAGTGCGACAGTAGAGAAAAATAACAAATGGTGCTCCTTTGTACATAATGTTAAAATAGGCCTTGAAATTTTTAGAGGTTTTCAGCATGTACGCTAACGGTTACAGTAAAAATACACAGAGAGCAAATGCAATATTGTCGGGCTTAAAATAAAAATTTTGCTATAGTGTGTAGACGAGTTTTACGTTTTTCTCATTTTAAAAGAAGCATTTTTTTACAAAATTTTTTATAAGCCCCAGTTTTATGTGCAGGGGAGGTAAATACACCTTTTCAGGATCCACTAATGGGGTATTTGATACATTACGAATGCCCCCGACTTGCCCATATATTAAACAGCCGCTGTAGGTGTCGTTTTCGGACCTTTTCGATAATGTACTACTTAACTATAACTGTATGTATTTTTAGAATTCCTTCTGGTGAGAAACAAGTTTATAACATCTCGTATACCCTAATAATTTAGGAAGACGAAACAGAGATGAAATAAACTTCTTCAATTTATATTTTACGATGTAATATAATACTAATTCACTTTTTTAGGTATATAAAAACGGCTCTTTTGCCGGCAAACCCACCCCAAACACATTGTACAAGGACAGTGAGAGACCTGAGAAAAGCTAATTTCGGAGACATTTTCAACATTCCAGTTGCAGCAAACAAAATATTCACGAAAACTCTGCAGGTTAACGTTTGGAGCAAACCCGACGGACAGCAGGATATTTTGTGTGTGGTGAGTGTCCTATAAAAAAAATCGCAGGGGGGAAAGTCGGAAAACATGGATCTTCGATTAATATTATATAACATTTTTTATGTAAGTACTCCACAATTAAGCTGTCACTAAGTGCGCTGCGTTAATTTTATACTGGGTATTCAAAACATTGGTAATAGGTGGAACACTTTTTTTAGTCTTTGAACAAATATTTTGAGACAACAAAATAAAAAAATAGAAATAGTCTGACAGAATTTTTTTTAACAGAAAGTGTAGTCACAATAAACATAAACCACAGTAGCGACAGTCCGACTCAGTATCTTTGATCTCAAGTCAAGTGTTATTTCTCCTACCTAAATGGGATTAGTTTTTCTGTCATCGTATGCCTTGGTTGTGCGACTATATGTACTAGAAACTGAGGAGGGGCATAATATTTTTAAACTTTGCCTTCAAATACTCAACGATTCTTTATACAATATGATCTTTTAGTGTGGTGAAAGAGAGAGCATATAAAAACATCCTTTTCTTTCAAAGAAATGGGATTTTTTAAAATGCAGTACTCCAAAATATGAATTAAAGTTTTATTATTATCCTATATTCTCCCCGACACCATCACATGAGAAGCTTTGTATAAATTGACAATTTTTCTACAGAATGTGGACTGTGAGTTTGTAATGATCATATGACCTGTCGCCATATTGGTGGTATGATGCCCTCGAGTTTTTGCAATATTCAAATTCCTTGTTTCAAAAAAAAAATGCTGTTTGGTAAAATAAAAATGAATTTTGCTGATTGAAAGGAAGATAAAAACGAGAAAAGTTTTTTTTAGAAACATTTTTTGATCAGGTTCTTATTAAAACAGATATATTAAAAAAAAACAGGGAAAAAGGCAAAAAATACAAGGAAAAAAAAATTTGATTTCAACGCTTTTTGAACATTATTCATTTAAGTATCTCATTGTTGAATTTATATTTTTCAACTATTTTTTAGGGATTTATCTCTGCACACCTTCAGCTTCGCGCGTATGTCAGCAATCATTGTCCTTATATTTCAGCAAATCTCAGTAATCTGGAGAGATGATTTTCATTTTAAGATGAGATCATCTTTCTTCTGAAAGTAAAAATGAAGTGAACACACTTTTTGCTCCATTTTATCATTAGTTAAAATCTAATAAAATAATTTTCATACAACTAATGATTTTTCGTGCCCATATACTACTTACATGTATAAAAAAAATTAAATCTATGCACTGATTCATTCCAACTCTTTCGTGCTGAAGAATTACTACTTTTGCATGCCCAGATTGAGTTTTGAAAGTTTAGTTAGCGAATTTTAGCAGATAATATACCTTAACTCTAGTAAACATTCTGCCCTGAATTCAGAAAAGAAGTACAAGTGGAATAACATAAACCAATACTTCACAATAATAAAACATCAACTGGTTTACAAATAAAATTATGAATAAATTACCTTTTAGGATCTTTGGGAAATCTAAAAAAACTAACTCCTTTGGAGATACCACATATATTTTTACAAGCTTTAACCGTACAACAAAAATTTCCTCTTGGCATCTTTTTATAATTATTTTCAATTATAACGTCAAATGAGTAATTTACTTATTGGAAAATTATTAATAACTAGCCGGGCCCGCGGCTCCGCTCGCGTGGACTTGATTCACTACTATCGTCACTGCTTATTCCTTATGTTACCCAATGTAATAAAATATCTCCCATTATTTCTCCTTATCTCCCAATATTTCTCCTTATTTCCTTATCTCTACATAATTTCCATTATCTAGGCTTATCTCTGCTCATCTCCCATTATTTCTCCTTATCTCCCATTATTTCTCCTTATCTCCCATTATCTTACCTTATTTCCCATTATCTCGACTTATCTCCCATTATTTCTCCTTATCTCCCATTATCTCTCCATAACTCCCATTATCTAGACTTATCTCTGCTTATCTCCCATTATCTCTCCTTATCTCCCATTATTTATACTTATCTCCCATTATCTCACCTTATCTCCCATTATCGAGGCTTATCTCGACTTATCTCCCATTATTTCTCCTTATCTCCCATTATCTCACCTTATCTCCCATTATCTCACCATAACTCCCATTATCTAGACTTATCTCTGCTTATCTCCCATTATCTCTCCTTATCTCCCATTATTTATACTTATCTCCCATTATCTCACCTTATCTCCCATTATCGAGGCTTATCTCGACTTATCTCCCATTATTTCTCCTTATCTCCCATTATCTCACCTTATCTCCCATTATCTAGGCTTATATCGAATTATATAGAACATATGTATAAATTTATAAAAACACGTAAATCGGATAAGTGGTTCTCGAGTGATAAGCGCACTAACGGACAGACAGACAGACAGAGAGACGTTGCATTTTATATATATTGTATTCTTTGCTACATGATATTGTTCCATATTTAATGCTTTAGGGAGTGTATTGCAAGAGAACGCGCTAGCGGCAAACTTTTCTCCGACTTAATTCACTATTATCGTCACTGTTTATTCCTTATGTCACCTAATAAAATATATCCTATAACCTGGCCAGAGAACATACGTATGATTAAAAAAAAGCACATAAATCGGATAAGTAGTTCTGCAGTGATAAGCACACTAACGGACGGACAGACAGACGGACAGAGAGACATTTCATTTTATATATATTATAGATATTCTCTGCTACATAATATTGTTCCATATTTAATGGTTTGGACTGTGTATTGCAAGAGAACGCGCTAGCGGCAAACTTTGTCCGACTTCATTTACTATTATTGTCACTGCTCATTCCTTATGCTACCTATCGTAATAAAATATAGCCTATAACCTGGCCGGAGAACATATGTATGTTTTAAAAAAAAAGTACGAAAATCGGATAAGTGGTTCTCCAGTGATAAGCGCACTAACGGACAGACAGACAGATAGAATACGTTGCATTTTATATATATATTATAGATGTAATAAAATATATACCTATAACCTGGTCAGAGAACATATGTATGAATTTAAAAAATCACGTAAATCGGATAAGTGGTTCTCGAGGGATAAGCGCATTAACGGACAGACAGACAGACAGACAGACAAACATTGCATTATATATATTATAGATATAGATTATTATTATTATTATTATATAACCTGGCCAAAGAATATATGCATGAATTTAAAAAAAGACAGGTAAATCTCGTAAGTGGTTCCCGCGTGATAAACGCACTAATGGACAGACAGACAGAGAGACATTGCATTTTATATATATTATAGATTATACATTACAGATATTTTTTGCTACAGAATATTGTTCCATATTTAATGGTTTAGGCTGTGCATTGCAAAGGCACGCGCTAGCGGCAAACTTATTTCCGACACCATTCACTATTTTGCGTCACTGCTCATTCCTTATGCTACCTATCGTAATAAAATATAGCCTATAACCTGGCCAGAGAACATATGTATGTTTTTAAAAAAAAAAAAGTACGTAAATCGGATAAGTGGTTTTTCAGTGATAGGCGCACTAACGGACAGAGAGACGTTGCAGTTTATATATATTATAGATGAATTTCGGAGCACGTTATCAAAATATTCTTCTTGAAATCCAGATGTACTACGGTGATCAAAAAATACTAAGACTTTTAAATTTAAATCGCCCGGGCATTTGCAAATCGGATTAATTTTTTTTCGTTAGGTTGGTAGGACCTTAACTGCCATCTGTGTCAAATTTTAAGACCAACGCGTCAGTAGTTAATAAGATTCGCTTGCATTCGTTCAACAAAACTGCGTTTTTCGGTTTTTAACATGAGTGAAAAAATTCAGCAAAGAAGTTGCATTAAAGTTTGTTTTAAAAATGGTTTTTCGGCTTCCCAATCGTTCGAAATGATAAAAAAGTCATTTGGTGACCGAAGAAACCACGCCAAAGCAAGTCGAAAGTCAAGGTGATGTTAACAGTTTTCTTCGATTATCGTGGTGTTGTTCATTATGAATTCCTTCCGCCGGGCCAAACTGTCAACAAGGACTATTATTTGAGTGTTATGCGTCGTTTGCGTGAAGCTATTCGTCTCAAGAGGCCGGAATTATGGGCCGATAACTCTTGGTTTTTTCATCACGATAATGCGCCTTCTCACACAGCATTGGTTCTTCGCGACTTTTTCATCAAAAATTCAACTCGTATCATTCCGCGATCACCCTATTCGCCTGATTTAGCTCCGTCAGACTTCTGACTATTCCCTAAACTCAAAACACCGCTTTGAGGAGATTAAAAACCGAATCGGAGAAGGCGTTAAAGGCCACTCCAAAAATGGAATTCAACAACTGTTTCGAAGACTGGAAAAAACGTTGGCATAAATGCATTGTATCCAAGGGGGATTACATTGAAAAAGACGAAATAAATTTGGAAAAATAAATAACTCTTTTGGGTTTTATTTCAAAAGTCTTACTATTTTTTGAACACAGTAGTGAACACAACTCGCGATCGCGCTGGTAGCCATGTTGTTGGTATGATAGGGGACTCATGCGTGATAAAAAAAAACAGGACCTAAAAGCATCGCTACTGTATTTTATGTTTACTGTGGTGTAGTTTTTAATTAAATACACCTTAAAAATCAGTTTATCGGTAACTAACTTGAACTAATTTACCGACTGTCCCCTCATGTCGATTTTATTTATTCCCCGACTTCATTTAAATCAAATCGGATCAATCAATTTCTTAAAATAACCTTCTAGGAATGTAGGATATAGGACAATTTATTTAAATGTGCATATTTTTGGTATTAGACATTTTTTTTAAATGGTGCTCGGATCTATTTTTATACTACATTAAGATATGTTTTGGCATTTTACAGTTACAGGTGTTTATTTTTCTTGTGGCGAAATATCAATCAAAATGTTTTGCTCTCCTTTAGATTTACGCCACATCTGTTTAATAAAAACTTGATAATATTTAACATTTAACCCACTAAAATGGCAAATTTTCAACCTCATGTTGGATCACTTCTCACTGTTATCTTAAAATTGAAAATTTACTTATCTCGACTTCAATAACATGTCAAGTCATCATGAAACATTCACATTAATAAATATATTTTTCCTTAGAACATTAATTTCAATTCTCTTTAAAATTCTGGGCCACTCTACGTGAAGTACTAAAAAATTAAATTGATTTCAAGATGGTGACTCAGTATATATGAACAGTATAAGTAAGAAAAAAATTAGTTGCGCAATACGATTTTTTATCAAAGAAAAACAGCAATAAATTTGCCACATCTATTGAAATTGGGATTTAACATTTCGAAAACTAAAAATAAAAAACTGGTCAAGTGCAAGTTGGACTCACGGACACCGTTATGTACCGTGATATATATATATATATATATATATATATATATATATATATATATATATATATATATATATACATATATATATATATATATATATATATATATATATATATATATATATATATAATCGTATATCCCTTCTACCATATGGTGTAGGGCAGTTATATATTCTCCTTTTTTTCCCTTTCAATCTCCACTTATAAACTTCTTCCATTTGTCTCTATTCTTTGCCATTTTCACTGCTTCTTTCCAGGATTTTCCCTTCTCAAGTATACTTCCAATACTTCCATTCCTAAGTCTTCCTCGCTTCTGTTTTCCCTATATTCGGGCTTCATACACTTCTTTCACCTGTCTATCATCCTTCATTCTCTGTACATGTCCCCACCATCCCAGCTGTCTTTGTTGTATATATTCCATAATTGCTTGTACTCTCAGCCTTTTCTTTATTTCTGTATTCCTTATTCTGTCCTTCCGTGTAACTCCTTGTACTGCTCTCAGGTATTTCATTTCGACGGCTTGTATCTTGTTTTTCTGCCTGTCTGTTAGGGTCCATAATTCACATCCATATGTCAGGATGCCTTGAACACTTTTATTTTTGTTTGTTTCGTCACCTCTTTCTTCCTAATGAATTTATTATTTATTGTATAGTAAAGTTTGTTCGTTTTTTCGATTCTTTCATCAATTTCCTTGTCTTGTTTTCCAGTTTCATCCATTATCACTCCCAGATACTTATATTGTTCCACTTGTATTTTATTCCCTTCTATGTAAATGTTTGTTTGTTGGTTTTCCATTGTCATTACTTTTGTTTTATCTAGATTAATTTTCATACCTTCTTCCTTAAACGCTTTATTTCAAATATCGAGGTTTCCTTGTAATTGTCTCTCATTTTCCGCCATTCTTTTCAGCTTTCAGCTTCCAGTATCCTGTTGTCATTCTTTTCACTTTTATTTCACATTTCTTGATTATTTCATCTTATCCAGTATTTATTTTCAAACTTCACAGCTCTGATGGAGCCATCGATTCCTGTATTCGTGCTAAATTTCAACTTTCTCTGTGAAGTAGTTTCAGAGAAAATCGGCTGTGACCGACAGACACCGAAGTGATCTCATAAGTGTTCTGTACGAAACAATAAAACGTGCAATTTATTTCTGTTTAACGTTGTATGTTTAACTACGCCGAAGGCTCGAGTTCGATTCTCGGCTCGGGAAGTAATAAATTTAAAAAGTACGTTACAACGGGATCTCAATGGCCAACCACCCGTAGTATCATGCTTAGTAAAGCCCCCTCACTTTAGCCGTTTAGAACGGGCATTAAACTGTAGGTTCCTTTTGTCTGTAAAACACTTAAACAAAAGACACGAACCACAGGCAAAGGCCAGGGGATCGCCTACGTCTGTATCGGATATGACACGAGAGTGAAGTTGTTTTTATTCCGAGCGAAGATCAAATGTTTGGGGGAATAGTTTTCTGGCTTGTTTCTAATGATATAATTGGAACATGTACATCTACAGTAATGTCACTGCCTCAAAGTTGATAGTCCTTAGCGCAAACTTTAGATTTTCCTCATACGGATGAATCCCTAAAGTATAAAAAGTTTTAATTATTTTATCATATATATATATATATATATATATATATATATATATATATATATATATATATATATATATATATATATTACGTAGGCTGAAAAGTTTTTGGTCTGACACATATTGCCACCCTTTTCAAAAAATTCATATGATTTTTACACACTACCAACCTTCAAACGATACATGTCAAAATTTCATAACATTTCGACGATTGGGTTACAAGTTCCAGTGATTTTAGTGACGCTACTTTTAATATTTTCATAACAATGGAAAAAATCGAATTTCGTGTGTTGATTAAACACTGTTTTTTAATGGGATAAAATACCGTTCAAGCAACGCAATGGCTTGATAAGTGTTACGGGGACTCTGTCCCAGGAAAATCACTGATCATTTACTGGTATGCTGAATTTAAACGCGATCGTACAGATACAAATGATGCTGAACACTCAGGACGCCCAAATGAGGACGTTACATCGGACATCAAAAAATCCACAAAATTGTTTTGGATGACCGTAAAGTGAAATTGAGATAGTTGACACCCTAAAGACATCAAAAGAACGTGTTGGTCATATTTTGCATGAACATTTGGGCATGAAAACGCTCTATTCGAAATGGGTACCGCATTTGCTCACAGTGGACCAAAAACAACAACGTGTTGATGATTCTGAGCGCTGTTTGGACCTGTTTAAGCGCAATAAAAAGGATTTTTTCATGCGATATGTGACAACCGATGAAACATGGATCCGTCAGTACACATTGGAATCAAATCGGCAGTCAGCAGAGTGGAGAGCAGCCGGTGAAAGCCGCCCGAAGCGACTAAAGAAACAACAGTCGGCTGGGAAGGTTTTGGCCTCTGTATTTTGGGATATGCGTGGAATAATTTTCATCGACTATGCTGAAAAGAGAAAAACCATCAATAGCGAATGTTATATAAAGTTATTGGTGCGTTTGAAAGCAGAAATCGCAAAGAAACGACCCCAAATGAACAAGAAAAAAAGTGCTCTTTCATCAAGAGAATGCACCGTGTCACAGGTCAATGGTTACGATGGCAAAATTACATGAATTGAAGTTCGAATTGCTTCCTCATTCAACGTATTCTCCAGATTTGGCCTCCAGCGACTATTATCTATTCACAGACCTCAAAAAAATTCTCGCGGGAAAACGATTTCGCTTCAATGAAGAAATTATCGCCGAAACTGAGGCGTATTTTGAAGGCAAAGATAAATCCTTCTACAAGAAGGGTATAGAAATATTAGAAAAACATTGGACTGATTGTATCGCTCTTGAAGGAGACTATGTTGATGAATAAAGTCGAATTTTGCAAAAAAATGTGTTTTAAGTAGCTAAACCAACGACCTACGTGTTTATATATATATATATACATATATATATATATATATATATATATATATATATATATATATATATATATATATATATTTGGGTTTAACTGTATACATACACAAGTAATATATAACAATTATACAACTAAGTGTGTGTGTGGGCCATCTTGTATCGTTCATTCTGAGTAGGTGTCCAAACCATTTTAATCCCCTATTTTCTATTCTTTGTATAATTGTTTCTGTTGCTGCTGTTCTATTGCGTATTTCTTGATTTGTTATGTGTTGGAATTTGGACACTCTGGCGCTTCTTCTCAGATAATCCATCTCTATCGTCGTTATTTTTCTTTTATCCTCTTCTTTCATTACCCACAGTATATATATATATATATATATATATATATATATATATATATATATATATATTTATATATATATATATTATATATATATATATATATATATATATATATATATATATATATATATATATATATATATATATGTATATATAGATAGAGAGATAGATATACATATACATATACTTATTTTCTGTTTCTTTAAAAATTTTCCAGATCTTGTACAGAATTTTAAAAATGCTATGCTAATTTTTTATTAAATTTTCTTCAGACGTCATACTTTGCAGCTTAAGTCTTTGTAAGTTTACAATTTTTTGCTTCATCAATTTTTTCATCTTCTAAAATAATGTCTACAGTTAAAATATCTTCTTTTAATAAATAGTGTAAACTTCAATTGATACATAAAATTACTTATGGACTAACCTGAGGTTTACATTGTTAAGTACCTCATTAAGTCCTCTGGTGAATTTTGGATTATATGTTTTAATACCTTCTGCGTTTAAAATTTGAATTGAATAATGATTAAGCGTCAACCTGTGAAGTTATTTTGTGTAACCCCGTAGACAAAGACGATGGACTGAGCATTAACCTGACAAAATTGAGCACTCTCTAGAAGGAGACAAAGCGACTGTGAATACGTAGAAATATATGTATTGAAAGACTGATATTGTCAAATTTCCACTTTATTTAGTTTCACTGAAACTGTATGACGCGTTTCGCTATACTATAGCTTCTTCTGATACAAAATGCATTGTATCAGAAGAAGCTATAGTATAGCGAAGCGCGTCATACAGTTTCAGTGAAACTAAATAAAATGGAAATTTGACAATATCAGTCTTTCATTACATTCGTTATGAATTTCCATCAAGTAACAGCCACAACAATTCAAAACTTAGAAATATTATTTTCAAGAGCCCCGTAGCTTCGCGGCATTCTAGAAAGTAACAGCTACTGGCCACACATTCGCTTTGTCTCTCTCACACTTTTGCGTCCATATTTACTTCACAGCCGGGTACGGAAAGCTCAGTCCATCCTCTGTGTCTATGTGTAGCCTTTATAAAATGGAAACTCGTTGGCATATTCGAATCATTTCGTTGCTAACTTCAACATGCAAACTATCATCTGTCCAATTTTCGTCAGCTGGTTTTGACAGTTACTGCTTACGAGTATTATGGGTTTAAAAATATTTATAATTAAAAAGTGAGTTATTAAAATATCGGTATTAAATTGTTACAAGAAAAATACGATGCCAGACCTATTTTATTAAAAAGTCGCTGTTGATTTCGCAATACCACATTTTATTTTGTCAGTTAATATCATTGTGGCAAAACAATTAAAAATCAGTTTAAAAAAAATCGATAAAGTGTCTACTTCCCTTGCAAACACGCTATTCTGATATCAATATTGACCTTGACTTCCTTACACTAAATAATAACTTAATCTAAACAGTCGATATTTTAAATAATAGCTACTTTATCGTAAGAGATTAATCACAAGTTCAGTAGAGAGAGAGACATTTACAACTTGATAGTTCTCCCTACATTATATTTCTGTTAAAATTAAATATAATGCAAAATTTCCCGAAGCAAACTCTTCTCGTATTAACCTTATCTATGTTTGAGCCTACATAATAGAAAATAGGAAAAGTATAATGCAATTTTTAGATTCCTCGACTCCAAGAAACCTGACAAAGACATATAACCCGATATATACGAAGTACAGTAGAACCCCGGTTATCCGAGGTAACGTGGGGGGCACCCTGCTCGGATAACTGAAAACTCGGATAATCCGGATTTGTTTTTTATTCATTCAATTATTATACAGTTATAAAACAGTGAAATAGATATCTATGCGCTTCTGTTTCATATTGCATCTTCTTTTTCTCGCTGCAATGTTTCTTCATATATTAAGAAGAAGCAAATCCGCTGGGGTTGCCTCTGGTTGTTATTCGATATAACTCAAAGCTTTTTCCAATGAAGCAAAACCGTCTTGATGAGAGATCTTAGTGGGAGACTGTTCATCCACCACCGCTTCGTCATCGTCATCTGATTTTTCGGTTTCCTGAAAGGCATTCGTTATTTCTTCAATACTCATTTCTTCTTCTAAATCATCTGCTGTAATCCATTCAACATCTTCTCTTGTCACATTTTCGCAACCTTTTAATTTTTGCATTAATTCAAATAAACTTTTTTCTTTTCCTTCTATCTCGCTGTCAAAATTTAAACAGGACATTTCTCCATGGCTTCTCAATTTCAAAGCTAATTCATTTAATGGAGTATCATCTTCACTGTCATTATAGTCCTCAAAATCAATAACTTTTGACCAAGATTTTTAAATAGTGGTAGTACGCACTGAATCTCAAGCTTGACTTACCCGGTAAATAACATTTTTCAGTGTAACCTTTCTCATTCCATTGATAATATCCTCCTTTTCTGTGTATTCTAACAGATGTTCAAGCTATAAACCCCTATAATTTTTTTAAATGTTTTCGAGGATGTCTTGATCCATTGGTTGCATTATGCTTGTTACATTTGGAGGAAAAAATTTTACAACAATTTCGCCCACATGAAGTCCTTCTCCAGGGTGAGAGAGGGCATTATCCATTAACAAAATTGCTTTAATAGGAAGACGGTTTCTGTTCAAAAATTTAGTCACAGATGGCACGAACTCTTCTTCAAACCAGTTAGTAAATAAGGTCGCATCCATCCATGCTCTCTTCTGACTTTTGTAATAGACTGGTAGGGCTTTGGGTGAGATGTATTTTAAAGCTCTTGGACGTGCAGACTTAACAATCACCATCAGTGGGATTTTGTGCTTGCCAGGTGCATTGGAATATACCATTATAGTTAATCTTTCCTTACTTCGTTTGTGCCCAGGAGCTGATTTTTCCTGTCGAGATGCCAATGTTTTTGATGAAAGCATTTTATAATTCAGACCACTTTCGTCACAGTTGTAAATTTGATCACATGTGTATCCACAATCTTCGATTTGCTTTTTAAAGTTCTGCTTAAACTTCTCAATTGATGACACATCAGCAGAAAGTTTGTCACCACATAGAGTCAGTTGTCGTACACCGTACCGTTTTTTCCAGCTGTCAAGCCATCCAGAACTGGCGATAAACTGATCTATCTCTAGGAATTGCCTACTAATCATTATTGCTTTCTGTTGTAAAATTGGACCTGACAGAGGCACACCTTTTGATCTCTGTTGGTTAAACCACATGAATAAAGCTTCGTTAACCTTTTCATAGTCGCCGGTTTTCATTGATTTTCTTCCTGAGGACGAGGAGGCTTGATTTATACACCACTCTTCTATTTTTTGTGCGGTTTCTTTTCCAATCTCCAACTGTTACCTCACCTATTCCATAATCCCGTGCAACAACTTTAATTGTCTCTCCTGCTTCAATTCTTCTGATGGCTTTTAATTTTTCTTCAATAAGAAGGACGATTCTTTTACGCTTGTTTTGCTCCATTATAATACGACAAACAAAAACTCAAACAAATCAGTTCGTATTAATTACACTTAACTACCAAAACTCCAACCAAATAAATTATGTGAGTATACTCGTACTAAACGCTATAACGCACTGCATTCACGCAAATTTACATGCTGAAAGAGTCTAAAAACATAAATAGGGGAACCCCTCACACGGGCCAGGAGATTCCCCGAGTGCCCCGACGATTTTAAATGGAAATATGTACATCCATGTTTTAGAAGCTCGGTTAATACGCAGCATAGACGCGCGTACCTCGGATAATCAGGTCCTTAGATTGGCTCTGTTAATCCGGAGCTCGGATAATCGCGGCTCGGTTAATCGGTGTTCTACTGTAACTCCTTTAGCCCCCTCCCCCTATTAACTATATGTGTTTGATCATAAATAATCGAAAATACTGAAAATATAAGAAAATTTTCAGATTCTTCGACTTCTTTTATTCTAAATAGGAGATTTAACGCGCAACCCCTGTAACACCTCAGAGTTACGTCTGGCAGTTGACAGATTCTTTCTAACACCTTCACTACTCCATACTGCCTCCTACTCCCTTTCTCAGTTACATTAACGATCTGCTGGAAAAAGACAGAAATCTAATCTACAGCTTTGCAGATAACAGTACCCTTCTTTCTTCATACATTTTGAATGCTCGAACATCGGCTACTCATAGAAATATCCGTAGACAGCAGGAGGTCGTTCAACTTAACAAAGATCTGGAAAAAATTTAGTGATAGTAACCAAGTAGAATTTAACGCTATAAAAATCCAGACGGCAGATTTTTTTAAAAAAAAGTTAACGTTGATGAACCCGATATAGTTATGTCGGTACTTAATTTAATTAATTTGGGAGCAAATATGTCCTGGCATGAAAAAATTGCGAGCATAGCAAACAGAGTATCTTGTACTTAAAATTTGTTTATTATCTCAACAACAAACCACGAAAAATGTTCATAATCATATTAAAAATATACAAAATTTATCGACCTTCACCACTTCCATCCCTTTCCCGTAAGCGATATTGTTCAAAAGCTGTAAATTATCATTCATATCACGTTAAATATTTTTTGTATATCAAATTTGAAATCGATATCTCATTTCGTTTGAGAGTTATGGTGCCAATAGGTAAACAGACAGACAGGTCGACGGAAATGGTGGTCTACGTTTTTTGTGATTTAGCAATCCGGAAACATCTCGGAGGGTAATTTTGTCACGAATACAATACTTCCCTTCAGCAAGGGAGGCATAAAAATAAAGAAATTATGTGACACTATTCCCTCGCTATAGAAAGATACTCTGTTATTAGATTTAGTGTTCCCTGGCCCCTTATGATATAAAATTATGGTGCCCGCCTCAAACAACGTAATGGATCCTTTATTACTTAACTTTGTTTAATCATTAATATATAGTAGAAACGAAGTAGGGACAAACCCCGAACTCTAAGGAACTACAGCCTTAATGTTCCACTGATGTGAAGAAATGGCGTTAATTAATATTCATTGTGTCCTTCCTAACGGATAAGATATAAACCAATTTTATGGCACCTCTGTAAACTTTATTTTCTGTTTTAACTTTGTTAAATATGGTTTTTAGCAATTACAAGCCATAAAAATTTTAAAAATACAGTGAAGTCCCTTTATAACGAACTCCAAAAAATCACTAAAAATGGTTCGCTATATCCGAAGTTCGTACAAACAGTAAACAAAATCTAATATCATTTTTCACTACTTTTTTATTTAGATTAGGCGCTAATGCCTAGAAAAATGAATAATAATAAATATTAAATTAAAAGAAAACATTCAAAGGAAAATAAAACAAGTCACACTAAAGTTATTATGTATGTTGGTACATACACGAGTATAAACAAAAACATTAAAATACGTAGTTTATTCAATAAAATCAGTAATTTCGTGTGTACAACTTTACTTGAAAAGGTCAAGGTCACAAGAACTACTCCATATATGTTCAGGAACTTCACGAGATTCCAAAAAATTGCGAATTTCAGTCATTTTTTTAGTCATTTCTAAAATGGATGGAACATAAATATTATCTCCTTCTCCAAGCTCGTTTTCGTCGTGATTATTACTTAAAATCTTTCCAGAAGTCACTGATGTCGCAATTTGATCATCAGTTAATATTTCTCTCGTCATTAATTCATTATCAGCACATACATATTCTTTAAAATTAAAGTGATTAAACATCTTTTTAATCTCGATTTCCACTGTATTTTGTTAAATGTCAGCATCGTAAACAAATTCTAGACAGTCAGTAGGATCTTATCGATGTTTTTCTATCCACTGAGTCAACGGTTGCTTATTATCTGAGTCATATCTACATTCCTTTCTTAAAAATCCGCCATGCTTAAAACAGTTTGCAATGGTTTCTCTACTGACTCTTTGCCAAGCCATATGGATAAAGTTTATAGCGCCCAAGAGAGTTACAGAAAAAATGTTACCTTTATCGTTCGTCTCTAAGATTTTCATAAGTAAAATCTTTCTATAATGACATTTTAAAGAATGTATCACACCTTGATCCATAGACTGGAGCTTTGCACTTGTGTTTGGAGGCATAAAAAGCAATTTTATTTGCTGTAGATCAACTTCAAGGTGCGCTGGACAGTGGTCAATCAAATGTAATATTTTTCTATTTGTGAATTTCAATTCTTTGTCCCATTATCAGTTCGTTTTTAAAAATTTCTGATGTCATCCATGCTTTACTGTTTGATTTGTACTTTTCTGGTAAATATTTGTTTTTAAAACACCTGGGATTGGCTGACTTTCCTATCACCAACAATTTTCTTTTCTCTGTTCCAGACATATTTGCAATTACCAACACAGAAATCCTTACTTTTGATAATTTTCCACCAGCACAATTCTGTCCGACAAACTTTAATGTCTTATCAGGCGTCATCTTGTAAAACAAACCCGTTTCATCTGCATTAAAAATGTCCATATATTCATAACTTTCTCGAATTTCCGGCCATACATTGGCCAACCACTGATCAACAACCCCCACTAATATTTCGCGTTTTAAATCGTTCAATCCAACTTCTAAAACAGTTAAACTCTGTGTTCTCTATTTTCCTTCCCAATTTACCAGCTTTCTCTTTTAAAGGATAGCCGGTAATAGGAACATGTTCATGTCGTTTTTGACTAAACCACTTAAGGAGTCCTTTATCGACTTGGTCATGTGTAGATTTTCTTACTTTTTTACAACTAAAGTTTCTTTTATCATAGATTAACAAGATTTCTTGCTTCTTCGATATGGTAGAAACCGTAGATTTAGTTAAATTCAACTGTTTGCAAACATAACTTTGTTTAACTCCATTTTCCGTTTTCCTTATAATATCGTGTTTGTCTTTTAAAGTAAACGCTTTATGTTTTTGTATACTCATTTTAAAATAAAAACTTAAACATTCACTTTGATCAAATATGCATTAGAACCGCATAACACAACAAGTGAATTGAAAATAATACTGCTCGAACTAGCGACGCGGCGGAAACAAGTAAAATAGGGGTTTCTAGCGAGTTTCGGTAAATTCCCTAGATCAAGTCGCGCACAGGGAGTGGCAAGTTCGTTATAACCGGGTTCGTTATAACCAATAAAAATTTGCATTGGTCTTATGGAAGTTTCCATAGTTTTCTTAGTTCGTTTTAACCGAAAATTCGCTATAAACGGGTTCGTTATAAGCAGACTTCACTGTATATGCCTTTAGTTTTAAATTTATAGTGTGCTTAACATGAGTCGAACGTTATTATGAAAATCGTTATTGAAAAAGAAAACGCACCCTTATCTAACGTTTTTAGTACCTTAAAATTTTTGACAGTAAAAATTGACAAAGTAAAAACTGTTTATTTTTATTATTTTCAGGGGTGCGCCCAAGTAAGTCTGGCAGACTTCAACATTCACACCGCAACGCAAAAGTGGTACAACATTCTCGGCTTACTAGATGAGGCACGTCTTCCCGTTAGCTTACCCCATTCGAAACAAAATTCCGACGTTTCGATAGTGCGAGAAAAACCAGAAGTAGACATATCATATAAACAATGTGGCAAGGAAGAAAGTTCAGATGATTCGACTATTATTTCTTCACAAACGAGTACCTTAACGCGAAACCAAGAGACTGTAATACCCTCCGCCATGAACCTAAATTTCGAAGAACTGTATAACTGTCTGAAAAGTACTGCTGAATACGACAGCGCGGACGAATCAGATGAAGACGAGGATGACGAAGAAGCCCAAGATGAAGAAGTCGAAGAAGAAGAAACAGAAGCCTTAGAATTCCGTCCGAACGAAAGACTAGACGTCGTGCATGAACATCAAGAACACTGCGACGACGAAGAGAAGTACTCTGACAAACAAACCAATACCGAATGTGCCTTTTATCCGGAGCAAGCCAAACATTTGAAATTGGCGGCGCAAGGGACCCTTGAAGATCGGGGGCTATCAAAAGAAGTCAAACGTTCTCACCAAGTGCGCATGTTTCTAAACACGAATATATTTGCAAGTTAAATAGAAGTGACAGTGATAGCGCTATGCCGCTCTACAGGCGAGGAGGAAAGCCTTTTGAACGGCATGCGGTCGAAAGGCGTTCCTTACGGTTCAGAAGACCTTCGTGCTCCATGGCGCAACTGTCAACAAGCAAATCTCAATCACATATCCCTCCAACACCCAGAACCTCGATAGATTTAGAATTAGACCTACAAGCACAACATACACGACTAGACATGCTAGATGCCGAGTTAGGAAGGCTACGGGGACTGAAGGCAAGACTGGAAGTAGCTAAGGAACAAGGAGATACCGAACTTGCCACGTACCTCTTGGAAGATCCTCAGTTCCAGAATTTGATGACCCAAGCTGAAAGAACAAATAGAACACCGGAGGAAAAGAAGGTGGAAAAAATGTTAAGGAAAGTGTCTAGGGAGATTTATAAATTAAGGAAAACGAAAGCTGGGAATGGAAAGCCTGATGTTATATCCTTCAAGTAAGTTGAATTATCATTCTAGATTAAATATTGTGGGGATTTAAGGTTTCTTTTGAAGGGAAACATAAAACATAATGGGGGAGCAAGAAATAGTTTGCTTTTGAAACTGCATTTTGGAATACCTATTTTTCGAAGGTTCCGAGTTAATTTGTAGAATTAATACATATAAATAACTTGGATATTGGAATATTAATAATATTAATAAAATGTATTTATTGTAAGTAAATGGTGGGATTACAATTGGCAGAGTTGAAGTTACACTTCCTATTTCAACCATGAAATGCGAATACATATTGTATACAGCAACATTTAGAAACTAGTATTGCATATACGAGGTGTACAAGTATGAAATGCGGATTTCAGACAACAAATGATGCACCAATGTCAGACGCGCACGAGTGATAAATTGGAAAAGTGTATGTATAGTGTTGTGTTGTTGTGTTCAGTATGTCGAAATTTATACCAAACAAAGAGCATTCGTGGGCAGCATTAATTTTTTATTTTCATTTGAAGAAAACTGCTGTTGAATCATACCGATTACTTCGAGAAACTTATGGTGAACATGCTCCATCGCAAGATACGTGTGAACGATGGTTTCGGCGTTTCAAAAGTGGTGACTTCAATGTTGCAGACAAGGAACGTGGAAAACCGTCAAAAAAAATACGAAGTTGTGGAATTGCAAGCATTGTTGGAAGATGGAAGATGATTCACAAACACAAAAACAATTCGCCGAGCAATTAGTCAACAAGCTGTTTCCAATCGGCTACGAGAGATGGGAAAGATTCAGAAGACTGGTAGTTGGGTACCACATGAGTTGAACGACAGGCAAATGGAAAAGTGCAAAAACCCGTTTGATATTTTGCTCGCTCGGTACAAAAGGAAGTCGTTTTTGCATCATATAGATACAGGGGATGAAAAGTGGATTTATTTTGAGAATCCCAAGCGAAAAAAATTATGGGTAGACCTAGGCGCACCATCCACATCGAATCGCTTTGGCAGAAAGACGGTGCTCTGTGTTTGGTGGGACCAGAGGGGCGTGGTCTATTATGAGATGTTAAACCCTGGGGAAACGGTTAATACTAAACGTTACCAACTACAATTGACCGATTTGAACCGTTCGCTGCTTGAAAACAGGCCAGAATACCGAAAGAAGCAACACAAAGTCATTTTTCTTCATGACAATGCTCCATCACATACGGCAACACCAGTTCGCGACACGTTGGAAGCACTCAGCTGAGAAGTTCTACCCCAGGCGGCTTACTCACCAGACTTGGTTCCTTCCGATTACCACTTGTTTGCATCGATGGGTCACGCACTTGCTGAGTAGCGCTTTGGTTCGTACGATGATGTGAAAAAATGGCTCGATGAATGGTTCGCAGCAAAAGGGGAAGATTTTTACTGGCGTGGTATTCACAAATTGCCCAAAAGATGGAAAAAATGTAAAACAAGCGATGGAACATACTTTTTATCATTCTTTCCGAATTTAACATGTTTTTTTAGAAAAAAAATCCGCATTTTATACTTGTACACCTGGTAAAATACAAAATATAATAATCAATACACAATGTACTACCATGATAGAAGTTAATATTAATACTGTGGGTGGCTAAGGGTATAGCTACTGCTATATATGTAACATTAGAGAGGTTGATTGCATGTAAAATACAAAATATAGTAATCAATACACAATGTACCACGATGATAGAAGTTAATATTAATACTGTGGGTGGCTAAAGGTATGGCTACTGCTATATATGTAACATTAGAGAGGTCGATTGAGGTGACCATTGTACGAGCTGCCGGAGGAAGGAGTCGGCATAAGCTATGAACAATGGTTTTTACTGCTTTTTTTTAAACCTGTGACCTGACGCATCCCTCAGATCAATAGGCACTTTATTGTACAATTTAGCTATTTGGTAACTAAAAGAACGCTCATACATTGAATTTAAGTGCATGGGCGGAGTCAAGGTGAATTTATTCCTCAGATTCAGGTTATGTGCATCATATCTAAATTTCATTTTGCTATATAAGTAGCCAGGACACTTATTACAAATAATCCTATTGTATAGCACCAAACTGTGTAGCACCCGTCTTTCATTCATTCTTAACCACTTTATGTCACGCAAGTTTACACTGACCGCCAATAAAACTCACGCACGAATTTTGCATAAGTTGGATCCTCTTAGCGCCACAATCTAAAAGGCAGGGCCCGTACACCACATCACAGTAGTTAAAGTGCGATAGAACAATGGAGTCACACAACATCTTTCTAAGATTCTCAGAACAGCGTGTTGATTGAAAATGAATTTAAGGTTAGCGAATGTTCTTTTAATAGATAAATTTACATGTCCCGTGAATCTCAGATTGGAGTCCATGACTAGGCCCAAGTTTTTGGCATCAGTACATGCACTTAGCACTACATTACACAGTGCAACACATAAAATGTAAACTAAATTCTGACTTCAGTTTCTGGAAGTGCCCACCCAAACTGGCAAAACCCTATTTGGGTTTTGATAGTTTAGTTCGAATTTTTTTTTTTTGCCATCATCAATTTTTTTGCTCGAGCTTTAGTTTTGCACGGCTATATCTCGTAAATTATTGGGAATTTCTCAATGCAGTCTTCAGACGAAATGTTCTTCACACCAAAATACACGATTTTTGTGAACATGTCGAGGCCAGATTTTCACTCTTTCGGGATGTTTTTAGTGCAGAATACCCGAAAAAATGCCATTTTTTCACATTTTCGACCATAACTCACAAACCGTGTGTATTTTAGCATAACTGTCTTCGACAAAAATGTTCGCGGTTGTGAGTTATGGTCGAAAATGTGAAAAAATGGCATTTTTTCGGGTATTCTGCACTAAAAACACCCCGAAAGAGTGAAAATCTGGCCTCGACATGTTCACAAAAATTGTGTATTTTGGTGTGAAGAACATTTCGTTTGAAGATTGCATTGAGAAATTCCCAATAATTTACTAGATACAGCCGTGCAAAACCAAAGCTCGAGCAAAAAAATTGATGATGGCAAAAAAAAAAAATCGAACTAAACTATCAAAACCCAAATAGGGTTTTGCTAGTTTGGGTGGGCACTTCCAGAAACTGAAGTCAGAATTTAGTTTACATTCGATGACCTCGAAAATGTTGCACGGTGTTATTCAAGCTAATTTGTAGTAGATTCTGGTGCCCAATCCGAGACTGAGTCCGTCCAAATAACAGAATCCGTGATTTAGTTGGATTTATTTCTAAGCAGTGTGCACTCGAGGCCTTCATAAAGGCATCCAGATCAAGCGTCAGTTTATCATTAGCCTCCAATATTTTTAATTTTAAAATTGATTTAAAATTTTAGTAAATACTCCAAAATTGTAGTATTATTTTAGATTTTTTTAATTAAAGAAAAAACAAACCGGCCTAGTGCAAGTAGGACTTGCGCAATTTCTGTTCCGTATGGTGATTGCTTATAAAATCAAAATTTTTGTTACGGATTACGTGATAATTTTCATTCTATCTACACCTTATGGAGATTATTCCAGAATTCTTTCGGAAATTGCTGGTTACTGCTCTTATAGAGAGAGGGGGGACGAATTTTGGCGGTTTTTTAAAAACAATATAAAGCAACGTTTGCTTGAGTATTACCACAAGCTTTCATTTGACACCCCACTTGATCAGCTTGAAATGTTTTTTTTTTTTTTTCACTTACGATTTCACCCCCAAAACTAAACTAAGTTAAAATTTAACTTTCAAAACTACACAGCTCTGATGGTTTTCAATTCCTATATTTATGACAAACATCAGCTTTCTATGTCATGAAGAAAATCGGGCATGACAGATGAACACCGAAGTAATTCCATAAATGTTCTGTACGAAACACTAAAAGTGATGTCGGTTTAGGGTCCCGAAAGAATGAATAATTAAGAAAATATTTGTAGGTAAAGACCCAACCACCATCGTTCCTGCATTTTGCCAACTAAGCGACACCATCAACATACTTTGGCCTGCTAGTCGAAAATCTGTCTCGACTGACATATAGTAAGTGACGAAACAGATCTTCAACTAGGAGACGTCGGTACACTGGTACTGTGACTTGGTTGGTGAAGTGCAGAGACGTATTTAACCTGAAATTGTGGGTTCAAATCCCACCGGCACCGAAGAATTTTTTAATTCTCTTGTGGTTATGCATCGATACCTTCAAGTATTGTTATATTTTTAACTATCTAAATTCATTTTTCTCAAACTGTCACATCATAAACACAATTCGTGAAGTCGGATTTTTTATTCTATCATTTGTAACCATAGTTTCGATTAATTTAAATTGCTGTAGCTGTGAGTGAATTATTTATTATATACCGAATGTGAAGTATTTGGAGAAAAAGTTTTATTAATTACGATTGCGCTAAAAATACGGAAAAAAAATCTAATCTGCAACACCCTGTATATATGATTAAATCGACCAACAAGGTATATAAGTTACTCTAAAATTATACAGAAATTAGCTAATCCGGTCTGGTTATTGTAATCTTTTAGCTTCTTGGCACCACCTCATTGTCATTTTTTTAATATCCGCGAAAGAGCAGTAAATAAAAGCGTATTTAACGGGACCGACGTTTCAAAATTGAATGAGCTATTAAGCTCGTTAGAATATTACAAATAATTTCGAAAGGTGGTATCTTATTATGCAACACTTATAGAAGTTATATAGAGTGAAATGACTTATTGTAGGGAGTACTAAACTTGTTAAAAAATACACCTGTGGAGCTTATATTGAACACAAAAGCTAGTAACTTTTTAGAGTATTATGCATCAACCATCTCATTCAATTTTTACCTCACAGAGTTGCAGGGTTTTCTTCCTAAACTTCCCCGTCCTTGAAATTTCTCCTCTATTATGAGTTGTAACAAATAGTACTTGAATTATAATGTGTCGCAAGTACTGCAGTTTTCGTTTCTTTAGTGTAAATGTTATTTATTTTTCTTTCTCGATTTTTTTATGACTTTTGCATTTTTTGTTATTTTTCCCCATTTAATTTCAGTAATCTTCGGTACCACCGTCGTTTAAATATGTTAGGCAAAGAGTTACATTATTTCAGAAAGCAATATATGTAGTTTTAACTAATTTAAAATTGGTTTGTTTTTCGAGAATACGTATTAACATGAAAATGTTTATTACAGAGAGAAAATGGCTTTTTTCACGAAATCACAAACAACAGTACCTTTCTTACCAGATGAAAACAACTTATGAAGAATCAAAAGAAAGGACAAGTGAAGAAAGAGTGAAGACGAGTGAAGAGAAAGGGAGCAATAATCAAAATAGTAGTAATAGGAATAGTGTAGGTAACAAAACTGACAATAAGGAAAATAAAGATAATAAAGATACGCCATATAGTTACGTTGTAGATAGGACGCTGGGGGTAGAGGTTTGAGAAATAAAATTTAAAAAAATAGTAGGGACATGTAGGTACAAATAGTTCTTTTTACTTTGTATCTGTGACTTTATAATAAATGTTTTATAGGCATTGGGCGATCAACTTCAGGAAAAGTGAGCAATGAAGACACCAATTTTAATTTGTCGTAATGCCTTTAAAATAGGACTAAAAAAATTATATGTATTTCAGATGTAGATGGAAGTAAGTTCTTTTTTTAGTATAGAAAATTCAAATTAAATATTTCTTTTTGTGGACTTCTATCTATTTACTTCTCAGGTACCTACGGAGATACTATTTTAACTCTTTGCTTAATTGTTATTTTAATATTTATTTTTCTAACTTATTTTTTTATTATTACAGAAAAAAAGAGGTGTAATAAAAATGTCTCGACGTCACTTCCAAGTTAATGCTTTAGACAATACTAGTATTTAACTCAGTATTAATAGCAATTTTATTGATGAATTTCCATATAATCCCATTTGGCATTTTCAAGTGCTCTTGCTGCTACTCGATACTGTGACCTTGCTGCTGCTGCTGCTGCCGCTCGAAGTTAACTGCTCTAGCCACCTGCCAGTTAGGTTATAGCGGCAGCAGCAGCAGCAAGATCACAGTATCGAGTAGCAGCAAGAGCACTTGAAAATGTCAAATGAGATTTTGGCGAAACGTCGTGCAAATTTTTTGTTAGACGAACGGATTGAAACTCGGAATTTAATACATTACATTCCATCATCTATGAAAACCTCTATTGTAATAAATATATATATATATATATATATATATATATATATATATATATATATATATATATATATATATATATATAGCTGTGAAAATCACTTAATATATTGACACTGATATATGTCCGTAACAAAAGCAATTTGACTGCCTTTCTCTGTTGAAAGATGAATTGAAAACAACTTTTCAATATCAATTTTACCATTACAACTTTCATTATTTTCATGCTTCAAAATAAGTAATAAACATTTTTTTTTCTTAACAATCACAATTTTCGTAAATAATGCATTTAAAAACTAGATCTGTCATATGCCGCATAAAAAATTACTGTTTTTGATTATTTAGGAGAACTGTAACAAGACCAATCTCTTTGACAACATGAATGAAACTGGCACTGTTTGCATTGCGAGTTTACAATATTTCACAAACAAACAATTATCTTTGCAGCACGTTTCAAGACGTAAACAAAAGATATTTCACGGATGGTTGTTTCATCTCCCTTCAACTCACTTTAAAAATTGTATTTCTCTTCCTCATTCAGTCATTCTCATATTTATCTCAACCGTGCCAATGACGGCGCATTATTTTTTAAAATTACACAGTCCAGTGATTGATAAAATTTTAAACTATGTTTGAATTTAATAAAGATTAGTATTAGGTGTGGCTCCAATTGGCTCGAAAAGGTTGTTGCGCTAAAAATACTTTTCAGTATATTAAATTATTTTTTATTGTTAAATAAAATTTTTATAACACCGCAGATATATATATATATATATATATATATATATATATATATATATATATATATATATATATATATATAATATAAATATCATTAACGATTTTAAATAGAAATGTCATGGAAAGAAATTTTCTGCGTTCCCAAACACTGTCAAAATTAAACCGCTGCAATAATATTTCATTTTCTATTTCTCTCTGTGGATACCCTCCATCCTTTTTTCAAGAAAAGTTTTTTTGCCCTTGCTTTAATGCCAATATATATTTACTATAAATTGGTGACCATATCCAGGAACCATAGTCCTATTTGCTTTCCACCAAGGTTTTAAGTACAGCTGTATTCCCAAACGACTTACAATTTCTCAAGATAAATCAGAACATTTGTGTTGCTTCCGTTGTTACTTTGTCTATGTGAGCGCTAAAACTTAGCTGAGAGTGAAATAGCATCCCCAAATGACGGTATTTTCTACTTTAACTAGCATCGATCCATCAACACAATAATCATACAGCAAAGGACACAATTTTTTAGTAAACGACGTCACTAAGTACTTACTGGCGTTGAGCATCAGTTTATTGACCGCACACCAATTATGAACTTTTTGTTTTTGGTAGTGATATATCCTCACTGACCTTTGTTTCTTAAACGCATTATCATCTGGAGACACGGAAACGACCGAGGCTGTTGAATTTGTTGAATCCCGCTAATAACTCTTCATTCATAGCCCTATTTAAACAAGAACTCTCGTTACATCTGCAAGTACCGCCACACGATCGCTCCAGCTTCTTACAGCCGCATCTCACTGTGTTACAATTCGTTTTACAGGTACATCCTCCATCTGAAGATCTTTTTGTGCCAGTTACATTCTCTTTGTTCATTGGTACGTTGCTTACTCGCAATAATTTATTACTCCGTTTTTCGACGATGATGCTTTTGCCTGTGTTTTTCTCTAATCTTCTGACAATTCATCAGCGTCACTGAACAGGGCAGTATCTTCATCTTTGAAGTTAGAGGAGGGGATGGTAACTTGAACCTTAGGAACCTTTTCTTTCTTTATTTTCTGTCGGTGTCGCGAGTCCGCTCAATTTCTTCCAGGCGTCTTTTCAACTCGTCTATCGCCTTATGTATTTCTTCTAGAATTGAATCCTGATGTGCGATTCTTTCTTCTTGGATTTGGCACCGAGTTAATAGCTGGGATTCCGGACTGATGTCGTCATTCTTAATGCCCCTCATTTCCATCAACAAAATTCCGACCTTTTCCTGGCATGTATTTTCCTGGCTGGCAAGTTGTTCTGCGTGACAATCCTCCATATTCTTGATTTCCTTGGTTAAATTGTCGACCTTCTCCAAGACTTTTTTGTGGGATTCTTACATGTCCGACTTCTCCCGTTTGATCGAGACTTTTTCTCGATGATATTCCACCGCTTAATCAAATAAAGTACTAAGAGCATATTTCGCTTCCACCATTGATTGTATTGTATAGAATCTGGTTTTTGCTTCATTGTCTTCATCAGAGTCCACAACTTTTTGTTGTAAGTCTTCAGTTTGCAACGATCTTAGTTCGATATCATCTTCTATATTTTTAATTTCAAGACTGCCGTCCATATCCGGATTGTTTTTTAACTCGGCCAGCTGATGATGGAAAGTTGCGCGATCCTGTAAGAACCCAGCTAAAGTAGCCTCAGCTTCTACTAGGTTGATATAAATATGTAGTTCTTCTTTTAACCATAAAGCAATTTTTTTACTTTCCCGGTAAATCGGGTCTCCTGAGCTTGCTTGTTTCATTATATTATATTATATTATATATATATATATATATATATATATATATATATATATATATGTATATATATATATATATATATATATATATATATATATATATATATATATATATATATATGTAAGTGTTAATCCGGGAATCCATTCGTTCATCATATTCCTGGTAGAATTTTGCAGACATTTCGTCAAGGTTTCACTTGGCATTTTCATTACTGACTCGTCGAAGACTTGAGTAAGCTACTGTACTTCGGCAAGTCAGCATCGAAAATGTCAAATGAGACCTTGGTAAAACGTCTGCAAAATTCTACCGGGAATATAACAAACGAACAAACGTATTCTCAAATTACCACTTCTACACATTTACCCATCCGTTAATTTTTACGACTTATATTACACTTCGACGCTGCGATTGTTCGATGCCTTTTCGAATACTTTTATCCCTCACAAAAGCATAAGTTGCGATAATTTCTGAACCTATATATATATATATATATATATATATATATATATATATATATATATATATATATATATATATATATATATATATATATGTATATGTATATGTATATGTATATGTATATATATATATATATATATATATATATATATATATATATATATATATAAATAATAATAATAATAAAAGTATTGTTTAAAGCATTATCGGGGCTATATTTTGAATTTCATTTGTTTTCTTTGTCGTCCTTAAGTAAATATAGTTTACTTATTAAAAATCATACAGTGAAAAATGAATTATGTTCAACATTTTGTAAATTATTGATTGGAGGATAATTTTTGGACAAAAACTAGTTCACGGCGTAGCTCGCTATTGGTTTCTTAGCTCCTTTTTCCGAAAACATTGAAATGCTAATTCCAACTTTCAAAATTCATTGATGCAACAACCTAGTTTTTTATTACCAAAGTCGAGGCGATAAGAAGCGGAGTCGCGCTTGTCACTGCCGCTCGTGATAACCCAGACATGGGTCGGGTATTTTTAAAAATTAGTTTTTGAAATAAATCAAAGCGTTTCAAAGTTTTGGCGGAAAAGATCCGAGAAAGCTGTCACAAAGCTACTAAATTATTAAACATCTTGGGAAAGTTATGCTAAAATTAGGAATATAAATAACAAAATAATTTATATATGATGTAGTACTTTCAGATCTGATTATTTTAATTATTATTAATACTCAAAATAATAAAAATAATTGTTAGATTTGCAATCTCGCCAATCAAATTCGTAGACTGGCAGCATAACTTAAAAGTAAATTTTAGCCCGGAAGAAATTACCGTAAAAAAACTATCCAAAATAACTGGGCTTTCTGAATCTGCACCGGAAGGTATATGAATATTATCTATTGCAGGATAGAGCACAACATATCGCTCTAAAAAAAAAGATAGACGCTTCTTTCTTGTGTTTCAGAAAATGTCTAAATAAAAGCTTTTTCTTGGCCCCCCATTGTCTTTATTTAAGTTCTCTAACATAGAAACAGTCAGTATAACTATGAGTTTATTTAGGATGGAGTGAACATTTTTTATAATATCCCGAAAAAGTCAGTTTTTTATATGTCAATAGGACGTAGTTTAAATATTTCTGAAAAATTTTAAGGTTTTTTACGCTTGCATGTTCAATAATCGTCGATTTTTTTGTCTATTTAAACAAAATAAAAAAATTAAATTGAATATGCAACTATAAAACCTTAAAAATTTCAGAAATATTTGAACTACGTCTTATTTGATATATAAAACTGACTTTCGGAGTATAAATATACCCTAGGTGAGGTTGAGCTACGCCTCCTGTATTGTCTATTGAGTTTGACCGTTTTCCTTTTAGGAAACCTTTAGTCTGCTAGAAATTACAAGGCTTAAAGCAACCAGAGATGTAAATTATTGTATCTTATTTATTCTTTGTGCTAGAATGGTGATGAATACTTTGAGTTTTGTTATCTTTTTCTGTCGGTCTTAGCTCGGATGAGATGTAATACGTCAAAACGAGTCCCGAGATGGATTGATAGATGAAAGAACAGTAAATAATTGATGAAATATTTACTTTTTTCAATTTTAGTAGGTGATATTGATAATAAGCACCTGAAAAATATTAGAGATACATACTGAATAAAACGTGACTAAAATTAATAGATCTAAGAAACTGTTATTTAAGATAAACCAAAAGTTGAAAAAATGTGTGTATGACGGAGCCTTTTGCTCAAAGACTTTTTGAAATATAGTACTTTCTGGTATAATTTTAGTTAGTAATATACCAAATTAAGTCATAGGATACAAACATTTCGATTTGACAAATAAGATCTAATTTTGGGGAATTCAACTCTAATTTTTGAAATCGTGGAAAAAATTTCCACCAGCAAAATTCTCCTAAAAATGCTAGAATTCATAATTTTTCTATTTTTAAACACTCCTGGACTGGAAGTTATCCTCGCGAAAAAAGATTTTCTTGTTGCGGTATGTTGAATCGCAATCGAATAAATGCACTGCGGAACCCAATGTAATTTGACGATAAAGAAAAAATATATTCCTGTTTTGGTGTCCTAACCTCTTAGAATTACGATCGTTTTATTTTCCGTTACGCCTAGGTGGGTATTTTTCCCGAGTCATAATCATATTATTTTCGGTTTGATTTTTTGGATGTGTCTTTAAAAAAGATGCAAACACCGTGTGGAAAGAGGTGAAAAACGGCTCTAATAAAGAACCTTAGTTGACAAAAAACCGCAAAAAATCTGTACTTCAAATAATGAAATAGACGAGTGAACTAATATAGTCCTGAAACTCAAATGACCGCTCGCTACGATGGGGAAAAAAAATCCCGAGAATACGTAAGAACTTTAAATGTTTTTTATTGAAATATGGGATAACTAGTCAGAAAAATTAACGTCTGAATAGTTCAATCGCGATAAGCACGATAAGCATTTTGCGTATGTTGATTCACTATGGCGACTATAAAACAGGTTGGTTTAAGGATACTGTTCAACATAATTTTTTACACGATCATATTTTTATTATTTATAACATTATAATAAAAAACGCTTTTATAGTAATTTCTAGGTAGAATTGTGTAGAGAACTGCCTGCCTACCAAATATATTTTTTTTACTGATTGCAATAGTTGTATAGTATCATATCACACTGTTATATTTTAGTACAATCTCTTTTTTTTACTTTGTTACCATATTCTCATAATATTGTTAACATAAAATTGTTCTTAAGAAGCCTCTAGTGCTTCTTTTGAATGATAATTTTTTTTGACACTTTGAAAAAGCCATAGTCTTTTACTGACCTATAAAGCAGAGATATTGCAGTTACTTATTTTTTTTTTTTATTTATCGTAATCACAGACAATATAGCTGTCGCAACAAACGCGGACAAACACGTAGAGTAAAACGTCGCCGCAGAACGAAGCCGGCTAGCTGCCAGCGGTACGTTAAAATGTGTCTCGTCTAGTTTCCCATAGATGCCGCGCAAGTAGAAGTTGTATTATATGTAACAATATTAGGGAAAATATTAGGCACATTTTAACGATCCGGTGGCGACGCTTTATTCCACGGGTTTATCTTTCTGTAGTGATAACTATATTTTCTGTGCTATGGAGAGGGACATCCCAAACGTAAGGTCTCCATAATTTTTAAAAATAGAAAGTAGATTTAATTTGAAAACTTTTTACATCATTTTAAAGCTTAAACATACCTCTATTTTTGAACATAATCACCATTTCGTTTGATGCATTTCTCTAAGCGATATGGCAGTTGTTGTACACCGGCGTCATAGAAGCTTGCCGCCGCGTCCTTCTTGCACACACTTTACGATATTTCAACTTTTCAGTCAATACCCAGTGGACGGTGGATTCAGAAACTTCAGGGACCAACCAAGACAGCTCACGAATAATCAGCGCCTTTGATCTTTAAGCATGATTGCTGCGAGAAAGAAGCGGAAGGCCGTCGAATTCAGACAAGGCGGTCGCCAAGATTAAAGCAATCATGCTTCAAGATCGAAGACTGACTTTCCGTGAGCTGTATTGGTCTCTGAAGTGTCTGAATCCACCATTCACAGGGTATTGACTGAAAATGTTGAAATATTGAAAGGTGTGTGCAAGAAGGACGCGGCAGCAAGCTTCTAGGACGCCGGCATACAAAAACTGCCACATCGCCTAGAGAAATGCACCGAACCAAATGGTGATTATGTGAAAAAATAGAGGAATGTTTAAGCTTTAAATTGATATAAAAAGTTTTCAAATAAAATCTTTCCGTCTATTTTTAAAAATTATGAAGACCCCTCTTTTGGGATGCCCCTCGTATGTGCGGACTTCACACATGATTTTTAACGCCCCGTTAATATATATATATATATATATATATATATATATATATATATATATATATATATATATATTACACACGAAAAAAATAAAGAAAACTGCAACTTCGGCAATATTTATATAGGCATGTAAAAGACCCCTTATACACCTCAACTATATTAGTTGGGTTTATTTTTGTTATTTAGCTTTCTTACATGGTTATTCGTGATTATTTTATAATGTATATTATGTAAATAATAATTATTAAAGTAGTTTTAATGTGTAATATAAATAATTAGATGTTTTTAAAAAACAAATATACATTCTTAACTGAAAATTATTGTATTATTCTAATTAAATATTTAATAAAATACGTTTTTAAGAAAAAAGCGCTTTCTTTTCTTCCTGACTTAGATATTTGATAATTTTTTAAGGAGGAAAGGCGATTATAAGACACCTAAACCATCACAAAAAAAGTTAAAACGCAGTATTTAAGAGGGTGTGTTAATACGGTTGTGAAAACTGGCAATTGACGAAACGATTGGAACAGAAACTAATAAAATTTTTTATTTGAATTAATACCTTCCGATGACCCTAGAATATAGAAATTTTACAATAACTAAAATTAAAGCATTCCTATTCAAAAATGAACCATCTTGGCCGATTGTGTATTACAACACATGGTAAAGAAGGGTCTTTTTTACAGCATATTAAAACTTGACGTCACTATCTGCTAAGGCAATTTTTTTGGTAGAAATAAAACCTTCGCATTACACCGAACATCGAAATTTTACAATAACAATTATTACAATTGGACCAGTCGTATTCAAAAACGAACTATCTCAACCGATTGTTCATAACTACACATGGTAAAGAATGGCTTCTTTATAAGATGCTAAAATTGGTTGTCCCTATCTTCTAAGGCAATTTTTTAATTTAATTAAAATTTTCGCATTACACCCGAGAACATCGAAATTTGACGATAACTAAAATTCAAACAGTCGTATTCAAAAACGAGCTATCTAAGCCAATTGACTATTACTACACATGATAAAAAAGGATTTTGTTGACTTTGTTGAAAAAATTACCAAAATAATTATTCAGGATGAAGAATCCCACGTCTCTTCGTCCGCGCCCGAGCTCCATTCCTCGGCTTCCGCTGCAAATTCCTCCGCCGATTTCTCTTCTTCGGAACGTCCGTCTTTAATATTGGGTTCAGCAGAAACGAGCATTAGTATTGCTTCTTTACTAAACATATAGATTTTTTTTTTGAGTTTTGGCCTTATACTAGATATTAATGGATCCGAGCCGAGCAATAATCTGTTGAGAACATCTAAATTTCATTCTTCTCTTGAGAATTTTTGCCGGTACAAGCGAAAGTGCTTATTTCGCGCCTCTGCTGCTTCTTCGGAGAGTAATCCAATGGGCAAAAGTGCCTTTGCCATTATTCTTGCATCGTGAATTAATATTTGCATGCATCGTAGGAGTCATGAAATGCCAGGGATACAACGAGAAATGGTTTTTTGGCCGATAAGCCTTTTTCCCTTAACCGTCAGTTGACAGTCTCTCGACTATATATCAGCTAAATTCGTATCTGCTAGATCCCTTGATATTTCCTTAGGAGTTTTGAAGCGATATTTTAAAGACAATAGCATCATCAAGCGATCTAATCGCCCATCTGTCTTTCTTTAGTACCTTTCTTCCGCTCTGTGCTGCCCTGCGAAAGATTTTTCTTTAAAACTCTTACCACCGTGGTGGCACTTTATTATCTTCGAATTTTTTTGTCGAAGATAGTAGTTTAAAATTCGACACGATAAGAAATAATCAATTGTATTAGCCGTTTCAGCGGTTAAAAGTAAACCGAGAATCATTGTTTCGAGTTTGCTCTAATCCTAATAAGGAAACAAAAACAATACTGTTCAATTATACTAACGTTTAAAATTAAAATTTCAAAAATAATAGGTGATGCAATTTCTATCACCGCCACTGTATAAGATATATCTAAATCTAATATCCTTCGAGGTATAGTATTTTTCAAGATCTAAGAAAGTGACTTAGCAACCTATACCCATTCAACATTCAACAAGATTCGAAAGTGATTAATTTATGACTGTTTAATGACAAGGCATCGTGCAGGGCCGCACTATACTTGATTGTATAATTGTTGGGTTTAAAATTTTATTGTGATAAGACAGTTGAGTTTTAATGTTTTATGTACCGAATAATACACAATATAGTAATTACACACATATATTAAAACAGTGTACAGTGTCCCCGCGTACATTTGTTACAATTTAAGTTATTAATTAATATCTAGTTCAATTTCGCTATCGCTACTGTCTTGCAAATCAATAATAAGTTTTTTTACTGGTTCTAAACTATTTATATTTATGTACATACTATACATCTATATGAGTTTTCAATTTTTTTTGACGTGTTGAATACAGTTTCTCCAGTGTTCAATGATTACATTTTTTACTTCCATCTTTATTCTTGCATCGTGAATTAATATTTGCATGCATCGTAGGAGTCATGAAATGCCAGGGATACAACGAGAAATGGTTTTTTGGCCGATAAGCCTTTTTCCCTTAACCGTCAGTTGACAGTCTCTCGACTTATATCAGCTAATCATCAATCACACTACTGTTTAAAGTGGGTGTATTATTGTGAGCATGTATATTAGACTTTATTTTATGCCATATCAACTCGATCGCATTAAAGATACAATAATATGGTGGAGGCTGAATTATTTCGTGTCCTGCTTCCTTTGTCATTTTATCAGAAACATATTCCTTTGAAAAATTGTAACTTTTTAAAACTTCTAACAATTGTTTAACTGTATAACTTTCGTGGAAATATATGTCACGTTCGCACAAAAAGGCTTGTATTTCCCTTTTTCTACTGGTGGAACTTGGTATCTTATTTATTTGGCGACTATAATGGGATGCATTATCCATCACATTACAGCTATTCGGTGATATATTCATTATTAATTTGTTTTGAAGCCAATCTTCAAAAACTTCAGCGGTTGTATCACAATGATAATCAAAGCTGGAATCTGAAATATTCTTGGCTGCTAGAAATTGACATTTTGGTAACCAGCCTTCGTCTGACCCCGCATGTAAAATAGTTATTATTTTACCTTTATTTGCTAGAGCTTTGGTGTGGCATTTTTTGGATTCATCAATCAATCCTTTACTGGGTGTGTCGTCGGTGTCGTACTAAGTCTCTTTTAGGTAGATTATCGTTCGATTTTCCGATCTAGCTGTATTTATTTTTCCAAGATATTCTATTCCGAGTTGTTGTAAGAGCCGTGATTTCATTATAACTTGCCTTTTGTCTATTTTTTTTTTTGAACAAAAACCCCAATCGACGTAAAATACGCCATAAAGTGGTAGTGGAACATTTTATGTCACAACTATCCTCGGACAGCCTCCGTGAAAGTGACAGTAACGTAGAAACTTTTTATTCTGCATACATTTCATAAATTTTGCGACGGATTAAGTCTTCTTAACAGACATCAATACATTTCGACACACCTTTGTCTTTCCGTGTTTCTTTAAGCGCTATCGAATTATTTACAATTTTCCAAATTGTACTTTCGGGGATGCGGGTTAAAGCTGATGTCTCCATCAGTGAAAAGTACTTTTTCGTGGCCACGCCCCACTAACTTTAAATAAACACCTTTAACTATCACTTTTGTCTCAACGGGCAAACATTTGCGTCTTCTAATGGAAAGGACTTCCTCGGACATTTTAAGACACTATTGAACTTTATACCACACACTATTTCAGTATAATACTGCAGATAAAATGAAGAATATTCTTTATATTTATAAACACGAAGTAACAACAAAATGTTAGATTAAAAGGGAGGTATATATATATATATATATATATATATATATATATATATATATATATATATATATATATATATTATATATATATATATATATATATATATATATATATATATATATATATATATCAATTAGGACCCTGTTACGGCCAGGGACGCGCGAAGATCTTAACGGTCGTTTAATGATTTTATTGCATCAAGTTGCCAAATCACTTTCTTAGATCTTGAAAAATACTATACTCACACTTGAAATTTTCACACTTTGACTAGTAGTAGTAGCTAAACGATTTAAGCTAAGAGATACTTAGTTGTCCATTCTTACCGTAAGGTCTGATAACTTACCTAAAAATAGTAACTTCCAATAGTTACGTAAATCATAATTTTATCACACAACCGCATCTTTGAATAGATTTTCTAGACTAAGAAACATATGCGCTCTGTGTTTAAAAAGAAAAAAAATGACCAAAACCGTAAGAACTTAATTTATTAACGCTTTCCCAATATCAATACAATATAAATTATTATCTCTACACCCAACATAAAGTTTATTCTTAAGAACACAGGGTGACGAAAAACTTCGGTCAGGTAACTGATATCTGAATACAATAATTCCAGAACTTCTATCAACAGCGTATAAAATACCAGTGTTACATACACATATAACCAATACTTTATTTCCAAACTTAGAAACAGAAGGAGTTGAGGAGATTTCTGATTCTAGTTGGAAACTATTTGATATTTCCAGATCATCATTAGACACTGTAACTTCATACACCTTAGAGTTATGACAGCCAAAGTAGAATTTGTCTTCGTACACGGTTAGAGAAGAAAATATATTACCATTGATTTTTTGAGTACATTTTGGATCTCCAGTTAAAGATATGCAATGCAACATACCTAAAATTGATTAAGTAGCTAACCAATAGGAGATTTTAAGTTTAAATTTTAATCTTTGTGATTACACAATCACAAGGATTAATATTTTAGTTTAGTTAACATTTATTTAATTCATATTAAATCAATAAATGAAAGTTGAAAAATGATTGATCCATCTTAAAAATGAGAATGAAAAGAACATTCAGGAGATCTTGAAACTGCTGGTTTCATGTAAGGCATTTTAGTACGAATTTGAATATTTATAGCTCTAAAACGGTTTAAAGGGATTTAATGAGCTTTTGAGAGTTTTAGAGAAATTTATGGAGTATTGTACAGAGAATGATTTTTCAGCCAGTACACCTGGGTGTAGTAAAGATACATCAAAAACAATTAATTTTGACAGTAATCGAGACTACTGTAACCATGCTACGATTAAAATTAACCATCTGTTAATAATAGACTACATTATAATTAAAGACGATACCACTATCAAGATGTAAGAGTAAAGAGAGGGGCAGAATGTGGAACAGACCATAGAATACTAGTAGCAAATATAAAAGTCCCGTGGTACAAGACAATAAAACAGAGGCACAATAGATAAAGAAAACAGAAATATTAATGAGATAACAGAAAAAGCAGACAAAGAAATAAAATACAAAATACACTTACTGCACGACGAAACGATAAGAGACCTATACAGACGACGATTAGATCAAAAATTAAATGAATTTAACTACGACAACCTCCAACAGATGTATGACCACATAAAAGAATGGATCAAACAGCCGGCCCTAGAAGCATTAGGTAATGAAGACAACGAAAACAAAAAACATAAAATTAGAATCTGTGAAAAAACCAAAGAATGTATACAGGAGAAAAAAAGACTATACGAAAAATGGCTGAATACAAAATCAGAAGAAGATCTACAGAAATATAAAGAGAAAAATGCAGAAACGAGAAGGATGATAAACAAAGAAAAGAACGAGAAATGGGAAAAAGCGTGCGAACATGTAGAACAGTATATAGGAGAACCACAGAGTCATGGAGAATAATTAAAGCATTAAGGACCAACAATAGAGAGAAGACGTATATAGAGTATATCTCAGAAAGCGAGTGGGAAGAATATTATAAAAAACTGCTAACAGTAGACAGACAAGAATTCCAAAAAGAGAACACTGAAGAACAGAAAAAAAAGAAATAGAACTAAGCTATGAAGAAGTAAAGAAGACAATAAAAATACTCAAAAATAATAAATCTGCAGGGCCTAGAGGTGTGGTAAACGAAATGATTAAGTACGGGTCTAATAAATTACATCGAATGCTGAGAAATATGTTCCACAGAGCAATAAATGGAGAAAAAATACCAGAGGAATGGTCAATATTTAGGAACCATCATTTCAAAAAATGCAACATCAGAAGAAGAGATCAAAGATAGATTAGGACAAACGCGGACATGCATAAGACAATTAAATTCGATCCTGTGGGACAAACACATTACAAAGAGAAACAAAACACGCATATACAAATCAATAATACAAAGCATAATGACATACGGGTCAGAAACATGAACGATCAACAAAAGAAATAAATCTAAAATGAACGCGGTAGAGAGTGTAGTGACACATATGGAGAGAATACCAAATGAAGAAATAAGAAGCAGAATGAACATTAAAGAGAATGCAATAAACACCATTGAAGAAAAACGATTAAAATGGTATAAGACGGAGCGAAGATAATAGGTGGATAAAGAAAATAACGGAGTGGGAGGAGAGGGAGAAGAAAAAGAGGAAGACCCAGACGATCGGGGACAGACAATGTGGACGAGGCTATGGAGGACAGGGGTTTAACAGATGGAGACTTGGAAGATAGAAAAGGATGGAATCAAAGGCTGAGAGAAGGAAGACAGCGTCAGCTGTAGAAAATCCTTGATATACATACAATTATCTAATATTTTATTTGCTTTATTGTAAAAACGACGGCACAATAAAGAAAGAAAGATTTGTTCTGGGCGTCGGTTGACTTTGTGGGCAGTTTTTCAATGGCTCTCTATCTGCCTGGCGGTGGCCAAGTGACAACGCACTCTATCAAAACGTCAAATTCACGTTTAGTTTATTTATTTACAGCAAACGTTTATAAATTTTGCAATATGTCGTGGGTAAAGTGAGGTAAAGATCAATATTACTGCAGGTTTTTTTAAAGGTATCTATAGACTAGACTAGCAACAAATGTGATAGTTTGTGTCGTTCGGTACAGCTGGTTTAGTTATAAATATGTCACACACGAGACGAAAATATTTTATGTGGAGATCGACTGTGTATTTAAGGTACATAAAAATAATAAACAAATAAGTTTTTAGACCTGTTTTCTCACTTTAGTACTAAAAAAAATCTTACATTTCTTACAAGAAAATCGTTTGCCATTTCGGTATTAATCTGGGAAAAGTTAAAGGAAAAATCTATTTGAAATTCTGCTTTTATTTTGCTCAAACCCAAGCAGTTCTAACTTAAAAGTCAAAATTAGCTGTTAAGTTGTTCTCGCGCGTTACCGAGGAATTATTTTCAAATAATAGATAAAAAAATTCTTAATTATTGTTAAATATTATTTTTACTAGGTGTTTCCTAATATTATTTTCATTTGTTATTAGATTAATTTTATCTGAAATTTGAAAATCTGTAATTGTTGAATAAAATCGTATATTTGGCAACACAGGCCTGTGCTGAATCTAGTTCGTACAATAACGGTCTTTCAGGAGTGGGTAGGTTGGGTTGGTAAAATCTTGTATTCTACATGACCACACGAGTTACCTGTTTCAATACATGCAGTGACTTTCATAATACTCTATATATATATATATATATATATATATATATATATATATATATATATATATATATATACATATATAGAAAATTTAAATTAAAAACTCATCAAAACTTGTATAAATCATAAACAAGATAGCTACCAGTTACACAAGGCCAAATAATAGAGTCATTTATGATACAAGGTGTACCAAACACAGGACCATTCAATTGGTAAGTCCAAATTACAGAACCATCTTTTTCATTTAATGCATAAGAAACTCCCTTAGTTGTAGCTGCAAAGATTATATTTAAATTTTCAGAATATATAGGGTCAGCTCGAATACATCCTAAGAGTTTAGTTTTCCAAAGAAGGGTGCCATTCTAAAATTGATTATTCCAGAGAAATTATAGGGACAAAAATTATTAGAAAACTTACTACTTACCTCGGTACTTAAGCAATACATAAAGTTATCATAAGAACCAAAAACAATAGCACGAGATTCTTGGCAAAGGCTCGCCGTATTGGTTATTTTGTCTAACGTATGGTATTCCCAGAAAACTGCTTTACGGGATAAATCAATACAATACATTGTACCATTACAGCAACCAATATAAATAAAATTCCCACATTCTGAAAACACAAGATCTTGCATCCATTTCCTGGGGGAAAGTTAATTTTAAATACTCATTTCCATTTTCATTCAAAATAGCAAAAATGTGAGCAAAACTAGCAGATGCGATATATGTTTTATTCCTAAAAATAATGCTTATAAATGCCTTTGTAAATAATAATGTTTTCAGTAATTATTTTTTTGGAAAAACTGGATGTTTTTAAATTAATTTCAAATTCGCTCGTCACCGCTCTATAATTTAAAAACACTCTATGTAAACAGCACCCAGCGAAACGATGCCCGGATACCGGGCGCCCTCCGGGTGTAAGTAGCCTTGCTGTGGCATCCAGGCTCTGCCGCAGTCGACCATTCTTTCCTAGGATACTCGTGGGAACACTATGTCACAAAATAATAATTATACTAGTGATAATGGCAGGGTGCTGAGGAGGCGGACCCCTGTCGTACAAACAGCTACAGCACCCCCACAACAACAACAACGACAAACGATCCAACCAACCGCCTCGGCTGAAACTACTCCCGATAGTTTTACCAGATCCGACATTGTAGGTGATGGAAATTGCCTTTTCCGTGCAGTTAGCTTACACTTATATGGCCACCAAAACCATCATGAAAGACTCCGAGAGGCTGCTCTAAGATATATACAACAAAACTGGTCGGAACTTAACATATTTTCATTAATTGGGGACGACGATATGAAAGACTTCAATAACTACTATAACTATATGAGGAAAAATGGCACCTATGGAACGAGCCTAGAGATACTTGCCCTCTCGGAAACCCAGAATAGGAACTTTCATATCTTCTCAAAACAACGAAGAACAAGAGATACAAAAATAACTTTTAGGGACAAGCCAACAATAATAAGCACAAGAAAACACACCGAAACTATTTACCTTCTACTAACAGGCAACCCAATGTCGGGACACTTTGAGCTTCTGACACCACAAAACACTAAAAACATCCCAAACAACAGTAGACCAATAAAAGAAGCATCGGGCGAGCGACGTAACGGTCGAGGACGTCGCGGGAAATGGCAGCTCGACCAAAACGATGAAGACCGGGCAACTGACAATGGACCTGCCAAAAGTGTTGTGCCGGCGAGTAAGCCGACACCCACCAAGGCGGGAAAGTCAAGGCAACGCATGAGTTATACTACAGGAACAAACGAACACACCATGCGTTGCTTTGATAAAAGCACAAGTCCTGACAAAGAAACCACTGAGAAGATAATCACTCGCCGCCTAGACCCACCACCATCAATCCCAAACGCAACCGACGAAGTATTTAATCAAAAACTCCCGCAACGACAAAGAAATCCCAACAGCACAAAACCAAAATTCAAACGGCAAATAAGAATAGAAAACCAAATCAACAACATCAGGAGATATCTAGGACACCTTACCCAGTTTATCAACGGGAACGTGCCCAAACGAGTCACGCAGAGTATAAACAAGATCAAGTCCGGGTCTCCCGACAGAACACTGAAAGAAATCCTGGATACTCTGAAACAAAAATTATCCGTATATGCCGCAAGACTTCGTAGATACAAAGAACCAAATGAGAGGAAAGATACCAACAACCTCTTCCGAAGAAGCCAAACACAGTTCTACCGGAAAACTATGCACAGCAAACAGACAGCGGTGACCGAACCATCAAACAAACAAGAACTCGCAGATCATTGGAAAAGTATCTGGTCAGAACCCAAACTACCCAATAATAACACCACTCCGCGTACGACGCTTTTCAAGCAATCTTTTATATGGAGAACGTCATCCCTTTGGAATAATTTGCCCAGCGCTGTGTTTCCCACCGAGTACAATTTACAGCGATTCAAGAACAACGTGAATCGCTTTTTCCGCACTCGTGCCGCTCCTGGAGCGCTTTAGGGACTTCCCTGCAGCACGTGTGCTAGACCAATAAAAAAAAAAAAAGGACCTATTAAACTTCCCACCCTATGTGTAATATTTGAAGCTTCGCAAACCATTATCGGTGACTTGCTCAAGGGTACCTAAATGCGCATGTCCGAGAACATCGTAGTATATGGAACTGAACAGTTGAAGTTTGCCCCCTACTACAAGTGAAAGTGAACAAGAGCACTTAAGCCTTTAAAAGTTCTAATACCAAAGAGGAACGAGTTAAATAGTATTCCCAAAGAGATGACTGATCTGTTATACAGATGGATCAAAACAAAAGAAAAAACAAGGGAGTAGGTGCACACTGCCAACAGGCAGGGACAAAATTATCCAGTTGCTGAAAAGTTTTTAGTCTGACGCATAGATATCGCCCTTTTCAAAAAATCCATATGATTTTTAGGAAGCACCAACCTTCAAATGATACGTGTCAAAATTTCATGACATTTCGACGATTATTTTACAAGTTACAGTGGTTTTAGTGACGCTACTTGTGATATTTTCAAAACAATGGAAAAAATCGAATTTCGTGTGTTGATTAAACACTATTTTTTGATGGGAAAAAATGCCATTCTAACAAAGCAATGGCTTGATAAATGTTACGGGGACTCTGCCCCTGGAAAATCACTCATCATTTACTGGTAAGCTGATTTTAAACGCGGTCGTATAGGCAGAAATGATGCTAAACGCTATGGACCTATGGACGCCCAAATGACGTGGTTACTCCGGAAAACATAAAAAAAATCCACAAAATTGTTTTGGATGACCGTAAAGTGAGATAGCTGACGACACCATAAAGGTATCAAAAGAACGTGTTGGTCATATTTTGCATGAATATTTGGGCATGAGAAAGCTCTGTTCGAAATGAGTACCACGTTTGCTTGCAGCGGACCAAAAACAACATGTTGATGATTCTGAGCGCTGTGTGGACCTGTTTAAGCGCAATAAAAAGGATTTTTTCATGCGATATGTGACAATGGATGAAACATGGATTCACCACTATATACCGGAATTAAATCGGCAGGCAGCTGAGTTGACTGCAGCCGGTGAAAGCCGCCTGAAGCGACCAAAGACAAGACAGGAAGGTTTTGGCTTCTATATTTTGGGATGCGCATGGAATAATTTTCATCGATTACGCTGAGAAGGGGAAAAACCGTCAAGAGTGAATATTATATAGTTATTGGTGCGTTTTGAAGGCACAAATCGTAAAGAAACGGTCCAAATAAACAAGAAAAAAGTGCTCTTTCATCAAGACAATGCATCGTGTCACAAGTCAATACGATAACAAAATTGCATGAATTGAAGTTCGAATTGCTCCCTCGTCCACCGTATTCTCCAGATTTGGCTTCCAGCGACTATTATCTATTCGCTGACCTCAAAAAAAATTCTGGCGAGAAAGAGATTTGGCTCCAATGAAGAAGTTATCGCCAAAACTGAGGCCTACTTTGAAGGCAAAAACAAATCCTTCTACAAGAAAGGCATAGAACGGTTAAAAAAGCGTTGGACTGATTGTATCGCTCTTGAAGGAGACTATGTTGATAAATAAAGTTGAATTTTGTTAAAAAAAATGTGTTTTAAGTAGCTAGACTAAAAATTCAGCCTAGGACTGGTTGAGCGGGAGTGAAATGGAACCTAATGAGGACCGTATACCTCTGGTCGGACAGCAGAGCTTTACAGGACACCACCACTTGAATAAGATACGGTAACGATTGTTCAAGTGATAATATAGGGATCCTTAAGAGGTCAGGCACCAACTTATATCACTAACATTCGGGTCAAGGGTCATCTATTCTGCATGTGTGGTTGGAAGGAGAGCCCTTTATGTCTTGCCCGGTAATTATGAAGGCTATAGAAATTCAATTGGGATTTCCAATATTGTTGGACCAGACGATTAAGAGTATTCATTTTAAACAATATCAATCTTCCATAACCCCATAAATAAAACAGGCGTACAAAGGCTTCTTAAGAGATCTAAGTACTGTCATCTGTCAGTCGTAATCTATCTACCTAACATGAATAAATATTTTCTAGTTATCTACAAAACACCACGAGATATAATGGTTTGTGGAAATAGAGTGCTTCAAATCCTCATTCTCAACACCGAAGTCCGAAGTCCAATACGAGGTCCGATCCAAGAGTTCCCAGACTAACGCTATACAAAAAAAAAACCGGTCAAGTGCAAGTTGGACTTGCGCAATTAGTGTTCCGTACGGTAATTGCTTTTAAAATAAAAAAATTGTTAGTATAAAATGATCAGTGACTTCACAAAACACACCGCAAATGAGTTTTCAATAAAAGAATTTAGATTACAAACACGTCTAATCAGGTACTGACAGACCAACCAGAATAAGACAAAAACTTCCTGACATGTATATATCTTAAGATCCAATATGTATTTTCACGTTTTTTTCTTAGTCAATAATGTATAATAGTTATAGCATTTTAGGTAGCTAATAGTCAATAAATCAATCTAACTTAATCTAGAATCTAGTAGTAAAAGCTCAAAACAAATATTTACTACCTAAATATTTGTTTAATTATAAACAAATAAAATAAAATTATTTTGTCTCGGTACCTAATGCCTAAAACAGTTTAATTAGTCCCGGTTCAATTCACAACTTTCGATGAAATAAACTTTCACCATTTTGTTGGTCAAATAGTCTTTTTTTACCAGATAAATTATCAAATGTAATGCTCTCGTGATAATTTTCGCTCAATCTATACCTTATGGAGACTAATATAGAATTTTTTAAAAATTTTTTGATCAGTACTTTTCGAGATAAGGTGAGGAGACAAGGGTTTTTGGCCATTTTTTAAAATAATATGAATAAAACTGTGCGCAAGTACATACATATTTTTGAACACATGCTCTCATTTGACTACTACTCGTTGACCGGTAATTTTTTTTTCACTTCCGATTTCATTCTCACCCCCCCCCCCAGTCATCCCTTAAGTCAAAATTTAATTTTCAAAACCGTACAGCTCTGACTGAGCGATCAATTCTTATATTTGTGCTAAATTTCAACTTTCTATGTCCAATAATTTCGGAGAAAATCGGGTATGATAGATGGACGAACGGACACCGAAGTGATCCCATAAGTGTTCCGTGCGCAACACCAAGAAGGCAAAATAGTATCAGCTCGCGCCGATAGGTGACGGTAGGTACATCCCTAACAATGCTGCGTGACAAATTTCAACTTGTTTGTTCTGTATGCATGCTTGTGTAAAGGTCTAATGGTGTCTGTGCGATTTTTACAACTGATATGAAAAAGAGCAACGTGTATTTCAAATTTTGTCATAAACTGGGAGAAAGTGTTACGACGAAACCCAAAGTTGTGTGCAAATTCTCGAGTGGTTTCTCGCAATTTAAAGTCAGCCGAAATTCGGTAGCAGATGATGAGCGATCCACGCTTGAAATCTTCTATGAAGTTCAACAGATCATTCGTGAAAACCATCGTAAGATAATTCTGAACATCTCTGGCTGCTTATCGGTTAAGAAGCTAAAACTTTCTTCCCCTGCATCTCGACAATGTACCGGCTCACAGTTCGTTTTATACGCAACAGTTTTTAGTGAAGAATTTTATGAGTGTCATCTCCCATCCCCTTATTTGCTTGATTAGGCACCCTATCACTTTGAACTGTTTCCCCATATGAGATGAAGTGGAAAAAATGGTGGGATCAATGTATTCGGCTTTGATGGTGACGGGAGTCACAAAGCCTAAAAGTAACTACTTCATATTTTACAGCGTTAGTCCGGGAATTTTTTGACCACACCGCGTATACTAGTTCATGTTAGTTTACAAAATACCATCAAATATCATGGTTTCTGAAAATAGAATGCCTCCAATCCTCATTTTTAACATCAAACGTACAGTCTGTGAAGTGAGAACGTGTCCGCGATAATTCATTTTTGGTAGATGCAAGTCTAGAGATTCAACAGAAAATCGATAGATGGGACCTTTATCTACGACGCATTTTAGTAAAAGCACCAGTCGATTCCGAACGTCGAAATCACGTAAAATCTAAAATGAGTCACTTGTTTGCGCATCGGTTCGAGGCAGTCTTTCTTTGTTCCCATCCAAAGAGGCCTAAAATGACATACTCGGTTTCCGCTAAATATAATAAAAAGTCAGTATAGTTTGTGAAGAAGTGGGTACAACATTTTAACCAGACGAAAAATGTCGACTTTCTAAAACATGGCTCGGTAGGCGAAGTCACTTCAAAAGTTGAAAAACGAATCGAGTCTTTGTTTTCACGGGACCCGAAATTGACACTGCGTCAAGGAGCGGTAAAATTAAGAAAACAGGGTTGAACTGTGTCCCATGAAACCATTTGATAACATCTTCGTGCTCAGGATGTTAAATCCCGGAGCACGTTGAAGAAACCTCTGCTGGGCAAAAATTATGTCGCGAAGCGGCTCGCTTGGATCCACGATAAGATATTAGAGTGGCCCTCACAATTGCCGGACGCCAACCCTCTTGTAAAGAGAAAGTTCAGAGGAAAAACTCTGAGGACTTTGGCTCAGTTGTCTCGCGAGATTCGAAAAATTTGCAGAGTATGCAGAAAATCTCGTCGGCAGCATGCCTCAAAGATGCCAGGCGATTATTGATGCGAGAGGCGATTGGACAACTTACTAAGGTAAGTGCGGCTTTGTTAGCACACCAAAGAATACATTGATGGCAAAAAATGTTCTCAAAACACATTTTTCAAGAATACGAGCGGTAAAGTTCTTGCTTGACAGACAGTAGCTTACTCTATATAATGAACTAGATATACAACATTACATTTAAAGCATGCCATTTTTACCTCCTTTCAAAAATTAATGGAGCAGAATCAACACAGCCTTTCAGATCATACGTCCAAATGACTAAATTAGGCCTCTTTCTATTCTCTATTATCAGTTGTGCTGGTTCTTCTTCAATCTCAACTTCTACCAATTTTCTTTTTAAAGACATTTTATTCTGCACATAACTTAAACAAGATTCTACACTTTCATTAAGTAATAATGTAACTAACTCTCCAGGAGGGCCACCTCCAATGTGTTCCTGAAACTCTGATAAAAACTGCATTGCAAGAATAGAATTTCCACCCAATTCGAAGAAGCTATATTTTCCTAAAGTTTCCAAATTGTTATTCAGTTCTGTTTTTAAATATTGACTCAAAACATTTGTAAATGCATGGGCGGGATTAAATTTTTCCACCTCTATCTTATTCAAAGAATTTTCATATAACATTTCTAAAGATTTATCACAAATTTTTCCATGTTCATTAAGAGGAAACTGTGTCACTACATCTATGTAGTCAGGAAACTCAGTTTCTGAAATAATTTTTAACAATTTAACTCTAAATTTGTCAAGTAACCTTATTTTTGTGTTTTTATTGAAATACTCTTCTATTAAAATAAAAGCTAACAGCTTATTGTAATGCGTTGAGTACATAAGTCTACTTTGAAGGTTGGTTTCCTTAAAAATTATCTCTTCTATCTTGTATAGATTTACTTTGTGGCCAAGACGTTTAAAAATTCGACTTTTTCTTCCTCTATAAACAAATCCCTGGTTAGTAAGCTCCCCTAGATCTCCCGTTTTGACTATAAAGGGAAAGGTTGAACTTATCTCATTATCATTTAACAGACAGTTCCTTGTATTGCTTCCTATAAAAAAATATGTTAGATTATGAAAAAATTTTCAACTTCACATATCTTACCTATACAAATTTCCCCAATGCCGTTCAACACCATTTCATCATTATCATTGCGTAATTCAATAAAAGTTTCAGCTAATGCCTCTCCTAGTGTAACTTGGTTACCGTTGCTGAATTCTGGTACATTTAAAATTGTAGCCCAACACGATAGTTCTGTAACTCCATATAAATTGAAGATTTTAAGTTCCTTTCTCCGCCGATATTGTAGTATTTCTTGTGGAAATTGTTCACCTCCAAATGCTAATATTTTAAGACACGAATCCCATAATATACTAGCTATTTGTTGTTTGTTCCATCTAAAAGTAATTTGTGGTCCAATTAGACCGTCCAAAAATATAAGTTCATAATGGATCGTATAAGTCAATTCTCTAGTTTACTTTCCATGCTAGGAGAAGTATTGTAAGGTAAAATAAAATTTTTTGAAAATTATTTACACAGTGTGTTACTTGTAAACGTGCAGTTCTAAACTAAACACTAAATTTGACTCTCACAACAAAGAATAACTTAATACAATCTACTTTATGCTGAAATATTAATAAAAAAAATTGAAAATTTACCTTGTTCAAATAATCAAAAAAAAGTATTTAATGATTAAAAAACTACAATACTCTCAAAATCGCTCCAAACGGAACATATGCTCTTTGCCAATGAAATAAGTGCCTATGTTAAAGAATAACATTCAAATGCGGACGATACAGATAAAAACATTTTCAGATATGATAAGAAAAACCTCTTGATGTGCAAATAAAAATGTAATGTATTATTTATTATAAAGTTGGAAGTTAAAAAAATTATATTGGGTGTTATCAAAAAACCCTAAGACTACAATACTTCCTGTTAGCAAGGAAAAGTATATACAATAATTTAACTATTGTTCCATAAGTACAGTTCTGCCATCTTAACTGTTTATATTTCTAAAACTTCTTTACTCAACATTTTTTTATGGTAGTCTGTAATCAGATCCTAATTCCTTAGAAATATATTAGAAATAACGGAAAAACAATAACACTTTTAGCTGTCTACCTTATTCCTTTCAACCCATATATATGTATGTATATATGTAGGTATATATATATGTATGTATGTATGTATATATATATATATATGTAGATATATATATATATATATATATATATATATATATATATATATATATATATATATATATATATATATATATATATATATATATATATATATATATATACATATATATACATACTGGGTGCGGCGCCAAAATCCGGACAAAATTCAATTTGAATTTCCCGCCATTCTATACCACTTCGAGAGGTCGTGACTGGTGTCTAAATAGCTTGATGTATGTACTAAACATTCATAACCTCGAAACAGTCGCAATGTTGAAACCAAGTGCGGAGCCGCGATTATCGAAAGTGTTCGCACTGGGCGCTCAGCAACAGAAATCACTCGATTCTTCGGGTACCCAAGATCAACTATGTATGATGTTGTCGCGAAGTATAACGAGTCGGAGAAGTCCAACAAAGATTTGGTAACACCGGAAAACTCACTCGAAGAAGCGCGTTGTCAGGACGCCCGAAATCATTCAATAGGCTCCCAACAGCCCAGAATTAAATCCTTTGGACTTTTATGTATGGAGCGTGGTTGAAAGGGTCACTAACAAGTTCAGACATCCAAATGACTCCATTGAGAGCCGCTATTGAAGCGGCATTCGCCGATATGGACCGTGACTCATTAAAACGGGCCTGCGACCGCTTCAGATCGAGAATGGAGGCGATATTGAGTTAATGTGTTCTTTATGACCCAACAAACAATTTAGTAAAAAAAAAATAATTATAAACTTCTCCATTTTTGCAATAAAAATGTTTAATTTGTCCGAATTTTGGCGCCACATCATATATACCTATATCTATATCTATATATGTATATATACATATATATATTATATATATATATATATATATATATATATATATATATATGTAGAAAAAATATTTAATATTAACTATCCAATATCTTAACCAAAAACTAGCAAAAATTCTCATAAGACTATTAAAACAATACAATGACTTCCACCCCTTTCACCCTGTTCCAATGTTAATGATGAAATTATCAAAAAAAAAATGTAATGTTTTGATTTCCTGCCTGAAAGAACTCCGAAACAGTCCTACTACTTCTCCACCCCTTTGACATCTTATATGTTTTATTATAAATGATTATACTTAAAATTTGCCCATACTCTCATCCAAAGAACCTGGAAAAATTCCCATAATACTACTGAAACTATTTTCCCATCTCTTTCACCCCCTTCCCCTATTAAAATTGTAAATTAAAAAAGTAACCTAATTTTCATATTCCTACAGTCCAAGAACCCTGAAAAAGGCATATAGCACAATTTATATGAAGCAACGCCTCTAGCCTCTACCCCACCCCATTAACTCCTTATTTACTTTACTAAAAATATACTTAAAATTTAGCCAGTTCAATAACCGAAAAAACTTGCAAAAATTCTCAAAATAGTATTGAAAACACATAGTATTTAACGAACTCCATCCCTTTTTACTCCCTTCTTGGGTTAAAATTGAAAATAATAAAAAACAATCTAATTTTTGAATTTCTTGACTCTAAAACCCTTGAAAAGGGCATATAACTTTATATATACAACAACCTCTCTAATCTCCACCACCATATTTTACTATAAATATTTATGCAAGTAATTTGTTTATTATCCCAACAAAAAAACCAGGAAAAATGACCATATTAGTATCAAAACAATATAAAATTTATCAGCCCTCACTCCCTCCGCCTTAAGCGATTTCAGTTGGAAGCTATAGGCTTCATCCTCCCATGAGGTATTTTATATATATATATATATATATATATATATATATATATATATATATATATATATATATATATATATATAGATATATACCTAAGCTGGAAATTGATATCTCATTTTGCTCGAGAGTTAACGTGCCAACAGACCAACAGACTGACGGAAATAAAAGTATTCATGAAAAAATCACAGATTGTGATTTTTTCATGAAGACTTTCCTTCAGCAAGGAACATAAAAGTAACTTTACACAAACTATGAAAAAAAGTATAATTTCACAACAATCATAAAATAATTTCTTTAATTAAACAAAATTTCCAGCATACCTTAAAAAGATTGATGGCACAATTTGAAGAAAACTAGCACATCCAATTTTGAACAGAGCATCATATATAAATGTTGGATTCAGTGAAACCAATTTTGGGACAATAACAAGGGTGGCTTGACAAAACATTCCTAATAAAAATTCAACTAGAGTGGGGTCAAACGTCAGTGGGGTTCCCCAGTAAATCACGTGAGCATCTGAGAGCGCAAAATATTTACTAAAATAAAATCAAGAATAAAGTGACCTTTAACAAAGAAAAAATAATAATGAAGACAATGAACATCATTTTTGAAATACTAGTAGTTTCAAAACATCTTAACGAATTGTGATGAGCTTTTTAAATTTAAAACAGTTTGTAATTTATTTATACCTACTTTAAGCTAAGCACATTTCTTTCAATACAAGAGTGTGGTACTCTAACAATTTTGTTTTCACCAGTAGAACCGGATGTCTGTACAACACAAAAAATATCTTTAAAATCAAATTGTTTTTCATTTTCTAAATAAACACTATTCCTCCATAAGTTTAATTCATCTTTTACCGACAGTTGCAATATGTCTGTCAAAACAAAGTTTTCTCCTAATGGATTTTCTTCATAGGACAGTATCCATTCAATATTTAAAATTTTAGTAGTTTTTATTAAAGTTTGTTTAGTTAAAAACACAAAAGTATAATGAAGCTCCTGAAAACTGTAACTTCTATTAATAACATTATCTGTACTGAGAAATCATGGTTTTTGGAATTAAATACTGACTATTCACTGTTCTTATTGAGAAAAGTAAAAGTGTCTGAAGATGCCTAGCGAATGTATCTCCAATTTGATATGATTTAATCCCACAAACCATGATTTACCTTCTAATCAGAGCCACAAAGACTTTCAATCCACTATTTATTATAACTTTTTTTTAACTATGAAAACAAGTGCAAAAAATGAAGATATAAAACATAACTTTGATAAAGACATAATAGAAACAAAATAGCAAATTTATTTAAAATGTTATTTATTTATTGCTCACCTTAATATAACTGAAGGTATGAAAACATTCTTCTCCATAAATAAACCAATACACACATTATCTTTTTTAACATTTTTCAGTATAAATTTTTTAATATCATCAGCAAATTCAAGCACTTCAGTGTAAGTAACTTTTTTAAGTACTCCATTTTGTGAGCATAATAGTATGGCTGGTTTCTCTGCATTTTTGGTGGCACAAAAGATATTTAGGTTCAGTAATTCCATTCAATTATATATTGAAATGCTTATCTATTTTTCAACATATTTGAGACCTAAAAGTATAACACAACTAAATGAATAACATACATACACTAAAGAGTAAAAATTTTCATTTGCAAAGTTGATGACAAAATTGTCATAATATGAGACACCTTAGCAAAACCGTGTCAGGAACAATATATTTAAAAGGCTCAGAATATGAATAAATAATAAATAAATCATTTAAAAAAATAAAACAAACTTTTGTTGCTATTTGGCTCCGAGGTATCACTGAGATTATACCATGACTTAAAGAATATCCGTTAAATATATAACAGTCTACTAATGCTCAATCAGATGTGATCCAAACCAAGAGTGTCATACTTCTAAAACCATAATATTAAACCTTGTTGCAGTAGGATTAAATATCTAACATTGCAACTGGATGTTAAAGAAGCAACTAAAACTGATGCAGCCACACCATTCCTGTAAGTGTGTGTGCGAATAATCTTTCTAATAACCAAAACATAGTCTCACTAATACCACAATTTTCATAAAACCCAAACTAGTTGCCGACTAATGTATTATTATTTAATGCCCTTATGCATTACCACTAATTCCATGATAGAAGTATTACTTTGAATAATAAATGAGAAGATCTAAAATTTAATAATTCGTACCTGAAAAACTACCAAAGGGTTCAAATATTCTCTTCAAGTAAAAATATAACATTCAAAAATTTTAAAAAACGTACCACTCAACCTCAAATCATAGAACTTCACTGGTTCCAGATTATATTACCAGATTTTTGTAAAATTAACATATGTACCGAGCCACTAAATCGAGGAAATATTCTTGAACGTATTCCAAGAGAGAAAAATATCAATAATCGAGATTTTACATTAATCAGTGGCGTGCAAGGGGTGGAGCATATAGATACAAAGGGCGTTTCTTTAAGAGTAAAAACAGAACACAAAGGGTGAACTATTTATAAAGGGGAAGCGTCAATCGACAAACAGGGGAGCGAGACTCCTTGTCGCACAAAAAAGACCATTTTGCATTAGAACTCTAGAAGTTTTAACTCCTCTCATCAGAGTAAACCGAAAATCAATGACGGGAGGGGGGCATGAGATATTTCACAAAAAGAACTCCTACAGAATTGGTAACTCTAAAAACTTAAATTCAAATTAAAAATCGATGACTGGACGGTGAACATTTTGCACAAACGTGAACTTCTGATTGAAAAACGTTCCGTTTGTATCTGTAAAACTTGTTATAGTTTGTTATTTATAGTTTACAAATTTATACCAACTACTTTTTTTTAGGGTTCCTATCGGGGGGCCATACACCCATACACGTATATGTTTTGTATTATTTTATAAAAATAGTCAAAAGTTGCTATCCCTACCCTATCTTTAAGAGTACTGATCAAAAAATTTGAAAAAAAGTCTGGAATATTCTCCATAAGATGTAGATCGAGCGAAAATGATCACGAGTGCATTACGTTTGATAATTTATTTGGTATAAAAAAAAACTATTTGGATTGGCAAAATGTTTTTTTCGTGGACAGTTGTGAATTTAACCGGGACTAAGAGCAACGAAATATCAATATGTATTCTGTGCAATCAGTAATATACTTATATACTTTTCAGTACATTACTTTTTTGAGCATTTGGCCAATCACCGATAAAATAAATTTCCATGATGACTGGTGACCAACGTATAGGTACCGACACCAAATATTTTTATTTGTTTATAATTAAACAAATATTTAAGTATAGCCTGTCCCAAAATATAAGTTCCTGATTTTTGGCATTTTAAGTGGGCAATATAAAAATTCTGACCTTTTGTTTATGATAGGTTGCCGAGGACTTAAGAATTTTATTCATTAATACAAATAAATAAAATTATAAGTGTTTTTGGGGATGTTTATTTATAGATGCATGTAAAAACAAATGGATAAGAAGTACAAATATACAGTTTGAATGAAGGGGGGACATATTGTATAAATAAAAATATATTTTAACTTAGGCCTAATTCGGTTTCACCATCACTGTCATCAGCTGAGGTAATTATCAGTGGTTTTATATTATTTACATAAATATATGAATCTTCAACTTTAACAACGTGCAGAATCAAATTCTTCCAGCTTTCACAAGATATATAATTTATAACTTTTTTTACTAATTCAACCACTGACACGCTTAAAGTAGGAGAAACATTTTGTGCCCTTATTTTTGATTTAACTTGATGCCAAATATGTTCAATTGGATTAAACACACAATAATACGGAGGAAGGATCAAAACAGTGTGTGCCATTTTCTCAGCCATACTATCACATACATATTTCTTTTTCAATTTATAATCTTTCAAAACTTCCAAAAGATCACTTTTTTAAAACTAAAGTCAAAATAAATGTAATTTTCTAACACATATTCCTGTATTTCCGATTTGGTGTTGGCTGCATTAGGAACCTTATTTAGTAGGCGACTATGGTAACTTGCATTGTCCATAACTATAATACTCTGTTCGGGAACATTTGGCAAAAGGGAATTTTAAAATCAATTTTCAAAAAGTTCTACGGTCGTGTCTTCGTGATAGTCCAAACTAGAATCTTTTATGTTTTTGCAGATAATAGTAGATAATTGGAAACCCAGCCCTTTTCAGATCCAGCACGCAAAATGGTTATTCGTTTACCTTTATTTGAAGGTGCGTTAGTCCGACATTTTGTACTGCTGTTAAGCCACTCTTTTTGCACAGTGTCATGGGTAACTTTTACTACAAAGATGTCTCGCTTTTTATATATTCTTGGTAATCCTTATATTGAAGATGAATGTGTGGCTGAATTTCATAGAATACTTCAGCAATCAAGGTATGGAACACTAATTGCGCAATTCTGAATTGCGCTTGACCGAGCTTAAGGATTAGTATATTATATTTTGTACATTTTATGAAATTTTAACTTTAAAATATGCTATTTGAATAGCTACAATTGGAAGCCGTATTAACTAGCTCCAAATTATTAAAAATTGTTTTGATTTACCATTTCCAAGGTGTTTTTCTAAATTTCTAAGCGCCTCAATATAGCATTTTTATTTTAATCGATTGTTGCCATTGCCTTCGTTAAATATTAATAACTATATAGCAAAACAAAATAAACAAGGTAGGGTTAAATTTTAAAATAAAATACGTTAAAAATATTAACGTTAACATAAAGGGGAAATTTTAAAATAAGAGGCTATCTTATCTTTTTAATACTATATTAGCATAATTTTCTTTTACATAAATAATACTATTTGGTTTTTAAAATGCCTACAAGAATAAACTATAGTATGTATATATATTCTAGGCAAAGAGGACGGTATCTAAATGCACATTGTTTACAATAACAGCATCATAAAAAGCTCTAAAAATACTGCAAATATTATAATATACCATCTTGTTGTTTAAAGTACTGTTATCTAAAGTGTACTATATTGAAATTATAAATATTGACGTCAAATTTCGTGTCTACAGGATGCGTTAGTATTCAAAGAAATTTGAAATATATATACAGAGAGTAATGAAATTCACTGCATATATTGAAACAAAAAATTTTTGAAAATTTTTTAAAAAAAAAAGGAGCAAAAGTGCATTTCACCAAATATTTTATAAAATTACCCCCCCCCCCCCCAAGAAAGGTGGCTATTTGCAATGAAGCAAATAAAACTTTAGAGGCAAAAGAAGAAAAATTTCTTGGGAACAGCCGAGAACAGCTGAGAGAGGAGAGTAGGGGAAATCGAACCTCTGCTTAAAAGAATTGTAGATTAAAATATATTAATGTCTACAAAAATATTTCACGTGAAAGTGGATTTTCCACCGTTCAGAAAAACACGCAAAACGTTTTAAGATTAAAAAGCCAGAAACAAATCGATGCAATCATAAGCGGAGAAAGACGCGCGATATTGTGCAGTTATAAGGCACATCAGTGGCGGTGTGAAAAAAAGATTCATGACATCATTTTTTAGGGTCAATTTTTTTCCTTCATTATTGAGATCCGCCATTTAAGGTGAATTTTCTGCAATCGGTCTTGCTACAAGGGGGTGTCAGTTCCGATATATGCAGTGAATACCATAACATATATATATATATATATATATATATATATATATATATATATATATATATATATATATATATATATATATAATATATATATATATATATATATATATATATATATATATATATATATATATATATATATATATATATATATATATATATATATATATATATATATATATATATATATATATATATATATATATATATATATATATATATATATATATATATATATATATATATATATATATATATATATATATATATATATATATATATATATATATATATTATATATATATACATATATACATATATATATATATATATATATATATATATATATATATATATATATATATATATATATATATATATATATATATATATATATACATATATACATATATATACATATATATACATATATATATATATATATATATATATATATATATATATATATATATATATATATATATATACACACACAATTTTTATGCTTTTTGGTTCTTTTAGTGTCAGTACACCCTGTTTAATTTACTATAATAAATATAATAGTAGTTCAAGACACACCCTGTAAATTACTGTTAGCTGTAAATATTTACCTGTTAAATTAATAAAGATGAATCACAGTATTCTTTATATGGTTTTAAACCAATAGCTTAGCTACACATAATAAATAACATTTTAAAAATATCCGGACTATTTCAAAGTTTTAAACTTTGTTTAGGACCTCATTATAACTTTAAAAATACATGTGTATATTTAAAACCTGATTTTTGTGTATATTTTAATTAAATCAATCTTCAAGACACTGGCACACCCGAAAAATAGGTCTGATGGGACTCTCGTCATAAATTGATATCAAGAAAATTTTACATTTGGCGACTCTTTTAATCTACGAGTTCCATTTAGAACTGTATTAATTTCCCACTAAGAAAGATCTTTCGAGGGTGCCTGGGATCCCTTATTCCTTCAGTGCCATTGCTCGTAATAGTTTCTTTGTTTTTAAATCTTATTGCAACACTGTATAATAAAATACTGTTAGTGAATTAGGTTTTTTCAGTCTCAATATTTGTAGGAAATAGATAAAATTTAACACAAACAAAGAAAAGTTCATCATGAAAATACAAATTTAAATTTTTTAATGTTTTGGTCTAAAAAACTTTAGGTCTTTGAACTCATTTCCTCGATTTTCATAATTTTGTTTATAGTACATAATAAAAATATTTTTTTAAGCCGGGTACAGCAACAAAAACAAAACATTTCAGAGAAAATATAGAGTGTATACCAATAAATTAATGTTGCGTTTTCAATTAACGTTTAAGTTGAGGAAATTGCTTTCTGTTTCTAAAGGCACTTTTGTTACAGTAGAAAATATTTTGAGAAAAGTATAAATAACAAAACAAAATAATTACAGACGGCATACCATACTTAAATCTATGTATTTTATCCATCCTTACTGTTTAATTGCGCAAAAATGTATACCGATAATTAAAAAGGAATATTAACAAGATCTTTCATCTTTAATAATCGCATAAATTCTAGGAAGACTATTTTTTTAACAATAACAATTCTTTTGGCAAGTATTCTAACAATCTTTTTACCACAGATATGTATAACAATAATATGTATGTGAAAAATTAGTGTAAAAATTCTAATTATAAACCTTTTATCACCCATTGTTTATTCATAAGGCAAGATACTATAAAAGTGTACAATACAGATTTCTAAAACTATGTATGCATATCTAATAAACACGTTCTTTATAAGGCTTTAAAAGCATAAAACTTAACAGATTAGACTGAATTAAACAGAAAAATACTAAAACTACGTGACCTAAAGAACATGAGAATAGGAGTAAATTGAAAATAAATATAATAAATAAATACTAATGACTAATAATAATTAAAAGCGTTAAGTGATATAAACGTGACTTTCAGTCATAATCTCATTGAAAACGACAATATTATTGTTTTATGAGGAAGAACAAAACAAAAAAAAAGGTTGATAACCAGATTTTTTGTTTACTAAGATTTTTAGGAAATTAATAGTAGTTCAGATTTTCCCTTTAAAAAATCTTTTTGAATATGTTTTCCATTTACAATGTCAATTTAAATGTTTCATCAATATTTTAAAAAGTACTTTGTTCACATTAACACAAATTGGACGACGCGCCAATTATACTTAAATGATGCCCAAAGTGATTAACTGACAACTGAGAATTATTAGCGAAAAACAAAGTAATCTTATAGAGAAATTGAATAAAATTCTTAAAGCTGATTTCAGGAAATTTTTTTTTTGAACAAGGAGTATTCCTAAAAGAACTGTAAATATAAAAGATGTGGTGTGTAAAACATGATGTTGCGCTTAAAAAGCATGATTATGCGATCCCTAAACGTCGCTAAAAAAGACTTAAGCGGAATAGAGAATTGATATTAGAACAAATAAACTGGTCGCTTGTTGCTTATGAAGTTAGAGGTACACGGATGGGATTATTTTCGTTTTGTATCGTACAGCTTCCAAAATTTTTGTATAATATTCGTCCTTAAGCATAACTTGTTCAGCACCTCTCAGTCTGGTTTTCGGGCTGGCAAAAATACTAATGGCGCGATTTTTGCCTTTCTAGAAAACCTATATGGCAAGTTAAATGATGGAGAGGTCGCGGCGGCGGTGTTCTGTGACCTCGCAAAGGCTTTTCATTGTGTGAATCATGGGATATTGCTGAGTAAGCTTGAAATCTACGGATTCAGAGGTGTGGCGTTGGCCTGGACGGCATCTTACTTATCATCGCGCTGTCAATCTGTGTTTTTTAACGGTGATGAGTCGCGGGAATTGAGTGTTACTTGTGGAGTTCCACAAGGCTCTGTTTTGGGTCCTCTGTTATTTCTACTTTATATTAATGACCTTTCAAAACTTAATGTTAGAAGGGTATTTACGATGTTTACCGATGACACAACCGTGATGTGGCACAATAGAGACATGGTATAGTTGGAATGTGACATCAGTGGGGATATAGTGAAAATCGTAGATTGGTGTCATTCAAATTATTTAACCCTGAACATTTCTAAAACTAACATTGTTTCGTTTAAATGTCAATTGAACGATATTTCGCTTGATTCACAAATTATTGAAGGTTCGACTTATAACAAATTTGTGGGTTTATTTATAGACACTAAACTGAGATTCTCTACTCATATTTTGCAACTTTGTAAAAGGATTGCCAAGGGATGTTTTCCTTGAGATAAGTGTCTCGGGAATTGGATATTTCTATCGCGAGAAATGTATACTTTGCTCTGATCGAAACGCACCTCCGTTATGGGGTATGTTTCTGGGGTTTCTGCTCTAACCAATTACTGAATAGGGTCTTTATGCTACACAAGCGAGCACTGCGTTATATGTTCCAATTAAGTTCTTGGCAATCCTGCAGGAATATGTTTATTACTAAGAGAATTCTGACATTGCCTTATATATTTATTATTGAAATAGCCTGCCTTATACATAATAAGTTTAAGGGTGAGATAGGGGCTTCTTGTGCGTCCATGATGCGTTCATCTTATGTGGCCTCACTATCCATTCCCTCTTCAGCTTTAATAAGGGACTCTTTAATATATATGAGTAAGAAAATATTCAACCACTAGCCTTTGAACGTCAGAAGAATTTTAAATAATGACCGATTTAGGAGGGAAGTTCGGAAGAGCTCTTGACTGAGAAGGCCTATTATTCAGTGACACCTTTGATTGTCGAGTGTGTGCATGGCGTGTAGGTGTATATGTCTTTTTCTGAATTATGTTATTGGCATCTTGATTCTGCATTGTTTTCGTACTGACTGATATTTTGATTGATGTACTGACATTGTATTGTTTCTGCTATTTCACTTAAATTCATATGACTGATATTTTATTTTATTTTTATATTAATTTTTTTTTTTTATTTTTGTATTGATGTAAATGACTAACTCATACTCCATGTTATTAGGTTAGATTAGATAGCTTTGTAGACAAAGGAACGATCTTTTCTTACAATAAAGCTTTATTTGATTTGATTTGATATGAGCAACAATTAAAAAAACTCTTACAATACAATTCGCGTCGTTCCCCTCCCGCTATTACACAGCTAAGGAACATTACGCCATGTATAAGTCATGAGTGTGTAAGATATTCATTTTTATGATCAAATTATTGGACACCCTAGAAATATACAAAAAGTAACTTGTTCTCTTGCTCTCTTTCAACTTTATGTTTCATACTGAGAAAAATCGTGAACTACCGAAAAAAAAAGAAAATAATACAGTATTCACATCTGTATTAATGTTGAGTTTTTGAACTCTCGAGATAAACTAACAAAAAGACAGAAAATTTGTCCTAAGGAATGTAAAGCATATAATTAAAGCTAAAAGTATCCATATTCTCTAATACATATATAAAATACTTTAGCATGTTTTATTGATATGTATACATTATAAAAATGCCTACGTTACTGAAAAAAATAAATGTAGCTACCATAGATACTGAAATAATAATAAAAAAACATCACAATTTAAAATTACGAAAAAAATATTCGATTTTTTTAATTACCTGTGCATTGTGTAAATTAAATTCGATTGTGCACATAAATTAATGGTTTTTAAGTACAAAAAAAAAATATTAACTGCTAACTTTAACATCCTCTCAAAAAACATCAACTGATACCGGGCGGCAAACAGTTGATAAGAACAACAATCAATAAAATATTACTTTCAGCATAAAAAAAATAAAAATAATGTCTCAAATGGTAAATCAAGAGTACAAAACTATTTACGAATGTTTATTTTAAATTAATATCAAAGCAAAAACTTTGATTTCAATATTATTTTTAATATTATATATAAACGCACTTTATTTGCTCCTGTTCCTACAATTTAGGCTCGGTTGGAATCTAGAAAAATGATAATTTTAAGAGTTATTAATGTACAAACTGACTAAAATTTAATTTAAATTTGGATGAATAAACTTTTACTGTTCTTCACAGGCTCCCAAATAGTAGGCAGGCTATTTAAATCATAAATTAAAAAGAAAAAAAGTATCACATTAATAATCCTTCGGCACTGACCTATTGGATGTCCCATTTTTGAATCTCATATTTTCAAACTGGCTGATCAGAGAATGTGTACCTAGAAATAAGTAAAAATATTTTTACTATTTTCTATTAAAAAAATGAAGAGAAAAATGTTTATGAAAAATTAAACGAAAACAGGTTTATCTATGCCTTCAAAAAACATACTGATTTAATTAAATGAATGAACTAGGTATAATTATTACTAGTGTAATTAATTGAAAATATGCAGACTAAACTAAAAAAAAACCGGTCAAGTGCAAGCAAGTTGAACTTGCGCAATTAGTGTTCCGTACGTTGATTGCTTTTCAAATAAAAAAAAATTGTCACAGAGGTATAAAATAATCAGTGACTTCACAAAATACACCCCAAATGAGTTTTCAACAAAGTTTGTTTCCAATCCTTACTGAAATCTGATGACCTTGAAATTTTTGTTTTTTTAATATACCATATAAATATATATATAATAATAAAAGGTAATGCACTCGTGATAATTTTCGTTCAATCTACACCCCGTGGAGAATATTCCAGAATTTTTTCGAAATTTTTTGATAAGTACTTTTCGAGATAAGGCCCGGGACAGCGATTTTTTCGCGAATTTTTAAAAATACTACAAAGAAAACTGCGCGCAAGTATAATATTATATATATATATTTTTTACTCGTGTTTTCACAAGCTTTCATTTGACACCACACTCGATGACCTAGTAAAAAAATTTTTTTTTTTCACTTCCGACTTCCCCCCCAAAACTAACCCTTTAAGTCAAAATTTAATTCTCAAAACTACATGGCTCTGATGAGGCCATCAATTCCTATATTTTTACCAAATTTCACCTTTCTATGTCAAATAGTTTCGGAGAAAATCGGGGTGTGACAGACAGACAGACACCGAAGTGATCTTATAAGTGTTCCGTACGGAACACTAATTACAATTTCTAATAGAAATATTTAGGATTGGGTTATTAAACAAATGAAAATTGCCATAAAAATTTATATAGCCTCTGATATCTAATGTTTGAAGTAATATCTAATAAAAATGCTAATTTTAGGATAACAAAATGATTCATAAGATTACTTTTATGACAGCAATTTAATGGCAAGAAAAACATTTCAATTGAAAAATAATTCTGTCTCTACTAATCATCCCTTGTAACTTTAACTTTTCATAAATAAAATATAATAAAAATTTACTTTAGTTGTAAATTTTGAGGGAAAGAAGTTATGGCTTTTACAAAACTGTACCCTTTCTTGATAAAAATAATGATGCGACAACACATCCTTTATTATCTTCTTAGTATTTATATTATAGTATTATATGTATTACATATATATATATATATATATATATATATATATATATATATATATATATATATACATATATATATATATATATATATATATATATATATATATATATATATACATATATATATATATATATATATATATATATATATATATATATATATATATATATATTATATATAGTTAGCTGTCAGCATATTTAACCAGAACAGGACATGGACCTGTTCTGGCTAAAAGAAAACAAGGGTAGGAATATGCAGGATACGTCGAAAAGATGTAAGTAGATTATTAATTGCTTTCAGGCAGGATGGCTTGTTTACATTACCCAGATTAAATCATACTTGAGTCACTGTTTATTCACTGTGTCAAATTGCGGAACTATCGAGTTTATTTTTATGTTGTTAATATATGGCCATATATTGCTTAGAATGATGTTTATATAACCGATATTTTTAGTACGCACTATTTTTTCTTTAGAGAGCCAGAAGACGACCAGCTTTGTTAGATGTCGGATTGCGAATTATTAATAAAAGTGACTGTTTCCGAAATTACAAAAATAATTTGAATTTAAATAAAAGTTAACATATATATATATATATATATATATATATATATATATATATATATATATATATATATATATATATATATATACAGTGGCGAATAAAAGTATGGACACATTTAAATTCCCATCTCTAGTTTTAACATTTAAACGGTTTAAATTACAATATTTATTTATTAATCATGGCAGTTATTGTTTATTAGAAATGTGCTTAGTTTTTAACGTAACAAAATTATGCACAAACAAAAGTATGGAAACAATTTTGTTATAAAATAAAAATTCACTAAGACAACTAAGATGTCGAAAATATTAAATATTTAGACAATTGGCTTGTTAATTATTGCATATATATATATATATATATATATATATATATATATATATATATATATATATATATAAATATATATATAATACATTAAAATTCCGGGTTTCAATCCATTCATCTAACAATGAATTTGCACAAAGTTTCGCCAAGCTCAGCTAAAGTTAGCTTTGAGCGCGCAGCAGCAGCAGCAGCAGCAAGATCACAGTATCGAGTAGCATCAGCAGCAAGAGCACTTGAAAATGCCAAATGAGATTTTGGCAAAACGTCTTGCTAATTCATTGTTAGACGAAGGGATGGAAACCTGGAATTTTAATGTAATACATTCTACCATTCGTGAAAACCTCTATTGTAACATATAATATATATATATATATATATATATATATATATATATATATATATATATATGAACATATATATAGTATAAGTATTCAAATAAATAACAACAATGAAATAAACGAGGTGACTAATAGAAAATATCTTGGTGTTGTAATAGATCAATTTCTGAAGTGGCAGCCACACATCGACTACCTATCAGTTAGATTACGAAAATTAATACACAAATTTTATATAATAAGGAATATTTTAAATACAAAACTACTTATACTTATACATAAATCGCTGGCAGAATCTCTGATTGATTATGGTATTTTGGTGTGGGGAGGGCTGTATGAATCTGCATTGTATGTACTGAATATAGTACAGAGGTGTATATTAAAAATCACTTATAAAAAATACAAAAACATATATCCTACTGCCCTTCTCTTTACACAAGAAACATGTAATATTAGAACAATGTATCTCACAACAGTTTGCACCTTTTTACATATTCGTAAAGAATGGAAAAAATTTGTTAATCATACTCACAAAACACGTTTTAGAGAAAATAAAAACTTAATACTGCCCAGGAATAACAACAACAGGATCTATTCGAATAGACTGGTGAAAAACAGCAAAAAATTTCGCGAATTATGTAAAGCATATATATTTGATAAGTTTCGAATTTTTGAGTCTTTGTTTGATTGAGAGCCATTGCACATGAACCATATATTGTATCTGTTATTGTATTTGTATCTGTATTGTTATCTGTCACAAAACGAAGGAAAAAAAAAACCGGATCCAGAAAGAAAGTTATTAGTAAACCACCTAGACACATACAGGTGCCCTGGTACCTAGGTATCATTAATTTGAGATATTATTTTTTAAAAACCATCTTGAAGTGTAGCCTGCAAAATAACTGCTTCTTCATTAATAAAATTATTGTGATATATTAGTCACCATTATTGTAAATAGTTTTTAATGGTTAAAATTGTTCATTGTTCATATTAGGCTTAATATTTGTGAAAAATGTTCTCACTTAATAAAGTAGTAGATATGTAAAATATGACAGTCACAAAAAAAAATATATATATATATATATATATATATATATATATATATATATATACATATATATATATATATATATATATATATATATATATATATATATATATATATACATACATATATATATATATATATATATATATATATATATATATATATATATATATATATATATATATATATATATATATATATATATATATATATATATATATATATATATATATATATGTATACACTACCTTCAGAAAGTATTTGTCCACCTAGAAATTTCAATGTAACTGCCAAAATTTAATACTTAATTAAACCCTTTTAATATATTAGGTAAATTTAATTGTTCTTAACAAGTGTCCATCATAAAATTGTTTAGATAAGCCTTTTTGGTGAAATCACAAATTAAAAACCAATTAGAACAAATTTCAAAGTTTTGAATGATAATCGTTTTAAGGCGATTTCAAGTTTCTAGGGATTATTATGGAAATTCCTAGTGACATTTTATGATAAAAACTATGCTATAAATACCATTGCCCTTTTGGAAATTAACCATTCACAAACAGTACTCAATTGTTTTGTGAAAATGCCAAAAATGAAAGAAGTTTCCGTTGAAAATCGAGCTTTGATAATTGCGAGACATCAAAATGGTCATTCGAGTTGACAAATTGCGAGTGATATGCGGATGCCAAGGAGAATGGTGGACTACATAGTAAAAAAAATTTCTGCGGGACATGGAATTCCCAACCAAAAACGTTCAGGAAGGCGTCGAAAAACGACCCCTGCTGAAGACAGAGCTATAACAATGTCCAGCAGACGTAATCGCCGATGGATGGAAATCTGATGACGTCCTGGAGGTGATGACTTGGTCTCAACAATCAACCGACTTGAACCACAGTGAATTGCTGTGGGACCATTTGGACAGGTGTGTTCAAAAACTCAATCCAAATTCAGAAAGTCACTTGTGGGAACTTTTACAACAGAATGGGTTAAAATAACTGAAGAATCTCTAAAGAAACTACTGGACAGAATGCCGAAACTCTGTAAAACGGTAATTAAAAACAAAGGAGGTCACATATATGAGAAAAATCCTGGAAAATCATGAATATTTTTCTGATTTTCTAGACTGTAAATAATGTAAAAATAAATAATAATTTATTAAAATTTAAAAAATATATATATTATCTGAGTTTTCGTTGTCTTGGGACTGAAATAACTAGGTAAGCAAATACCTGCTGACAGTAGTGTATATATATATATATATATATATATATATATATATATATATATATATATATATTATATATATATATATATATATATATATATATATACTTATATATACATATATAAATATATATATATATATATATATATATATATATATATATATATATATATATATATATATATATATATATATATATATATATATATATATATATATATATATATATATATATATATATATATATATATATATATATATATATATATATATATATATATATATATATATATGTATATATACACTCTAAAAATTTGGTTAGAAATAATATTTTCTGATGTATCAATTATTTACCATCATGAACTAAAAGTACAGTAACACTTTCTCAAAATAGAAAAGAAATTTTTTACAGACTCTATAAATTAATTAGGCCACTTAAAAAAGTAAAAGTATAATATGTTAATTTAAACAATAAACAATACTACTAGATTTTCATGAGAAAATAATAAATAGGAACTTATGATGGTAACTGAATATTCTAACTACCTTTCTATGCAAATCTTTTAAAAATTATTGAACCATAAGAGTTATCAGGTTTACTGTTTAAAAAAATAGAGTGAACTTACAAACTTGATGGTTTAAAGGAAACACAGATGTTTAAAAAGTTACTGGCACAGCACTCATATGAAATTATTTTATACATGCATAATGTATTTCTTGAATTTAATATTTTTATAGTTCTAACAAATTTTACCCAATAGAGAAAAATGAAAATTGTCTAAGGTTTTCAAATTAATAAGCATACCTGGCAACCCTCCTTCATCATCGTCTGATAGATCACAAAGTTCAGCTAATGACCTGGCTTGTTTTATGCTTCCTCCTAAGCTGCCTCCAGCAGAACTGCTAGTATCTTCATAACCATCATCACTATGATTATAAAGATTAGCCACTGATTTAGTTGCCTTCAGCCCTCCATTAATATTACAGCTAAAATCCTCATATTCATTGTCTTCCTCCAATTGTAAAGCAGCCATTAAATTAGGCTGGCTCTTTTTACGTTCCTCACGTAACTGCAATTCTCTCTGTTGAAAATCTTGCAATTCTTTTCTCATTTTTTCTTCAGCTGATATGTACCCATTTCTCAGCGGTTTGCTTCCCTTTTCAACAGTTATTTTTGCTGGTTTAAAAGCTGCATCAGAAGCCCAGTTATTTTCACTATTCTCAGTGTTAATTGCAGACAAACTAAAGCGACCTCGTGACTTTAAAAATTTGTGCATAACACCCTTAGTACCAGAAGTGTTTTGTGTGAACTTTCTAAAGCCATTTGTGTTCGATTTAGTTATTGTTATATCATTAGAATCAGTTAAAGGTATAGTTTTAATATTAGGGTAATCTTTAACACCATTTACTGAAGGGCCACCGTTAATATTGCTGTCTGTATTAGTTGCGGAGTATCCATTCTTTAATTCTTTTTCCCGTTGAATAGACTCCTTAATTTCTAGTTGAATTCGATCTAAAGTACTAAGATTTGAGGCACTCATTTCTAGAAGTATAAAAAGAGAGTAGGCTAAAGTAATCCAGATTTAAGTAGGTCTCTTAAAATTTAATATAAAACAGTTATGTGATACTTACCGGAAGTTCTTGGACGTTTTTTGTCTGAAACTTATTACCGGTGAATTAAAAAACAATTTTGAGTCATAATAGCACCACTTACTGATTATGGTTATTCGTTTATCACTGTTTATTTATTTTTATCGTACGTTAGATTAGCAACTTTCGAAGGGAAACCGTTATCAGATCATTATTTCCGAAATCTCTCAGTCCATCTCGTGGCATTTACTTTTTTATTAATTTCGGGCACACCACCTGTCACTGCGCCAGTACAAAGCGGTATTGCCATATTGTTCTCATTTAATTGGTAGTTACTAGAATGCTGTGATCCTAGAATATTCTGGAAACTTTTATTTCAACGATTACTATGAACTTTACAGAAATTTTTGAGGCCATCTTAAGAATTAGAAAATTAAAGAATTTATTCTATAATATCAAATTTATATTGCTTATTAGGGCTTTTATGTAATTTAAAGATACTTGAATCAAAAAGTTTATATTTACGATATTTTTGTCAAATATTATCCAAAATTATTTTGATACAGCGAATCACTAATACTGATATTTATGAAATTTGATATTTCTTTGAACTTACAGAATAGTCTTGTTGGCCTGTTGAAAGAAATATAGATAAAATAAAAATATCTTTTAACTGTTCTGTAAGTACTATAACTTTTATATAGTCTGAAACATTAAATTCGATAATGTAAAACACTAAATAGTATTGTAAATTTAATAAATGTTTTTCAAAAGATTCATTTTATGCTCTTTAATTCGTCTTATTAGGAAGTCCATAAAATTACCGCAAACGTAGTATCTCAGTATGAGCAGTTCAGACTGACAATGTTCAGAATTATATAAAATATTACGTTGTTACAATTTATTCTAAGTGGGGTAACACTTAGTTTTAAATTTATTAGTCTCTCGTCGCCATTTTGTATGTCATATACGTCCCATGTGATTAAACAGTCAAATTTAAAACTCTTATATCAGTATCCATTGCTAAATGACTTGGCAACGTAGTAAAATAAATAGAAAGTAGCTGTCAGTTGTGTTTGTGTTGTGTGTAAGGTGTAGATTGTCCTCAATTTTTTACGTGCTTCAAAATGGTTTTGATCAGACCAGAAGATTATTCTGGCGAAAATCCAGATGCAACGTCTAATTCCTATAAAATAAAAACTCCTAAACGAGTCCTGCATTTTTCTGATGGAATTTTAGAAGAATATAGTACTGATGAAGAAGATAACACTCCTCAACCCACCAAAGAAGTTGTAGATTCGGTTTGTAGCATTGCTAAATATATTTTATAGTTATCCTGCTATGAGAAAGATGGCAAAACCACATATTCATTTTCGTATTCCTACCATTCTTTATTAGATGGCGCCACTGGAAGGAATTGGAACTAAATTAGTATTTGATTAACGAATTTTAAAGTAACCATGTAAAGACCCGATCATTATTGCCTACATCTTCATTTTTCTTTACTTTTTTAAAAAACTTATTTAGGTATGATGCAAATTTTGATGTTAATAATTTTTTTTAGTCCACTTTGCAGTGGGGTCCTTGGTTGTTGTTTAAAACATATGCAGCAGGCACGTCAACCTTATCCTTTATTGACTATATGGGAGAAAATTTAGCCTGGTTTTTTGGAATAACAACACCTAGGTAAAGAAAAATCTGACAACATATAATATTTTTCTAACCTAGAATAACCTGTTGTTAATTGGAAGTTTTGTTAAAATAAGTTTGAAAAATTTTATTTTTGCTTGAAATACAGCCTTGCTCTTGGAGAAACTAAGATTTTTATATTAGAAAATATTAATATATAACAAAAGACTGGTTTTAGTCAATTTCCACTGGTTTATTTATAATTCTGACGACGCGTTTTGCTGTCGATGCAACTTCTTCAGATCTCCACACAGTGTAAATGAAGATCTGAAGGAGCTGCATCGACAGCGACACGCGTCATCACAATTATAAATAAACCAGCGGAAATTGACTAAAAACAGTCTTTTATTATATATTTATAATGAATTTCCATCAAGTAGAAGCTACAACCATCTGAAATTAGAAATATTTTTTTTAGATATTATTTTGAGTTAGAAGAGTACAAGAGACGGCAAACTAATGAAACAAAACATGCGGAGCAACAGAAAGGTTGGTGTGATGAAAAAACTCAAATTGTTGATGTACAACTGAAAGCTCAGAACAGTAATGCTCAGATAAAAATTGAAGAAGTCTAGGCTGTTTATAAATTATAGACTAATTAGCTGAATTTATATGGACATAAACAAAATGTTATACATTTAAACTTTTTTGTTTAGACTGTTTCATTTGAAAACTGATAATTTAATAATTTTATCATATACTTGTATTTATTACTTTAGTTGTTTAGTTAATATTTTGGTAAGTACCTCAAAGATAAAATAAGACAGAAATCATTAGAAGGCCAGATAATGGGACGAGTGATTTTTTCATTAAAACTGAAGTACTTCACAAACTACATGGTAATTAATTAACCTCTAGGCTCAAAACGGACAATTTATGTCTCAAAAAAGTTATTTTTTACATCAAAAAAGGAGAATCCCACTTGTAATGGTTAAATTAGAACAACTTTATTTTGACAAGATATAAAGACAAATTTTAAGTTAGATTAGGATGACAAACCACCCTCTTGCATCCAGAGGCTTCTTAAAGTGCCTATTAGGTTCATATGTTGGCAATCATTCTGGCTATTATTTCTTTAACCACTGTAGCTCTGAAAAAACCAGTAGTATTTGTTGAGAACCAATTTTGCAGATTGTTTAGCCAGGAAATACATCTGCGTCCTAGTCCCCTTTTTCCAAATACCTTTACTTGGAGTATTTGCTGTAGTAATCCATACCTGTGGGGATTTCTCATTATGTGTCCTAAATACTGCTACTTTAACACTTTCCATAATTTCCAATTTCTTGTTCGTGCAACGTAAGACATTCTCATTGGTAATATGGTCAATATAAGAAATTTTCTAAATTCGGCGATATAGCCATAATTCAAATGCCTCAAGTTTCTTAGAAGTGGCTTCAGTCAGCGTCCAAGATTCCACACCATAAAGAAGGACACTGAAGACATCTTAGGAGTCTCATTTTCATGCTCAATTTTATTGCTAAGCTTTTGAAAAGTGATATCATTTTGAGGAACACTGCTCTGGTTTTTTTGATACCGCAATGAATTTACTGTGAATGATCCCATTGTTCGTTTATCATGGTACCTAAATATGAATATTGTGAAGTTCTTTGTATTTGTTGATTGTTAACCATCAACAGGGTAGCAGGAGACTTGCTGATTACCATGTACTTTGTTGTGCTGATATTAAGTTTGAGGACTTATTGATTACTGACTGATTGGGTCCGGAGGCTAACAAATACTTATTAATTATTGAGTAGTAGGTCCAATTTCTTCACATAAAAAATTAGCAAATAATTTAGAATCTCTTTTAGAACACATAAAAAAAAATATCAATATATATGTTTTCTTTGGTTAAAAAACATTGTAGGTATTTTTTACAGTTTTTGATATGTTCTTTATAGACTTACCATCTGTATAAATTTGGCCCTGACTTACAATTAAGAAAATTGGCTGTCATAATTAAAAAATTTAAATATATATAATATACAATTAAATATAACTTATTATATATTGGATATTATATACAAAATTTATATATGTATTCTACTCATTGAAGATTAAGACTTATGGCATAAATATATTTAAAGTTATATGCTTAATAAAAATTATATATACAGAATTTATATGATACCTATTAATTGTTGGAATTTATCCAGATTCAAATTGTTTATAAAATATATAAATCATTACAAAGAATAAGTATAATTACATAATAGTATTACATGAAAAGTATTATGAGTACAAGTACTTATTTTAATAAAATAACAACAGTTGATTTGTTCATGACCAATTAATATTGTTAATCTTTTAAAACTTTTATTATATTATGTTTATGTACACAATATCTCAAATTTTAAATATAGAGTTTTTTTATGATAATGTTACCTACTATTACTTGTTACCTGATAAATATTGATATGGCAATATATTGTAATTTTTAAAATAATCGAGGCGTTTTTGTTTTCTTAGAAAACTTCCTCCTCCGACTCTAGCATCAAAACCGCTTTCAAGTTAAAATAACCGGTCAAGTGCAAGTTGAACTTGCGCAATTAGTGTTCCGTACGTTGTTGCTTTTAAAATAAAAAATTTTGTTACAGAGGTATAAAATGATCAGTGACTTCACAAAACACACCCCAAATGAGTTTTTAACAAAGTTTGTTTCCAATCTTTACTGAAATATAATGCACTCGTAATACTTTTCGTTCAATCTATACCCTGTGGAGAATATTCCAGAATTTTTTCAAAATTTTTTGATAAGCACTTTTCGAGATAAGGCGGGGAGACAGTGATTTTTCGCGATTTTTTAAAAATAATACAAAGAAAAGTGCGCGCAAGTATTACATTATATATACATTTTTTACACGTGTTTTCACAAGCTTTCATTTGACAGCACACTCGATGACCTAATAAAAAAAAATTTTTTCACTTCCGATTTCACTCCCCAAAACTAACCCCTTAAGTCAAAATTTAACTCTCAAAACTACATGGCTCTGATGAGGCCATCAATTTCTATATTAGTACCAAATTTCAACTTTCTATGTCAAATAGTTTCGGAGAAAATCGGGTGTGACAGACAGACACCGAAGTGATCTTATAAGGGTTCCGTACGGAACACTAAAAATTAAGACTAGAATTTATTTATATTGAATGTAATGAGTGTCTCCTCAAGAAACAGATAAATAAAGTTTAGCCATAACTCCAGTATAAGCGCGTGTGTAATAGTAGAAGCTATATTTTTCCGAAGTGTGGCGTTAGGGTGGTTAACTTTCAAAATACACTAATTTTAATGTAATTAAAGTTGAAAGTGAAATGAAAATTTTCGTTCACTTGTAAATTATAAAAAATAACCGGTTAAGCGTAAGTTGAACTTGCGCAATTAATATTCCGTACGTTGATCGCTTCCGAAATAAAAAATTTTGTATAAAATGATCAATGACTTTACAAGACACTCTAAATGAGTTATCAACAAAGTTTGTTTCCGATTTCTGTTGAAAACTGATGACTTTCGAGAATTTTTTGTTTTTTATTTATGTACTATATTATTAAAGGTAATGCACTCGTGATAATTTTTTGATCAGTACTTTTCGAAATAAGGGGAGGACAGCGATTTTTTAACAATAATATAAAGAAAAGTGTGCGCAAGTATTAGATTAGGTACATTTTTGAACTTGTGTTTTCACAAGTTTTCATTTGACACCCCACTCAATGACCTGGTAAAAAAAAAATTTCATTTCCGATTTCGCCCCCCAAAACTAACCCCTTAAGTCAAAATCTATCTTTCAAAACTACGGGGCTCTGATGGGGTCATCAATTTCTATATTAGTGCCAAATTTCAACTTTCTATGTCAAATAGCTTCGGAGAAAATCGGGCGTGACAGACGGACAGACAGATAGATAGACAGACACCGCACGGAACACTAAAAACTTAGAACATTGTAGCTCGATATTTTAAATGCTAGTTCCTTTCATCACAGTATTGAGCAGAGGAAAGGCTTCTTTTGGAATTGGAAATAATGAAAAATTAACATAATTTTCCCATTCCTCGACTTCCAGAACTCCGACAAGGACATATGACCTAATATATTCGAAGCTATTCTCTTTTAACTCCTCTCCCAATCCTTTTACCCCTTATATATTTGACTATAAATAATTCTGCTTAAAATATGTTCATTGTTTTAATTATAAGAGCGAAAAATTCTCATAATATTATTGAAATTGAGGAAAAATTATTGATCTCTCATTCCTTCTCCACAAAACATACCCCAAATGAGTTTTCAACAAAGTTTGTTTCCGATCTTTACTGAAAAATGATGACCTTGAATTTTTTTTTTTTATATACCAGATAAATTATTAGAGGTAATGCACTCGTGATAATTTTCGTTCAATCTACATCCCATGGAGAATATTCCAGAATTTTTTCAAAGTTTTCTGATCAGTACTTTTTGAGATTAAGAGGGGGCAGCGATTTTTCACGATTTTATAAAAATAATACAAAGAAAAGTGTCCGCAAGTATTACATTATATATATATTTTTGAACTCGTGTTTTCACAGGCTTTCATTTGACACCTCACTCAATGACCTATTCGTATATTAGTACCAAATTTCAACTTTCTGTGTCAAATAGTTCCGGAGAAAATCGGGTGTGACAGACGGACAGATACCGAAGTGATTTTATAAGTGTTCCGTACGGAACACTAAAAAACGATTAAGTGTAAGTTGGACTTGCGCAATTAGTGTTCCGTACCGTGATTTCTTTTAAAATAAAATGAGATCTCTATCTACGCTAAGTTAATTAGGTGCCCGACATCTTAAGAGCCAATATGTATTTTCTCGCTTTTTCTTAGTCAATAATGTATAATAGTTATAGCATCTTAGCTATCTAGTAGCCAATAAATCAATCTCGCTCAATATAAAATCTAGTAATAAACGTGTAAAACAAATATTTACTGCCTAAATATTTCTTTAATTATAAACAAATAAATTAAGATCATGTCTCGCTACAGGAGCGACGCACCACGCGGTAACAGTAATGTATTGAAACAATTGTACAAAAACCTCCACCATATCGTCAATGAACGTAGTTTTCATAGTTATTTTTTTATACCAGATAATTTTCGCTGAATCTACACTTTATGGACTTCCAAAATATAAAATTACTTGGTACACCGACTTTCACAATTTGATTAAAAGTATAATCTAATGAAGTGCGTAATTTCCTCTACTGGAGAAGAAACTAAACAATATTGTTAAGATATAATATTTTCTAAATTTGTATCTTAATAAGATATGTAGAACCACCTATAACCAGCTATTACAATATAATAAATATAAATGGCAATATGGATACATATCCAAGGCAGGTTAAACTACAAATCAGCTCAAACCATTCCATTTTTATAATGGGATTGCATGAATGTAGGGTTAAGTAAATTTGTGGGTCAGATAGGGTCGTAATTTAGTTCACCGTTTTCTATTTGTACTTACCGCACTCATTAAAATTTTAAAGCGTAAATTGATTTAGTGGGAAAAAATGTGTAAAAATCCCTTGCGTCACGTCAGGTTAGTTCAGGTCAATATCCACAGCCAAAAGACTTGACAAGGAAGAAATAGACAGTAACTGTCAACTGTGTTTGTGTTGTGCATTGGTTCAGGTTTTTCTCAATTTTTTTTATTTACATTAAAATGGTTTTCGTAAGACCCGAAGATTATTCTAGTGAAAACCCAGATCCCACATATGATTCATTTAAAACAAAAATTCCTAAACGAGTTCTGCACTTTTCTGACGGAATTTTAGAAGAATATAGTACCGATGAAAAAGATGGCACTACTCCTTCGAAAGAAGTTGTAAATCCGGTTTGTAACATTGTTCAATATATTATTACTTACCCTATTATGGGAAAGATGGCCCATACCATTATTGATTTAATAATGCTAGCAGTCTCCATTAGGTGGCACAATTAAGAGGACTTAGGACTGGATTAGGATTCAATTTTCGGATTTTAAACTAAACATCGAAAGAGGCTCACTAGTGACTACCTCTCTAATTTTATTCCTTTTTACCTTTGCCATTTTGGAAAGGTTTTTATTTTCCTTCTTAAGGGAAGTATTGTATTCGTGAAAAAATTGCCCTTCGATATTTTTGCTTTTCTTCACGTTATCGCGAAACCCCCGAAGGAAATGAGATATCAAAACGGGTACAGGCTAAAAGATTCATTTGTATAGAGTTACAAATTTTTAAATCAAACTTTTGTTGGGATGATAGTTACATAGTATAATACAAAAGAAATTTTTGGCATAAAAATTTATTAAGCTGCTTTGCTTCTTATGGGTGAGCAGTGTCAATGCTCAACTTTTTTTTGATTAATATCTCTCTAAAAGATTACTATATCGTCACTTTTCTTAGCAAGGGTAGTACTCGGTAAATAATAATTTTTCTAAAATTTATTTAGGTAAAGTAGAGAACTGTATATTAATAAGAACAATTTTTAGTCTACTTTATCTTGGGGTCCTTACCTTGTGTTTAAAACATGGGAGGCAGGCACATCAACTTTGTCCTTTATTGACTACATAGGAGAAAATCTAGCTTGGTGTTTAGGAATAACAACACCCAGGTAAAGACAACAATTACATTTTATATTCAAAAATACATCAGGTTTATTTTAAAAGTTCCCTTTGTCTCTAAATTGGATACAAATAGTTTTATTTTTAGTATTCCGTACGGAACACTTATGGGATCACTTCGGTGTCCGTCTGTCCATCTGTTTGTCGGTCTGCCACACTCGATTTTCTCCGAAACTATTTGACATAGAAAGTTGAAATTTTGCGCAAATTGATGGCCCAATGAGAGGGTATAGTTTTTAAAAATTAAATTTTGACTTAAGGGGTTAGTTTTGGGGAGTGAAATCGGAAGTGAAAAAAAAATTACCAGGTCATCAAGTGGGGTGTCAAATGAAAGCTTGTGAAAACACAAGTTCAAAAATATATATGATGCAAATTTTTCTTCATAATATTGTTATTAAAAGGGGGGGGGGGGGGGGGCCCTTATCTCAACAAGTATTGATGAAAAAAATGTTGAAAAAATTCTGGAATGCTCTCCATAAAGTGTAGATTGAATGAAAATTATCACTGTATTGCCTTCCCTTTGGGAATTTATCTCATATATAAAGAAAACTATTTTTTCAACAAAGATTGAAAACAAACTTTATTGAAAACTTATTTAGGATGTTTTTTGTGAAATCACTGAAAATTTTTTATTAAAAGCAATCACCGTACGGAACACTAATTGCGCAAGTCCGACAATTTTTTGTAATTGGGGGTGTTAAAATCATATTAAGGGGTAACATACACCTGGACTCTGTAAAAAGTATTTATATTTAAGAAAAATATTTTAAAGGTTATTAAGTGAAGAATACAAAAGAGTGGCGGTTATATATTTTTATTGTACTATAAATTATAAGAATTTTTTTTTTTCAAATATATTTTTAAATGTTAACATTATTTTTTTATTGGGTTAAATGGACCACACAGAAAAATATTACAATCTGCAAAAATAAAAATTAATCTTGTAAAATAATGTAGTAGTTAAAGATTGTCAAAGGGCTTTTTTCAAAAATAAAAAATTTACAGTTTCAAACTTTAAAATGCAAATGGAGTGAGACCTGCGGGAGTATTCGTGCAAGTTGTGGGGGGTTAAACCTCTAGTTTTTCTGCCCCTTCAGCTCGATGCTCTGTCACGTAGAGAGAATACAATATGGAGAAGGGTCGCTATCGGGCACACCTACCTCACTCATTCGTATTTTTTGAAAGGTGATCCGCCACCCAGATGTCCAAACTGTGACAATATTCTAACTATTAACCATATTTTAACTTCAAATGAATATTTAGACATTAAGACAAGGTTAGATCTATTAAAACCTCTTGATTAAATATTGATTCCAAATGTTACAAACATTACAAATTTGATCAAATTCTTCAAAGAAACACAATTATTTTCTAAGATTTAAACATCCTACTTATGGCGCCAAACGATCCTTGATATCGACGCGCCAAACTAAAATAATCAATCAATTACTTAAAAATTCCCAACAAAAATTAAAAAAACCTCTCTACAGTTTGTAGAAAAAGTAATGATTAAGATAAAAAAAAGGGTTAAAAAATATTAAAAATTGATTGAGTAATATTGCAGACAGTATCTGAAAACAGGTAGCGTCCCAATCCGACGCCAGAACATATTTCATGCTATAACTTTGTAGTGGAATCGAATTTTTGAAAATTCGAGGTGTATGTAGCCTCTTAATATATTTTTTATGTTTTTAGTTTAAATTTAGTCTGCTACAGTTAATTATAGAAGCATTTCTGGAAAAATAAAATCTCATCCATTGAAAATATAATTTTTTAGATATTATTTTGAGATAGAAGAATACAAAAGACGGCTATCTAAAGAAACTAAACAGGCGCAACAAGGCTGGCGTAATGGCAAAAATGAAATTGTTATACAGCTTAAAGGTCCGGTCGCTGATCCTGAAGCTAGAATTGATGAAGTTTAGGTTACTAGCAAAATATGAACCAATTAGCTGAATTTATATGGACATAAACAAAAGTCATTAATAGTTTTCGATTTGTTCATTTGGTTTGTTTTTTGTTGAAAACTCAATTACTATTTTTATTATATTATTATTCCTTATAATTTTATTATTAGTTAGGTCTATAGCAAAGAGGTTTAGAGGAGGCATTGCTCCCTCAAAAAAATTGATCCTTTTTAAATGGAAATCAGTGTTAGAGTCTTGCATCTTTTAATTTACAAAAATGTAAAAAATGATCATTTTGATTCATTGATAATGTGAGGAATGTCAATTATAAAAGAAAATGGTAAATTTCAAACATAATATTATTTTGCAACAAAAAAATTATTATTTGGTCAATTAGCAATGCCAATTATAAAAGGAAAAAAAAATAGGCGTTTATGTTTGAAAAAATTAACGTACAATTTATTATAAATAAAGAAATAAATAATTATAATATCTTTCGTATAACAATCTTAATCTTAATTTTCTGATAAAAGAAGACTTTTGCCGCGGGAAAGTGAGGTCTATTAGAAATAACTAACAGATAGTATAATGTCAAGATATAAAACATGCACGGTATAAAGTCATACAGTCGCTTGTACATATGCTTTGACATGTTTGAATTGCATAAGCGATTGACGCCGAACGTTTACAAACTATTTTTAAGTTTGAATGTAACCTTTAAAGATGGATGGTGGTGTTATTACTGAAATATAATGATCTGTTTAATATTGTAAAAGGTCGGCCTTGGTAGCGGGGTGGGTATAGAGCCTTCCAAGTGTAGCGATGGTCGGGGGTTTCTGGCGCTAGCGGTCGGTTGTCCCAGATTTCAAAATTATACAAGCTCGTGGCTAATACGGCAAGTTTGTGAGGCTAATAAAACAGAAAAAACATGTTGTGGAAAAGAATTTTCTAAAAAACAGTTTAAAAGTAGTGATTTTGAAGAATTGCGTTGTTAAAAAATATTTTAAATTCGATCAAACACTACTAAAAATTAAGAGAAACTTTATAATAAATTACTAGTACAGGAATATTGTCGAGGGCACAAGGTAAAGGTAAATTTTAAAATCACGTAATGCGTCGTTGAAAGCTTGGATTTAAAAAAAAAATGGGTAGATGATCAACTTTCATCTACCTTTCACCTGCATTCACCTTTTAATGAGTATGCAAATATTAGTTATTTCCACATTTTCAAATTTTTTGTTATAGTTTCCTTTGGCCTCCAGAATCCACAAGGCTAAACAGAGGTAAAGAGTACAATATATTTTATTGTAATTTAGATATTTATACACTATGTCGAAGCAAAATGTATACACTACAAAGCATTAGTAATCGGTAACAGGGGCCGCGTTATGGTGGCACATGATACATTTTTTTTTTGGAAAAATCTAAGCTGGTTGCAGTTTAACTTTTGGAAATAGACTCTTTGAACATTATATATTTAAAAAGCTTTTTGAGACTGACATTTTTAGGGATCACTTCGGTGTTTGTCACACCCGATTTTTATTGAAACTAGTAGACATAGAAAGTTCAAATTTAACACAAATATAGGAATTGATGGCCTCATCAGAGCTGTATAGTTTTGAAAGTTAAATTTTGACTTAAGGGGTTAGTTTTGGGGGGTGAAATCGAAAGTGAAAAATAAAAAACATTTTTACCAGGTCATCGAGTGGGGTGTCAAATGATAGCTTGTGAAGACATGAGTTCAAAAATATATATGACTAGCTGTGACCCCGGTTCCGCTCGTGTGGTCTACAGAATTATTGTTTAGTTCTTTTTTTAAGAGAGGGCGCGCGCTGTGGGCAAACTTTTTCCGACTTGATTCACTATTATCGTCACTTCCTATTCCTTATGTTACCTAACGTAACAAAATATATATTAAAACCTAGCCAGAGAACATATGTATGAATTAAAAAAAAACACATAAATCAGATAAGTTATTCTCGAGTGATAAGCGTACTAACGGACAGATAGACAGAGAGACGTTGCCTTTTGTATATATTATAGATGTAAATCTAGTGCACACTTTTTTTGTAAATTTCTAAATGAAATGAAACGAATGACTTTGTTACTTGTCACTTATTTTTTATTTATCTGCTACTACAGTTTCGTAGGTTTTCTACATTATCAAGCGTAATACTACTAACCAAGGTGGTTTATTTATCATTTATAACAAATTTCCAGGTACAATTTGGAATCAGCTATCACTAATTTCAATGAATTAAGATTACATCACTAATTTCAATGAATTTAAATTAAATTATTTTATTACAGAGGGTTAACTGACATTATTGTTTAAAATTTGAAGAAATATTTTTCAATATTTTCTTAAAACATTATACAAAAATTCCTTCTTCAAAGATATATCTAAAAAAATTTTTAAAAAATTTCTAAAATACATCAAACAGGGTTGAATTCTGAACATCTGTTTGATTATCTAATAGGATTATATCTTTATTTTTATTGTGCTTGTAGATCTCTATGGCTTCTAAAATATTTAAGTTTCTTCCTTTTTGTGCTTTATGCAATATTTCTAGATTATTTATGTCTGGAAAAATATGATTTGTTTGTTAGAAGTTATTGGCAAAGTTGGAATTTTCTTTGTTTAATCTAAAAGATGTTTGGTGTTGTTTAAATCTAGTATCGAAATTTCTCCCTGTTTGGCCTATATAACAGCTATTACATTCATCACATGATAGTTTATAAACTCCAGAGTTTTTGTATTCATGAGTTTTGTCTTTAACATTGAAAAAGAGGGAGGAAAGTTTTTGGGGTGATTTAAAAGTGATATATGTTGTCTTTTGCTAGAATATATGCAATTTTATTAGAAATTGGTCCGAAATATGTCAATGAGGAAAAAGTTTGTTTCATCGTTTTTAACGTGTGGATAAATATGTTTTAAATTTAGTTGTTTTTGTTTATTTTTAATTAGGTTATCTAGGGTTTTTTGCTGAAATCCGTTATTGAGGGCAATATTCTTGATTGTATCTAATTCTTTCTCTAAATTTTGTTTATTTAAAGGGATGGGGAATGCTCTGTGAATCATGGATCTATAGGCTGCGAGTTTATGTGAGTTGGGGTGGCATGGATTTTGGGAATAGTGGTGTCTGTAAGAGTGGGCTTTCTAAAAAATCGAACGTGAGTTTATTGTTATCTTTGGTGATGGAGAGGTCTAGGAAATTTATTTTATTATTCATTCATTTTATATTCAGATTTATTCTATTCAAGGAATTTAGTGTAGATTGGAGGAATTCGTCGTCTCCTTTAAAACAGACGAATATATCGTCTCCTTTAAAACAGACGAATATATCGTCTACATACCGACACCATAAAACTAAATCCATTGCCTGCTGTGACTCTAGAAAATTGTTTTCAAAATCTGATATAAAAATTTCGGCCAAGAGGCTTAGTGGGGATCCCATGGCAAGGCCCTCTTTCTGTTTCAGAAATTGATTGTTGAACTGAAAATAATTTTCTTCTATGCACAGCTCGAACAACATCATTATTTCTTGTTTTATAATAGGATTTGTATTAAGTTTCTTAAGTGAATTTTTAATGATTTTTAGACACTCCTTATTCGGGGATGTTGGAAAACATGTTAGTTACGTCGAATGATGCAAGGATGGAGTTGTTTTTTGTATTATTTTTTAAAAATGGCCAAAAAGCCCTGCCCCTTTCATATCTTGAAAAGTACTGAACAAAACATTTTGAAAAAATTCTGGAATAGTCTAAATAAAGTGTAGATTGAGCAAAAATTATCACGCGTGCATTACGTTTGATTATTTATTTGGTATAAAAAAAACCATGACTTCACAATGTGGTGGTTAGGTACCGAGACGAACTAATTTTATTTTATTTGTTTATAATTAGACAAATATTTAGGTAGTAAATATTTGTTTTACACTTTAATTACTAGATTCTTGATTTATTTATTGGCTGTTAGGTAGCTAATTTGCTATAACTATTATACATTATTGACTAAGAAAAAACGTGAAAATATATATTGGATTTTAAGATATATGCAAGTCAGGGACCTAATTAACTTAGCCTAAGGATTTTATTTTATTTTAATAGCAATCACCGGAGGGAACACTAATTGCGCAAGTCCAACTTGCACTTGACCGGTTTTTTACTATTAATCAAGAGTTTAATACTCACAGATCTGCTTAGCTAATAATATTTTAAATGTACCTGAAAATAAAAGACTTCTTACTGATTGAGCTGATTATTTAGAATTTCTTGTAAAAAAACAATTTGGAAGGCTGTGAGTGTGCCAATAACTTTCTTTAAATTATATATTTATTTTATTTAAAGTAAAGAGGTATTCTTAAACTGTTTAAATTAAGATGGAGCAAAACGAGTCTGCATAAATTCAGCTCTGAGTTATAATTAACAAAATTTACTGCCTCAATTAAAAAATCTAGATATATATGTATGCGTACAATATACAATTAAAATATATTATTGTATAATGAATATTATATACAAAATTATTATACTGTATCTGTTCGAGATAGAAATTTATTGCCTAAATATGTTAAAAATTATGAGCTTAATACAAATTTAATGTATACAAAGTTTGAATAATATGCTTTAATTGTTGAAATATATTTAAATTCAAAACGTTTACGCTATATATATATATATATATATATATATATATATATATATATATATATATATACATATATAATTATACATTAAGTATAGTTATATGTGTTAGGTAACATTTTTAATCTTCAAAATGTGCCGATCCGAAAGATCAAAGTTACCGCTTTGATAAAATTGGTACCATATTTGGTACGTTTTATACGTCACAGCACCTCCTCCTAAAGGTGAACAAATCATTTGCGCATATTTAGACGCCTTTTTTTGTATTTGAAAGACTGCGCCGAACTATTTTCGAGATTATATTTTGAGGTTATGTAAATAGCAGCATCACATGAAGTGGTGATTTTTCTCCTTTAGGATTGGTTCACACAAAAGTGGCGGGAAATATTTTGAATTTGAAACTGAATTTTAAGATACTCATTTCAAAGGTCTAACACACACATACACAACATACACCTAATATTACATGGATGTTATTTAAAAAAATATGACTTATATTAGTATTACAGGAACGTTATTTAAACAAGTCTAATTTAGTACAAGTACTTACGATATTAAAATAAAAATATACTTTTTACAACCAACTTTGTATACCTATTTTTCATATTAACATTTTATAATTTTTTTAAAAGTTTAATTTAATATTATTTTTATGTATTTTTTGTAATAACATAACACTGTAACTTGTTACCTAATTAATATAATAATATATTATGGTTATTAAAAAAAAACTAGTTGTCTTTATAATCCTTCAAACTCTTTCTCGGTAAAAAATATAGAATAAATAGTATTAACGCCTGAAAATCCTAACGCCATAAATCGTAACACCTTTGTTCGTGCTCGGAACAGATGCAAAGAAATTATCGACGAAACCAAGGAGGTACACGATCGACGAATTAGAAACAAACTTCTCGCTTGTTCCAACAATTTCAGGTCCTTTTGGTCAGTCGCTAAGGCAATTAGTCAAAATTTCACCAAATCCACGATACCACCACTCACACGGCTATTGCAACACCTGTTGAGAAGGCGAACTTGTTGGCTGAACTCTGCTTCACATTCTACTGTGGATTTCCAAGGAAAAATACCACTTACTATTTCTAACACATGGGCTGAAAAGTCCCGGGCCTAACAAAGAAAACACGGTTTTTTTGGTTCAAAATTAGCTTTATTCATCAACGTAATCTCCATCAAGAGCAACGCAATCATTCCAGCGCCGCTCTAACAATGGCCAAACACTGCTCAGAATCATCAACACGTTCTTGTTTTTGATAAACAGTGAGCAAACGCGGCACCCACTTTGAACGGAGCTTTCTCATAGTCAAATGCTCATGCAATATAAAGCCAACACGTTCTTTTGATATCTTTACGATGTCAGCTAACTCACGCAACTTCACTTTTCGATCATTCAAAACGATTTTATGGATTTTTTTGATGTTTTCTGGTGTTACCGCCTCATTTGGACGTCCACTGCGTTCTGCATCATCGGTGTCTCTACGACCACGTTTGAAGTCAGCAAACCAACGTTTTATTGTTGTTTCTGATGGAGCGGAGTCCCCATAACACTTTTCAAGCCATTGCTTCGCTTGAACGGTATTTTTTCCCATCAAGAAGCAGTGTAAAATTAAAACACGAAATTGTTTTTGATCCATTGTTTTGAAAATAACAAAAGTAGCGTCACTCTTAGCACAATAACTCACAAACTAATGAATAGAACATCATGAAATTTTAACAGCTGTCTTTTGAAGGTTAGTGTTAACTGAAAAAAAGGTGACTGCAATAAAACTAGTGCCATCTATGTGTTAGGCCCGGGACTTTTCAGCCCATGTGTTATAGTGCAGTCAAGGATGCCCGATATTGTCTTCATACAGCGTATCATAAAACGCATTTTAATGAAGCTAGACACCAAAAAAGCTTTTGGCGCTGACGGAATACCCGCCATAGTGGTCAAAAACTGTGCGAGGGAACTAACACCAGTTTTCTGTAGACTTTTCAACCTAACCTACAGAAAGGGAATATTTCCTTCCTGCTGGAAATGTGCCACAGTTCAACCGATACCTAAAAAAGGCAAGAAGACCTTGTCAAATAACTACCGACGAGTCGCACTGCTTTCAGTAATATCGAAAGTCGTGGAAAAGTCAGCATCTTTTAAAATATCTTGAAGGATTCAATATTATTAGCGACCACCAATATGGCTTTCGTAAAATAGATCAACCTGACTTATGTCACACATGTTTGGAACAACGCAATTGAACACTTTGGAGAATCTCGAGCGGTTGCTCTTGATATATCCAAGGCATTCGATCGTGTTTGGCACGATGGATTGTTGGCTAAGTTACGCTCTTCTGGTATGTCTGAAAAGTTCTGTTTGTGGCTCTCATGTTTCCTTAGAGAGCGCTCTTTACGAGTGATAGTCGACGGGTGTCTTTCTAACACCCCTACTATCAACGCCGGTGTGCTCCAAGGCTCCAAACTGTCTTCTACTCCCTTTCTCATTTACATTAACGATCTGCTGGAAAAGACCGGGAATCCAATCTACAGCTTTGCAGATAACAGTACGCTTATCTATCCATTCACTTTGAACGCTCAGACATCGGCTACGAATATTTGCAGACAGCAAGAACTCATTCAACTTAACAAAGACCTGGAAGAAATTCTATCTTGGGGTGACAGTAAACCAAACGCTACAAAATCCGAGGTGGCAGTTTTTTCTAAAAAAGTTAACGTTGCTCAACCCGACATAGTTATGTCGGGGCACTCCATTCTTCTAACATCATCACTCAATTTGTTGGGCGTTAATTTGGGAGCAAATATGTCCTGGCATGAACATGTTGCAAGCATAGCAAAATCAAAAGTTGGGAACATTTTTTCGAACCAGAACGCTGTACACTCCACAACAACTGTTAATTCTTTACGAAGCTCAAATTCGACCAAATATGGAATACTGCTCTCATGTTTGGGGCTCTGCTCCTAAACATACACTGCATTTGTTGGATTCTATTCAGAGAAGAGCTGTTCGTCTGATTGGAGACCAGGAACTGACCGGCGGCCTTGATTCGTTAGAACATTGAAGAACATTTGACGCTTGAGTTTATTCTACAAGTATTTTCATGGAAAGTGTTAGAAATATGTGGCCCGCTTAATTCCTCCCAGAGCGGTGCACGTTAGAAATATACGTCGCGCTAATACCTCACATTCGTATGAGGTTCAGCTTGTTACTGCTCATGCAACACTTTTCAAGCAGTCTTTTATATGGAGAACATCATTCCTTTGATATAATTTGCCCAGGACGGTGTTTCTCACCGAGTACAATTTACAGCGATTCAAGACTAACGTGAATCGCTTTTTCCGCACACATGTCGCTCCTGTAGCGCTTTAGAGATTTCCCTGCAGCACGTATGCTAGACCTATAAAAAAAAACGCCTGAAAAGTTTTCGTCCTCAACGATAGATGGCAACATTATTTGCAATATTTTTTCTTAAGTTGGTATATCAGTCATCTGCAGAATCGCAGGTCATGCTGTATAGTAGTTTGTCTTTTACTGTATCTGAAGTAGGAGTTTATTTGTTAAACTGGAAAAAATTGAGTAGCGTGTTGTTAAAAAATTTTTTGTAAAAGGAAGTTTGACGCCAAATGAAATTCATTTGAAGTTTATACAAGTTTATAGGAGAGTCTTATCTTTCATTTTGCAAAATTAAGAAATGGTTTGCCGCGTTTAAACTTGGCCGTACGAGCTTTGAGTAATATACATGAGGTACGATCAAAAAGTGCAACATTAGGAATCGACAAACGATATGGTATTGGATGACCGCCGCGCCGGATTAAAGTGCTTGAAATTGCTATGACTACAGCCATTTCACAAGAAGGTTTCGTTAAAAGAATTGCACATTCATGAGCTTGGTGCAACCGTGCTTCGTAGCATTTTAACAAGAATAAAACTGATTCTTCTCTTTCTTTGCATTGATTTATTATTATGGATGATGCTTGGACTAACAAGAATATAAACAGAAGTCCGCCGTTCAATGCCAAAAAAAGCAAGGTCTAAATCAGCGGAAAAGGTGATGGCATCGTTACTTTGGGATGCTAAAAACATTATGTTTAGTGACTATCTTGAAAAGGGTAAACGAATAAACTAGCTAGAAAAATCGAGAGAAAAAATTTTTTCTTTAAGATATTATGAGGTATTGAAGCATCCACCCTATTACCCAAATTTAGCTCCTTTCGACTTTCATCTATTCCCAAAACATCCACGGAATAAGTGTTTTGTCTTAAGGGAGATTATGTTGAAAAATAAAAATAGTTCATCATCATAAATTCAATTTTTCAGATCACCAACTTACTTGGTGACTATTGTCATTTGGTGCCCCTTCAGTTTATCTTCAGTTCAGTGAGTCTTATTCTAAATAAATTTACTAATAACTCCAATATTAATGTGCCTAATAGCAAAATCTATTTGCCCTCGAAATGTTAAATTCAATGTGTTGTGTAAGAATATTTTCACACGAGGACTAATATTATTGAAAATTCCGGCAAAGTACAAGTCGGACTTGCGCAATTAGTGTTCCGTGCGGTGAATGTTTTTAAGATCAAAATTTTTGCTACCGAAGTATAAAATGACCAGTGACTTCGCAAAACACACTCCAAATGAGTTTTCAAGAAAGTTTGTTTCTGATCTTTGTTTTTATATATCAGATACATTATCAGAGGTAATGCACTCGTGATAATTTTCATTCAATCTACACCTTATACAGAATATTCCAGAATTTTTTCCAACTTGATTAGAGACAGGTTGGAGGACCGCAATTTTTGGAAATTTTTTACTTTCATTTGTGTCCCCGCTCGATGACTTTGAAAAAATTGTTTTTGTTTTTTTTTTATCTACCAGATAAATTATCAAAAGTAATGCACTCGTGATAAGTTTCCTTTAATCTATATCTTATGGAGAATGTTTCAGAACTTTTTTCAGAATTTTTTGGTTAGTGCACTTGGAGATAGGGTGAGGGGACACTGATTTCTCCCCCCTTATATCGAAAATTAACTTTTAAAACTATACAGGTTTGATTGGGTTATCAATTCCTATGTTTGTGAAAAAATTCAACTTTCTATGTCCAATAGTTTCAGAGAAAATCGGGTGTGACAGACAGACGAACGGACATCGAAGTGGTCCGTACGGGACACTAAAAAGCTTCTTATTGACTTATAGATTATAAATAACATAATTTTCGTAATTGTGAGTTTTATGATCAGTATTATCGCATAAAACGAATTTTGAAATGGTAAGTTTATTATAATTTTTAGTGTTCCGTACGGAACACTTATAAGATCACTTCGGTGTCTGTCTGTCTGTCTGTCACACCTGATTTTCTCCGAAACTATTTGACGTAGAAAGATGAAATTTGGTAATAATATAGGAATTGATGGCCTTATCAGAGCCATGTAGTTTTGAGAATTAAATTTTGACTTAAGGGGTTAGTTTTTGGGGGGTGAAGTCGGAAGTGAAAAAAAAAAATTTTTTACTAGGTCATCGAGTGTGGTGTCAAATGAAAGCTTGTGAAAACACGAGTAAAAAATATTTATATAATATTATACTTGCGCGCACTTTTCTTTGTATTATTTTTAAAATTTCGCGAAAAAAATCGCTGTCCGGGGCTTTATCTCGAAAAGTACTTATCAAAAAATTTCGAAAAAATTCTGGAATATTCTCCACGGGGTTTAGATTGAACGAAAATTATCACGAGTGCATTACCTTTAATAATTTATATGGTATATAAAAAAAACAAAAATTTCAAGGTCATCAGATTTCAGTAAAGATTGGAAACAAACTTTGTTGAAAACTCATTTGGGGTGTGTTTTGTGAAGTCACTGATCGATCATTTTATACCACCGTAACATAAATTTTGACTTAAGGGTTTCGTTTTGAGGGGTGAAATCGGAAGTGAAAAAAATTTTTTTTTACTAGGTCATCGAATGTGGTGTCAAATGAAAGCTTGTGAAAACACGAGTAAAAAAATATATATATAATGTAATACTTGCGCACACTTTTCTTCGTATTACTTTTAAAAAATCCCTGTCCCCTACCTTATCTCGAAATGTACTGATCAAAAAATTTTGAAAAAATTCTGGAATATTCTCCACGGGGTATAGATTGAAAGAAAATTATCACAAGTGCATTACCTTTAATAATTTATTTGGTATATAAAAAAAAAACAAATTTCAAGGTCACCAGTTTCCAGTAAAGATTGGAAACAAACTTTGTTGAAAACTCATTTGGGGTGTGTTTTGTGAAGTCACAGATCATTTTATACCACCTTAACAAAAATTTTTATTTTAAAAACAATCAACGTACGGAACACTAGTTGTGCAAGTTCAACTTGCACTTGACCGGTTTTTTTATTTTCTATGTAATTTCTAGTGTAATTTTCGTTTGTTCAATTTAGCTTAGTTAGAATTATGAATGACGTTTTAGGAAAAATCTACTAAAAGGGATTATCCAAGCTTTTATAAGTATTAAATGCATTTAATTCGAGTACTTGTTTGTCTGACGTCCTCTCCTAGACAGTGTGTAGTTCGTGGAGACTGCAACTCTAATGGACGACCCACGTCCGCCAGTTCTTTTTTCATTTTAATAGGTAACATTTTTTAACTAAAAGATTATTTGACTCACAGTCTTTTACTTTGTATACAGAGAGTTCTCTATTGTTTTTTATATAATAATTATCGTTTTAATAGGTCACTGAGTTTGGAATAGTCGGCCCCGTTAAGACATGTTTGTTTACATTTCTTGAAGATTACTTTTTCTTTTGTAGACATTTAAGTAGCCAAAAGAACGAATGTAATAGAAAAAGGCAGAATAATACGGTGAAGCTATAAATACATCCTAACATTACATGTTAACTCGACCGGATCAAATACAATTTTAGCAGCTTTATGAATAAATTGAATTCATAGACAGATTTTTCTTACAGTTCTTGAGTGCATTAGTCCATAAATGGTATTTTAAATGCATTTAGACGGTTTTAGAAATGGACAATTCATTTTTTATTATAAGCAACGCTTTCTACCCAAATATTAACTCCCTAAAATATAATTTAACAATTACTTTTTAAAGAAAAATAAAATGGAAAGGTTATTTTGCAATATTATTTAAGCCGGAATTTTTAAAGTGGTTAAAAATAAATTATAAATTAAAATGAAGCTCGGCGCTCTAAAGAAATGAAAGTTATCGTCTTTAGAAAGCAGGGAGTTTTGCCTCGCTTTTTAAAAGTCTTACTAATTATGAATGAGGAGCAGCTCCCGCGTACGCCAGCTATAGTAGGGCTAGGTCATGGTCTCTATGTCTTCGTTTTGCTTTCTTTTTCTTTTTGAAAAAAGTTGGCGCGCATTGCACTCTCTCGAGTTGCGAGGCAAATGCCTCTAAATTGCTCTTTAAAATCTCTTTAAAATTTTAACTTTGCTTTAAAGTTGAGCGCGTGCCAAAAGTTTCATATGATAAAGGAAAGTGGAGCAGATTTAAAACTGCAAGTAATTTTTTAAAATGAAACAATTTTTCGATAGTTTTTAATATAGTGATACGTAAATAAATAGTTATATTTTAGTGGTATGGGTTATTTTGAAAGTAACAATATAGAAAGCATTATTTGGGTAACGAGTAACTATACTCTATCCGTTTGCAAGGCGAAGTAATAAATCATGTAAAATTATGCAAATTAGTAATAAAAGTGACCCAGTGGCGAGGTGTTTTACCTGATGGGGTTAATTTAGATTATAAACCGTATCGAGGGTATACTCTCAGTTTATTTTCTCACGTAGCACATAGTGCATCAGTTCAGAACAATAAAGACGTCTTCTCCAAAACGTCAAAAAATAACTGCTTTAAGCTTAAATGAAAAGATCATCATTAGGAATATGTTGAATTATATCAAAAGTGATGTACCTATCGAATTTTGAAGGAAGAAAGGGTAGGAGGAGTTACTGCGCCAAAGCTAAAACCATGTAAAATAAAACTGGAGCTGACAGAAGATGTAAAAAATTCCCTGCGAAGAATCATTCATGGGTTTTTCATTGAAAAAAAAATCCCAACTTTGGACTTAATTTTAGAGGCTGTTAAAAGTAACCCACAGATACCAACGATGAGCAGGACCAAGTTATGGGACGTTTTAAAATCGATCAATTTTCGTTGGGAAAAATTTCAAAGAAAATCCTTGTTAATTGAAAGGGGAGAAATCGTACACTGGAGAAGAGATTATCTGACAAAAAATAGACATGAGCGTTCTCAAGGAAAAAGTATTTATTATTTAGACGACACTAGATTCATCAATGGACCAAATTGTAGAATCACTAGTTATACCATTAGGTACAGATGATGCTATGTCAGATTTTAGTTCGGATATGTCTGACATGTCGGATATAGAAGGTGTTTAAGATTAACATAGCACTAGGGCTAGATGTAATAATTTTATTTTGTCAATAAATTTAAGTTATAGTTTAAGATGTTATTTTATAAATGATAAACTTTCAATTGTTACCCTCAGTGTTAAATGGGCATGTCCCGTGGATAAATAAATAAATAAATATTAATAAAAATACAAAAACCAGTCAACATACAGTTATTGGGTCTTTTAGATTTTAGACTTTAAATAGTGTTTTGTAAAGGCACATACAGGAGTATGCACCTAGGTGTGTTTATATTTTAAAACTTGTTTATATGTAATTAATTTCCTATTTATTTGTAAATTTATATGTTTCGATAAATAAATTGGATTTGATTTGATCTGAACTATCATATTGTTTTGTATGCACATACTATGCAGGTAGGTAATTATCTGGCACTGATGGGCGCGTTCTGTCATCTTATTATAATTCCTCAATTTTGTTTAATATTAGTTTTACTCTTGTAATATTATCGTAATATTTGAAATATTTTGTAATATATTTTTTTAATATAACCAACCTTTATTATAGCTATAATTAATACAAAAGAAATCAGTCGATAGACCATTGCTCGGTCATTCTCGAGATTTTTTAAGGCACAAATGCCATAATTCTATTGTAATTTTCCTTAAATGTTAGTCCAAGGTAATACTACCGGTACAAATAATCTTATTGTAACTTTTTTGCGTAAAATGTACTGTGCGGTACCGAGACTCGTGCTATCGCGTAAAGTTCATTTGCATAATTTTAAATGATTTATTACTTCGCCTTGCAAACGGATAGAGTATAAGACTATGTATACAAGATTGGTAATAACAATGTATGACTTCTTTTTTTGGTGCTGCTGGTTACTGAAAACGTTTAGTAAGGGCTCTTAACAAAAATTCTTCAAAAAAATACGAAAGACGCTCAATAATTAGCGAGAAAAACAGCCATAGTGGGAGAACTATTTAATATTTTTAAACAGAACTTTCTAAAGGTTAAATGGGCAACCTTGGCGGTGGATTCAATCAGCTATTTAAAAAAAAGTAAACATAACCTGATTTGTTCATTTCAAAATGTTTTACCACCATGTTATTTTCAAATAAGGTACATCTCCATCATAAGGGAGATAAATAGGTTGACTGATGATTTTCCGAAATTTTTGTTTACTTGCTCATACACAATCTGAAGAGTAAAAATGAATGAGAATATACTGTGACCTATAATTAAAAATGTTTTTATTGCAAAATATTTATTTTTTCTTTCTGTAATAGATGTCGCTATATGATGTATTTACAAACGAAACGTCTTCCTGGGGTCTCATGTAACATTTTTTGTAACCATCTGAAAAACAACAACAAAGTAGGGATTTAAAGCACACTATAGCAGCTTTAGTTAAACGTAGTATTTTTTTTTGCAAAAATGGCAAATATTAACCAAAAAATGAACATTTTTTTTTCGAGGGAACAAAAATAGAAATAACAGAAGATAATTTTTAGTAATTTAAGCACGTTTAACAGAACAGAACAGAACAACAATTCGATTTGAACTACAAAAAAAAAAACCAAAAACCAGTTTGAGAAACAATGTGTCACGACAAACGAGTTTAAAGTTTTTCTTTTATATACGGATACGTCAATAGAACTGATTTTAGGAGAATACTCTTGAAAATGTATAATTTCGAATTATTTAGCAAAGAATCCGTTTTTTTTTTTTCCAACTTTCATCCTATTGATTTTCCTTAACCATCACATCAGTAAACTGATGAAGACGATGATCCACCCGACCCACCATGACAGAAGATTGTAAGGCTAGGTTAAGTAGGATAAGTCTTAGGTTAAGTTAGGTTAGGTCCCAATCATTGTAAATGCTTAGGTTAAGTTAGAATAAGTAATCTTTCATACTATGTAGTAACAACGATCATTAATATAAGTAAGAGGCTATGCCTTGCTTGTAAGCCAATAAAGGCAGTGACAATGAGAACATCAATAAACAGTATTTCATTTACTGGAGTCCGACAAATTCTACCAAAGTATCAAGAACCTTAAACTGAAGGTGTGGGCCGCACGTGAGATAATTAATCGGTATTTCTTTGAGGATGACAGAGGCCGCATAACAACTGGTAATTCAGAGAGATATGTGAAGGTTATTGAAAACCGCTTTTTATCAGCTTTACAAAATTTTGATGGTTGTAATTAGAGAACCTGGTTTCACTTGGATCACCTGGCTATATTATACCCTTCATCATGTCTTTGCTAATTACAGTTATTCAAAGTTGACTTCCATGTTTTGACGACAATTTATTTTTTCGTGTGGGGATATCTCAAATTTATTTTTCTTTATCAATTTTCGCTTTCTACAATAATTAAAAAAAAATAACCGGCAAGAAATGGCAGTGACGACGGACCTACAAGTCCATATTTGGGCAATCGTTTACTGCTCTCCCATTTGTCGAACTATCTCAGAACATGCGTTTCGTCGTATCACGATTCGTCAGCAGAAATGCAGTTTATATCTTACTGCTATATTATGTCTCAAGATAGTTCTGTAGTTGGTGAAGCAGTAAACGATTGCCAAGATGTGGACTTTGTTTCATTTTAGTAGTTATTGACTGCTAATATATAATTTTTGTTGCATTTAACAAAAGGTAAGTTAGATAATTTTAAAACGATATATTGAAACGCTATCGGTGTTTTTTTGCAGTAGCGTAGCTAAGGGGGGCGAGGGGCTAAAATGCGCCCCACTATAAGTCTTATTATAGCCCATAGATGTTTTCTTTCTTTTTCTTAAAAAAATCTGCCTTTAGATTCATGTCTTGGAAGAAATTTTATCTTGAGTTAACCAGGAAACAAAAAGAATTCAATGTTACAAAACCGTAGGCAGCAGTTTTTTTTTATCATCAAATAATGATAAAAGAAACAGATTTTTTATATTGCAAATTTCTCTTATTATTTCTGTTGGTAGTCCATATGAATAATACAATAAAAAAATAAAATTACCCTCTATAAAATTGTTTCCTATATTTATTTTATTATTTAATATATTTAAACCTTCACTAATAGAATTTTTAAATTTTAATTCTAAATAAATTACCTCTTTTATTAAATTAGAATCGATATTTTCACTATATGTAACATATAAAAATATTTTATATGATTAATTATAAAATCAATTATTTTATAGAAAAACGGAAACGGAGTTTTTCATGACAAGCAGCAGAAATTGTTTACACAGGGAAGAGTATAAGGGGAGTGCAGCGCGCAAGAAGCCGTTAATTTCGGAAGCTAATCGCAAAAAGCGGTTAGCTTTTTCTAGGGAATACGTTACTAAACCTCCTGAATTTTGGGAATCCGTAATCTTCAGTGATGAAACTTTTTGGGTCTGATGGCAGAACTAAAATTTGGAGAAAGAAGAATACCGCATTCGATATTAAAAACATTTGTTCCACGGTGAGACAAGGGAGTGGCAGTGTTCTGCTTTGGGGATGCATGTCCGCTGGAGGGGTTGGAAATTTACATTTTATTAATGGTACCATGGATCAGCATGTTTATCTGAACATCTTGAGAGACAATTTAAGAGAAAGTGGTCAAAAAAATTAGCACTCGAAAAAGATACATTTTTCAACAGGACAATGATCCGAAACATACTGTAAACTTGGTGCGAGAATGGATGATCCATAATGTGCGACAGCAGCTTTCTACACCTCCGCAATCACCCGATGTTAACCCCATCGAGCATTTATGGGAGGAACTTAAACGGCGCGTTCGCAAACATAATGTTTCAAATAGAGAAGAATTAAAAAACAGAATATTGAACGAATGGGAGAACACGCCAGCAGAAGTTACTAGAAAGCTCGTTGCAAGCATGACGAAAAAGTTACAGGAGATTATCAAGGCCAACGGCGCGCGACAGTGCCACTAAATATTAGTTTAAACGAAGTTGTTATTTTCTGTTAAACTCTGTCAAACTATTATTGGCAATTGTTAAGTGTATGGAAATTTTTTTGACATGCTATAAAATATTTCGTATTTGTTTTTAATACAAATACTCGTTAGTTAAGTTTCAAATATTAATTTAAACATGTTTTCTCATAGTTCCAATTAATTGGTTAAACATAACGGGAAAATAGTAGGGAAAGCAGGTGGTGTGTAGAGACTTTTTGGACTGACTGTATATCCATGCTTATCATTTGAAGGATGTATTTCATCAGATATTAAAAATATACATGATCTTATATGCTCAACTGTAATTTTTAATGAAATATTATTATTATGTTTTTTTTTTACTGTGTTTTATGGCTTGGCATATACCGATTAAGCCAGCTTTCTCTCTTTGTTAAGACACTCAAATTTACACATTCACACATGGGACAAATCACAAACACCCAGCCGACACACGGAATCGAACCGCTGACCTCTCGAACAACAGCAGGCAAAGCTAGCGCCTTAACCCACTGCACTAATCGGTCCGGCATTATGTTTTTAAATCCTTAATTAAGTCTATTTTGTAATTAGAATTTACTCCTTGTATAATTGAAGATATTCTTTCTAATCTCATTTCAGTATCTATGGAAAAATATGGGAGTTTAAGTAAACTGTTATTTTTACATGTATTAAATTGAATAAAAACAAAATTCCATATTTCTATATACTTATTATTATTAATATTTTCAATATTGAAACCATCTAAGTTAGTAATATCAATATTACAAAATATTTCAGAACTAGGACCACAAAGTCCAAATTCACTCATACTCCAAAAATTATCACCTATTTTTAATATTATTTTACTAGAAATTCCGACAAAAAGTAATATTGCAGAACCCGACATAGTTATGTCGGGACACTCCATTCGTCACTAAAGTTGAGGGCGTTGGAAGCAAATATGTCTTGGCATAAACATATTACATGTATAGCAGAGGGAGCTTTATACCCCATCACAATTTTTAAGCAGGTTCGAGCTAAACATACGCTACATTTGTTAGATTCTATTCAGAAGGGAGTTATTCGCCTCAGTGGAGACCCAGAACTCACTAACAACCTGACTCCTTCTATTGACTACTAGCTAGTTTCTACGCTTTAACTATTATACAATGATTTGGTTAGAACATGATTTACGATTTGGATCTTAAGATATATAACATACATGGCAGGGACCTAACTAACTTAGCCTAGGTAAGGAGGTATTGAGAGAAGATATTTCAACTTAAGATATTTCATGAGCAGAACAATTAAAATTAAACTTAATATTAATTAAGATTAACTTAAGCTAATCCGGTGGCAAGGGGTCGCTGGGTCTTGGCAGACAGCGGCGGGCAGGTGGACGGTAGGCGGTTCTGACTGTGGGGTTGGGGTGGTGATAGAATTTGTCCAGGAATTTGAGCTGGGCGCTGCTGATGAATTCCTGGATTGTGGGCATCTGGAGGTCTCTGTGTAGTTGAATATTGCGGACGAACCATGGGGCTTTGGCGATGATGCGGAGGGCCTTGTTTTAGATGGTCTGGAGGGTGGATCTGCGGGTACGTGACATTTGGCACAATGGAGTTGGTCATTCCGGCTCGGATGATGGTCTTGTAAATTATCAACATGTTGCGAATTGACAATACTGACAATCTGCTAGTCTTGTTCAGGAGTGGATACAGCTTGCCGAGGAGTTGGTTAGCTTTCTTGGCGCAGGCGGTAACCTGGTCCTTCCATACTAGCCGCTTATCGCAGTGGAGGCCCAGGTACTTGATGCTGTTTGACTCAGAACTGGCCAGCAACCTTGACTTGAATCCATTCCATTAGTACTTTTACGAAAAGAGTTCGATGAACGTAATCCGCCGACCTCCTTCTCTAGAGGCTTTTTAAAAAACATAATCTATAAATACTGGAGGCCGACGAAAATTTCGAGTATTTCTTAACAAGACTGTGTAAAGCTTACATTTAATAAAATTCCTTTTAAAAATGCTAGTATAAACGCCCTACTTATACTTGACGGCTAATGCCAAAAAATAATGTAGTGTAACTAACCAACAATATTGTAATTTGAATATTTGTACATAATTTTTAGCGTACCACTTGATGTCGCTGACTTACTACGCAAAATATTAAAGAAAGTAAACCAATTATATCGGTGTTCCTTATCGGATGAATGTTTAGGTAAGCGACACTATGAAAGGTCATTTCTATATATATTATAAAACGCAATGTCTCTCTCTCTGTCCATCTGTCGGTCCGTTAGTGCGACTCGACTCGAAAACCATTTATCCGATTTACGTGTTTTTTTTTAATCCATATGTTTTCTGGTCAGGTTTTAGTATATATTTCGTTACGGTAAGTAACATATGAAATAAGCAGTGACGATAATAGTGAATCAAGTCGGAATTAAGTTTGGCGCCAGCAAAAAAACCTAAACAATAATTCTGTGGACCACGCGAGTTGAGTCGCAGGCACAGTTAGTATAATATATAAAGTGGATTTTGTCGATTTAAATAATAATTCTTGTAAAGATGGAAAAGCAGACAGAATAAGATGATATAGAGTGTTAAGGTAACGTTGTTGCTTGCGACTACATGATTTTTTGTGTCTTGATATAATATTGAATATGTTAGTAAAATATGAAGTCTTTTTTCTTATAATTTTAAGAGGTTAAGTAAGTACTGACGATCACTGGCTTAACTTTAACATTTTTATTGATATATTAAACAGGTCTGCTCTTTTGGAAATCAATATACTTATGAAAATTTCTTAAATGATATGCATCTGAAGTGTCATGATGTCATATCCTACTAAATTTAGGTATTCTGGTAAGAACCTTCAAAGCGGGTGTGACGAAGCTCTCGTCCTTAAAGAAGTATGGGCTGATTATTGCATATGCTGGCACTACCAAGTCCAAGTGACTTTACAAAAATGTAAAGATTTTTAATTTTTCGGATTCCAATAATGGGAATTATGTTGATTGACGTAACTATAAAGGTGCATATGGGCCTCATCTGAATTGTCATTGTCTTTATTGGCTACAAGCAAGGCACAGCCTCTTAGGTATAATAATGATCGTTATTACTACATGGTACCAAAGATTACTTATTCTAACTTAACCTAACCATTTACAATTGTGATCCTCTACTAAGTTAATCTAGGAAATGGGCTTATTTTACATGATTGTGACCTAACCTAACTTAAACTAGGACTTATGCTAACTCAACCTAGCTTTACAATCTTCTGTCATAGTGGGTGTAATGGGTCATCGTCTTCATCAGAGAGAGAGTCTGCGTGTCTCGGGTATTGGTGACGGGCATGTGGGTGTTGAGGTAGTGGGATGCGTTGGCCAGGAACTTTGTTTGGATTTTCCTCATGTATGTCTTTATGGTCGGCACTCCGAGGTCTCTATATAGTCGGTTATTTTTCAAGAATCATGTGGCTCCCCTGATCATCCTCAGGGCTTTGTTCTGCATTACCTGAGTTGCGCGCTCCTTGTCTTGGAGAGCTGGCACCATGTGGAGCAGGTGTAGGGAGATCTGCCTTCACAGTGGTGTTATGCCTCATCCGAAATTAAATCACTCGTTCTAGGACACACACAGACACGCTCGCACGTACGCATACCTGACGAAGTGTTCCATTTCTTTATATAAAAGCACAAAATTTTATATATATATATATATATATATATATATATATATATATATATATATATATATATATATATATATATATCTTGGAAACTATTTGATAGAGAGAGATAGAGTTGCTATATTGAATGTGTGTAGAATTGACACAAGAATCTGCATCGGCGTTCTATTTTAAAAAATGCAATTTTCTATTTAAATATTGCACATTTTTGAGAGACCTTGTATATACAAAAATATTACCAAAAAAAAAATTAAATTATTACTTTATTAGCTGCAGCTTCTTCAACTTTTTCTTTCAACCATTTCCAAAATTATTAACGAGAGAATTATAACCGAACACCCTGTACAAGAATAATTCTGATAATATAATAGATGCAAGTATTTATGTAAACGAGCGTTGACCCACTGAGTATATACTCACGTATTTATTACAACTCAATAATTATTATTGTTTAAGCAGTTGCGTTCTAGAGGCGAGGAAGGGGGCAGATGGGACCAAAGAGGTCGGTGTCAAACATCAGCATCTTTAGATTAAAATGAGATCACAAATCTAAACTGTCCTGAAAAATCCGCATGGTTGTCAGACTTCCAAATTTAAAAAATAGGCATTCAGCAGTGTTACATGGAAGCGGACTAAGGTAACTTTTTGCATAAGACGGAGTTGCAGACTTCTACTTGCCCTTATTGCACCCATTGAAATTTGGCTGACTGATTTGGCGGGAAGCGATTGCATTAATGATATACTTTATATATATATATATATATATATATATATATATATATATATATATATATATATATATATATATATATATTTAAAAGAGTTGTTTCATTTCGAAAATACACCTTTATTGAATAAAATCGTATTAAAAACATATACGTTTATCCAGAAACAATAACCGATCATCTTACATTAAGATTAAGTAAAAATCAGTACTATCCTTGTAAATACAAGACCTGACGTCACATTGTCATCTACATACTATTTCTGTTAAAATTGATGAAAAATGAAACAACAAAATTTTCACATTCCTCAAATCCAAGAACTCTATAAATGACATTACACGGTGTTTTCTTAGCTATCCCCTCCATCCCTCTCCCCACCAACTTCTAATGTGTTTATAAATAATTTTGTTTCAAATTTGTCCTCTTAACTGAAAAAACTAGAAAAAATTCTTATAACATTATTGAAAACATACAAAATCTATCGACCTACTACTTGTTTAATACCCTTCCCCTCAAGTGATGTGACTTAAAAACTATAGGGTCCTTATCTACTTCAATATATGTGTATCAAATTTAAAAATGATATCTTATTTCGTTCGAGAGTTATTGTGCCAAGAGACCGGCGGTGATTTTTTTACAAATTCCTTCCCTTTAGCAAAGATGACTAGTTACATGCTCCAGCAAAAAAAAGTCGATAAAAGTTTACGTCTGAATTCTGAGATTATATAGGATTAATAAATGCCCTCGTTTTAATGCCAGCTTAACACTCTACTTAAGTAACTTTATAAAAAACAGTCAATTTTACACACATCAAAAATTCCTATACATTGTTTTTCTATAACATACCCCTGTACATCTCTCCGCAGAAACTGCACCATCTGATCCGTCGGCCGCCCTAATTAATCATCCTCGACATTGAGAGCGTTTCGTTGTCGTTGGGGGTTATTTATCACACGAGCCGTTTTCGGCCGCCTGCCACCCCCTCTTGCGGTCCCTGGTCCAGGGTAATTACCCGCCGGATAGCACCGCCCCTCTGGCCAATGAGAGTGTCTCGTTGCCCACCCTTACGCGCTCATATTGATTCGGATTGGTGCGCATGTGTCTCGAACGCTAAGAGGGACACTGGCCGGTCTAGCACGTGCGATACGTGTGTATTGGACGCGGGATGTGGGATTAGGGGGTGAGTTTTAGGGGTGGTGGGGTGGGAGTGAGTGCGGTGGAACAATTCGGTCGATAGCCTTGAGGACTA
>CM032449.1:198381637-198389137 GCA_019049505.1 Pachyrhynchus sulphureomaculatus
TCACTAAATTTAGCAGGACATTCCCCGGTTTCAGTTTCTTCTTCATGATCTTCTATACTTTTTATATCGTCAATTATGTCTTGGTCAGTTGGGAGATCTGTCGTGCCAACATCATTGTCGATTTCTAAGAAATCTTCAAGTAAAAAATCTGCGTCGACGGTAGCAGTTTTTTGTAGAATACCCCATTACCTTTTTAAGGTAGCGAGATCCATTTCGTCTTCTTCTTGCCATTCGTCAATGCTTTAGAAAAGCAGTTTTTGATAGTTTACTGAGAAACATTTTCACTCCATACTTTAGCGACTCCGGTTATACACTCTAGGGTAGGGTAATCAATTTTTGGACTGGAAGGTTGTTATCAATCGCATTAACAATTTTGTGAACAATTCTGTTTCGGTAATGATGTTTTATGTTTTTTATAATACCCTGGTCCATAGGTTGCAATTTGGAGGTCATGTTTGGTGGAAAAAAGATCAATTCAATATTCCTTAATTTTTTACTTACAGTAACTGGATGTGCAGGACAATTGTCTATAAACATCACAATCTTTCGCTTTTGGCTTTTCATTTTCGTGTCCAGTTCTTTGATCCATCTTTCGAAAATCTCAGAAGTCATCCATGCCTTTTTATTATTGGCGTAATCTAACTCCAGAGATTTAACTCCTTTTAAACAACGGGGATTTTTGCTTTTACCTATGAGTAGTAATTTTAGTTTTTGTGAGCCATCCATGTTTGCTCCAACCATAAGTGTCACCCTTTCTTTACTTGTTTTAACACCAAAACATTTATCACTTTTAAAAGCAAAAGTTTTATTTGGCAAACGTTTAAAAAACAAACCGGTTTCATCACAATTGAAAACGTGTTTTGGCTCGTACTTTTTCAATGCACTTTTTAAAACAGTTTCAGTCCAAATGTCACAGTCCTCCTGACTAACGCTTGCACTCTCGCCAGACACCGTCTTGAAAATAATTGAATTGCGAGTCTTCCAGGCACTCAACTTCCCTTCACTAGCTTGAAAATTAACGCAGTTAAATTCTTTAGCAAATTGTAAAGCCTTTTGCTTTATTAAATTTCCCGATATTGGTACGTTTTGATGCGTACGGGCCACTTGAAACCATCGTAAAACTGCTTCATTTACATCCTCGTAAGTACTCACCCGTACTCGTTTTCGACTGCTTGGAACACTAGGTTTCTTGATGATACTGTCGCGACTTTTTATTATCAGAGAGACGCAACTTGGAGAAACACCAAATTTTGCAGCAATATCAGTTTTTTTGCAGCCTTTATCAACTTCCTCCAAAACTTTAATTTTCTCAGCTAAACTTAAACACACTCGCTTGGACATCTTACTTGATTTTTAAACAGAAGAAACTGAACCTGAATTTGCGAATTACTAGGCCTCGACTATAAAATGGGTTTTTCCCCGGGTTTCTATAAAATGAGTTATTCCCCGGGTTTCTCACAGAAATCTACCTGATTTATTGCCAACCATTAGGCATTATAAACGCATTAAGAACCTTTTCAAAAGAACGCGTCATAAAAATGGAATTCGTGCTAATGTTAGATAAAAATGGGAAACCCCAAATGGCCAAGATCTCAATAAATGCATAAAAATTTATACATAAAATTCCGGTAAAAATTTTATTATATAAAGTGTTACTATTTTACAGATTCACTATATGCAGGGCTTTTTACATGAAATTTCATTAAAATATTCTAGGTCTTGAAAAAATTGCACTATAAAGAGTTTTTCACTATGTGAACAACTAAAAACGAACAATGGCCCATATTTCAGCAGTACCCAGTGTTTTCTTATTCGTTAAATCTATCCCGAGATGCGTTTCGTCGTATCACGGTTCATCAGTCGAGCTAGGATCGATAAACAAGAGAATAGTATTTAAGCCAGTACTGACAGCCAATAATGGTAAGATATAACATATACATCGTACTTGGTACGAGGCTGACTCGCTGCAGCCAAACATGCCGACAGAGTGGTTAGCAGACTGCCAACTCTTCACAGCAGGTAGCGCGACTTTTCGAGGGATCTTCCTCAGACATATATGATTCAATGTAAAACAACTGAAAACAGACGAAGGCCCATATTTCAGCAGTCTGCCCACTGTTCTCTTATTCGTTAAATTCATCCCGAGACACGTTTCGCCGTATTATGGCTCATCAGTCGATCCTAGCCCGACTGATGAGCCGTAATATAGTGAAACGCGTCTCATTTTTAGCTTCCAGTATCCAATTGTCATTGTTTTCACTTTTATTTCGCATTTCTTGATTATTTCATCCATGTATACAGTGAATGTTGTGCTCAATCTTCCTCCCTGCCTCAAACCTTCCTGTCTTGTAAATCCCTCCGACTTCATATTGTTTTTTATTACATACTGCACATTGTTGCTGTATGTTCCCTTTATGATTCTTATTGTCTTTTTGTTTATTCCCTTGTTTTCTAAGCTTTTCTACACTTTATTTCTCGGTACACTGTCAAATGCTTTTTCTAAGTCTATGAAAGCAAGGTGTAGACTTTTATTGTTGTTTGGTCTTTTTTCGATAATCTGTTTCAGTGTAAATATGTGGTCTTGTGTACTTCTTGCTGGTCTAAATCCACTTTGCGATTCCGATAGTTGTGGTTCTATTATTTTCTTTATCCTATTATTAATGATGCCCTTATAAATTTTGACAATTGTGTTCAGTATAGTAATTCCTCTGTAATTATTGCACTCCTTGTGATCTTCGTTTTTTGTAGATTGGTGTAATGAATGATATTCCCCATTCGACCGGAAATTTTTCTTCTTCCCATGCATTATTAATTATTTCTAGCAATATTGTTTTTCCTTTCTTCCCCATGTATTTAATCATTTCAGACATTATCTTATCGCTGCCTGAGACTTTCCCATTTTTCAATTTTCTTATAACTTCCTCTAACTCTTTCCATTCTGTTTGTTCCCTATTTTCTGTTTCTTCCATATTTTGTTGTTCCAGTTCTTCATAATTTGTATTCTCTTTTTCTTCATTACCTCGCAATAGTTTTTCAAAGTATCCTCTCCATCTTTCCATTATTGCTTTCTCTGTTGTTAGGATTTCTTGGTTTTTGTTTTTCACATATAATTCGGTTATAGGTTGCTCCTTCCTCAATGATTTAAATGTAAAATAGCTTTTGATTTTCTTTACTATTTTCTTCCATTTTATCTCCGAATTCTTTCTATTACTGTTCTTTTGCTTCTCCTACCAACTCTTAACTCTTCTCCTTTTTTTTTCTTTATATAGTTCATATTGTTCTGGTGTTTTTGTTTTGAGATATTTTTTCCATTCTATCTTCTTCTCAATAATTTCTTCTTGGATATTATTATTCCACCAAGCTGTTTGTCCTTTACTGTTGTTTGCGTTGCACACTCCGCATACTTTGGTAGCCTCGTCCAGGATTATATTCTTGAAGATACTCCATTTTTCTGCTAAATTTGCATATTTTATATTTTTGTATCTTTTTTCGAATTTCTCATCAGTTATTTGTCGGTATTTGATCGTAATTTCTTCATTTCTTAGTTTATACGTCCTTATTGATTTGTATTTTCTTATTGTTGGGTTTTCATCTTTTGGCAAACCTTTCTTTGATTATTCCTGCTAGTAGGTAATGATCACTGTATATTTCGGCTCCGCTTCTTATTCTTACTTTTTTAACTAATTTCTTTTGCTCCTTGGTACCAGTATATAGTCTAAAATTGACCTCTTCTGTGTTGAGCCCTTTTGTACTTATGTATATTATATAAAATATATATATATATATATATATATATATATATATATATATATATATATATATATAATTTATATATATATATATATATATATATATATATATATATATATATATATATAATATATATATATATATATATATATATATATATATATATATATATATATATATATATATATATATGTTATATATATTTGCCTGATCTGTACGGAGGACAAAAAAAAATGGAATCTACTGAGAAATAGAAAAAAAACAATAAATGAGTATATACAAAATACAAAAATTACGGTGGAAGAATGGGAAAGATATTTCGAAAAACTCTATAGTCCATCAGAAACCAATTCATTAACACAGGAAATACAGCATGAAGATGAAAACGCTCCCTAACCAAATAGGACCATTTCCTTCAATCAAATACAGCACATGGCAGCAAAACTAAAAAATAGAAAAGCCCCGGGCATGGACGAAATTAAGAACGAAATGATCAAATATGGAGGTGATAAATTACTAGAAGAATTACAGATTTTCTTTAACAAAATACTCACAGCCAAGATTATACCATCCGAATGGAAAGAAAGCATCTTGATTCCAATTTTCAAAAAAGAAGAAAGGACAGATCCAAAAAACTATTAAGGTATCAGCTTAATGAGTGCGGTACTAAAATTGTTCACTAAAATTTTAGCAGAAGAAATAATGTTAACCAGAATCTGTGAAGAACAGCAAGGGTTCAGAAAGAACAGGTCTACTATAGACGCCATATTTATAATCCGCCAAATTACCGAAAAAGCCATAGAGTTTAATAAGATAGCCTTTATGTGTTTCATTGATCTTACCCAGGCATTCGATAGGGTACGGTTAACTGATGTCATAACCCTACTACAAAAAAGGGGAATTCACCCGAATATAATAAAAACTATCGAAGAGTTGAACACCAACAACCACACATATGTAAGAGTGGCAAATAAATTAAGCAATAAAATATCTATGACAACCGGAATCAGACAAGGAGATAGTCTAAGCCCAATCTTATTTAACATCATAATGGATGAAATTATAAACGAAAGTAAAGAAAACTGGGAGAGGACATCGATTGGGAGACAAAGAAATAAAAATAATATGCTACGCCGATGATGCAGTAATCATATCAGAAGACGAAGAGAACTTACAGAGACTCCTACATAAGTTCTAACAAATATCAAAAGTGTTTAATATGCAAATATCTGTAAAGAAAACAAAATCCCTTACAATACCTAAAGAACCGAAAAGATGCAAACTCGCGATTTATGATCAGAGTGTAGAACAAGTGATGTCCTTCAAATATCTAGGGGCAAACATAAAAAGTACCAGGAACCTTAAGGAGGAAGTAAAAACTCAAATAACAAAGGCATCATTAATATCAGGATACTTAAGAGATATAATTTGGAAGAAACAAATATATGAGCACCAGGAGCAAAGTAAGAATATACAAAATATGCGTAATACCGATCATGACGTACGCGATAGAAACCAGAGCGGAGAACACAATAACAAAACGACTCCTAAGAACAACAGAAATGCGAACACTTAGATCGATAACAGGACATACCTTGTTTGACCGGAAAAGATGTGAAGAAATAAGGGAAATGTACGAAATACAGGATGTGGTGAGATGGGCAAGGAATAGGAGAAGAGAATGGAGAGATCATGTGGAAAGAATGCCAAATGACCGGTTGGCTAAGGTTGCAAAAGAGAAGCGACCAAACACACCTCGACCGCTTGGAAGACCACCAATAAGATGGTATGAGAGCTGGTCTTCATCATCGCAATTGTTTCTGGGAAACCTTTGAAGTGAACACAGGACATGGTCCTAACGTAGGAAGAAGACGAAGAAGAAGAAGAAGATATTTGCCTTACTAATAAAAAGATATATAGAACTTTCTGGATACCTGTTCTTATGTAACCGTTTCCTTGAACGAACTTGCGATGGTATAAGTGTACGTTGCCTAGCTTTATTCCTTTTACGAAGGCTCTTCATAATTGACAACGAAAAACTATAATTAAACAAGCTTCAAATTCTTTAGAAATAACTAAATGAGGCGTACGTCAGTCTTGAAGCCGATATTATTTGATATACACATAGATTCTTTATTAAATTACAACTCTACGAGAACAATCCATGGCATGAAGTGGAAAATAATACATAACAAACAGTAGAATCTAGCCTTTCAGTTCATTATCTGTATAATATCCTAAAACTAAAAAATCTTACACCTTGGGAACAGTGTGTGAATTTTCTAGAAAAACGTAGTGGTAGTGTAGTTTTATGAACGTCTCTAGAAATACCATGTTTATTTAATATCTTCAGATCTTCGGATCTAATATAGATCATAATAAGAGACTAATAAAATGCCCATATATTCTCAATTCAACGCCATAGTTCCGAAAGCCCTGAGAACTGGCAAGTATACGATTATCCATTGCAGCTGTTGTATTAAAAGAAGTGTGTCAGACTAATGGACAATTCGGACTTGCAATCTATAAATTACAAAAACTAGGACATGGCATATCTGATCCCAAATCAGAGATCTTCAGCTAGTCCAGGGGAAGAGGCAATCGCAACAGCACGAAAGATTTAAGTAGCATATAATAAAAGATACTAGTAGCCGACAAACCTCAGTGCCATGTCTAGGTGAACCACCAAAACTTTTAATCGAATATCAAGGCACGCAGAGAAAATAAGATTTCGTACCTACACTTCCGTCAGAAAGTATTTGCCCACCTAGTTATTTCAGTCCCAAGACAACAAAAACCCAGATAATATATATATATATATATATATATATATATATATATATATATTATATATATTATATATATATATTTTAATGAATTATTTATTTTCACAATATTTAAAGTCTAGAAAATCAGGAAAATATTCATGATTTTCCAGGATTCTTCTCATCTATGTGACATCCTTTGTTTTTAACCACCGTTTTCCAGAGTTTCGGCATTCTGTCCAGTAGTCTCTTCAGAGTTTCTTCGGTTATTTTGACTCATTCTGCTTGTAAAAGCTCCCACAAGTGATTTTTTGATGTTGGATTGAGTTTTTGAATAGAACTGTCCAAATGGTCCCACAGCAATTCGATGGAAGTCAAGTCGGGTGATTCTGGAGGCCAAGTCATCACTTTCAGGACGTCATCGGGTTTCCATTGCTCCAAAAGTTCTCTAATTTGTTTAGCAGAATGTTTAGGGTCGTTGTCATGCTGAAAAATAAATTTCCCCTGAAAAAATCTCTTCCAGAAGGAAGCATTTGAGTTAGCAAAATTTCTTGATACTGTTCTTTTTGCATGATTCCTTCTATCCTAAAGATTTTTCCAACTTTACCGTTGCCAAAACAACCCCAAACCATTACTGAACCTCCACCATGTTTTACTGTAGGCAACATCCTCTCTCCAGCTGACCGCCGCACGTAAACTCGTCGATTTGAACCGAAAATTTCGAATTTAGATTCGTCGCTCCAAAGGACGGAATTCCATTGTTCTGATGTCCAATTTTCATGTTCTCGGGCCCATTCTAATCGTTTACGTTTATTCACTTGCTTAAGAAGTGGTTTTCTCACTGCAACTCTCCCGTGTAGTCCACCTTCTGCTAACCTGTTCTTCACGGTTGTCAAGCTCAGGGGGATGGGCCGCTCCAGGATTACTTGAGCCGTGATTTCTAATGAGGTTAGGCGGCGATTACGTCTGCTAGACATTGTTATAT
>CM032449.1:198394137-198398447 GCA_019049505.1 Pachyrhynchus sulphureomaculatus
AACGCCTAATGGTTGGCAATAAATCAGGTAGATTTCTGTGAGAAACCTGAGGAATAATCCATTTTATAGAAACCCGGGGAAAAACTTATTTTATAGTCGAGGACTAGTAGAAATTCAGGTTCAGTTTCTTTTTGTTTAAGAATCAAGTAAGATGTCCAAGCGAATGTGTTTAAGTTTAGCTGATAAAATTAAAGTTTTGGAGGAAGTTGATAAAGGCTGCAAAAAAAATTGATATTGCTGCAAAATTTGGTGTTTCTCCAAGTTGCGTCTCTCTGATAATAAAAAGTCGCGACAGTATCATCAAGAAACCTAGTGTTCCAAGCAATCGAAAACGAGTACGGGTGAGTACTTACGAGGATGTAAATGAAGCAGTTTTACGATGGTTTCAAGTAGCCCGTACGCATCAAAAACGTACCAATATCGGGAAATTTAATAAAGCAAAAGGCTCTACAATTTGCTAAAGAATTTAACTGCGTTAATTTTCAAGCTAGTGAAGGGTGGTTGAGTGCCTGGAAGACTCGCAATTCAATTGTTTTCAAGACGGTGTCTGGCGAGAGTGCAAGCGTTAGTCAGGAGGACTGTGACATTTGGACTGAAACTGTTTTAAAAAAGTGCATTGAAAAAGTACGAGCCAAAAAACGTTTTCAATTGTGATGAAACTGGTTTGTTTTTTAAATGTTTGCCAAATAAAACTTTTGCTTTTAAAAGAGATAAATGTTTTGGTGTTTAAAACAAGTAAAGAAAGGGTGACGCTTCCAGTTACTGTAAGTAAAAAATTAAGGAATATTGAATTGATCTTTTTTCCACCAAACATTGACCTCCAAATTGCAACCTATGGACCAGGGTATTATACAAAACATAAAACATCATTACCGAAACAGAATTGTTCACAAAAATTGTTAATGCGATTGATAACAACCTTCCAGTCCAAAATTGATTACCCTTAAGAGTGTATAACGAAGTCGCTAAAGTATGGAGTGAAAATGTTTCTCAGAAAACTATCAAAAACTGCTTTTCTGAAGCAGGTTTTACTGAAAAAATTGACGAATGGGAAGAAGAAGACGAAATGGATCTCGCTACCTTAAAAAGGCAATGGGGTATTCTATAAAAAAACTGCTACCGTCTACGAAGATTTTTTACTTGAAGATTTCTTAGAAATCGACAATGATGTTGGCACGACAGATCTCCCAACTGACCAAGACATAATTGACGATATAAAAAGTATAGAAGATCATGAAGAAGAAACTGAAAGCGGTGAATGTCCTGCTAAATTTAGTGAAAATGAAATAAGAATGCATTTGACATTGTGCGAACAACTCTCAGGGGCCAGGAAAGTATACCTGATCAAATCTTTATGCATTTGAATAAATGCGAGAATTTTGTTGAGCAACAATTATTTTTCAAAAGCAATGTTCAAAAGAAAATAACTATTTTCCTAGTACGTATGTACGTAGTATGTACATATGTATTAACAGATTTTGTATTATTCTTTTTATTTCGTATGTAGTACATACATACATAAAGTCCGCACGTTATATCTTTTCAGGCAATATCCCAGACGCGAATTATATTTTTTGTCTCTTTTTACCAATACCTACGATTTATTGGTGAAAAGAGACAAATAATATAATAGTCGTCTGTTATATGGCCTGAAAACTATGACGCACGGGTAAAGATATAACGTACGGACTTTATGTATGTATTTAGCCCTGTACATGCTATGTACTATTTAAACTTTCAAATGTTTAATAAAATCTTTTCTAATAATTCAATTTTGCAATTTTTTTTGTTGCTTGCACCTTATAAAATACAAGTAAATGATTACCAATATAAAATACATATATAGCAATATATACGGATTTGTTCTTTATATAGTGAAAAACTTTCTATAGTGAAATTTCGGTCAACATTTTGGTCTTTCACTATATAGAGTGTCGACCGATATATATGTATATGTATATATATATATATATATATATATATATATATATATATACCAATTCTTACATTCTAGACCTTGTGGCTCAATTGAGAAGGTGGCTCGGAGAGATACTATGAATGAAGAAAATAGGGCCCTAGGAAACTGAATTGTTTTTATTGATGGTTCTATTTCGTGAAAAATGTTTACCCCTGGTCATCACTTTTTAAATTGAGTGTCAGCTTTTGGAGTTCCATTATAGGTCAAGGTACTTTTTTGTGAGTTATGCTGTTTTCGTAAAAAGGAATGTAATACTATAAATATAGGCAAAAATACTATAAATATAGGCAATAATAGCTGTATACACAAAACTGAGTATAGCTAATGTAGCAGTTCTGTTAATTTTCCATTTCATTTGAAAAGCCGATTATTTATTTATTGTGCTCGTGCAATTACTTTATAGGAAGCACTTAAAACATCATAATTCAGAAAATATATATAATATGTAGCTATAGTATTAATATTATCTTATATCATTTATGTCAGTTATAATTTTCTAAATATGAATTTTTTAAATCTCTTCAGTTCAACTAAGTTCTGTTATTGCGGCACACTCTGTTATTAATTATATGACTAAAGTTTTAGTAACTATATGATTTTATGATATTTATATAAGTAAAAGTCCGGGACGCAGTAAATATAATTTTCCACGTTTGTGACACACCCTGTATATAATTTTTCTGGATAAAATATAGTTTTTAATCTGATTCGGAACCTATCTTATCTTTATGCCAATTCTCGTCCCGATTCGTTGGGGCGTTTTGGTGTCAATGCGAACTAGACAATTTTTGGGATCTATCATTAATTATAAACGTTTTTATTAACCATAATGCAGGACCTCGATAATTTATGCAATAGATCTAACACATGGACTGAAAAGTCCCGGGCCTAACACATAGATGGCGCTAGTTTTATTGCAGTCACCTTTCTTTCAGTTAATACTAACCTTCAAAAGACAGCTGTTAAAATTTCATGATATTCTATTCATTAGTTTGTGAGTTATTGTGCTAAGAGTGACGCTACTTTTGTTATTTTCAAAACAATGGATCAAAAACAATTTCGTGTTTTAATTTTACACTGCTTCTTGATGGGAAAAAATACCGTTCAAGCGAAGCAATGGCTTGAAAAGTGTTCAGTAACATCAGAAACAACAATAAAACGTTGGTTTGCTGACTTCAAACGTGGTCGTAGAGACACCGATGATGCAGAACGCAGTGGACGTCCAAATGAGGCGGTAACACCAGAAAACATCAAAAAAATCCATAAAATCGTTTTGAATGATCGAAAAGTGAAGTTGCGTGAGTTAGCTGACATCGTAAAGATATCAAAAGAACGTGTTGGCTTTATATTGCATGAGCATTTGACTATGAGAAAGCTCTGTTCAAAGTGGGTGCCGCGTTTGCTCACTGTTTATCAAAAACAAGAACGTGTTGATGATTCTGAGCAGTGTTTGGCCATTGTTAGAGCGGCGCTGGAATGATTGCGTTGCTCTTGATGGAGATTACGTTGATGAATAAAGCTAATTTTGAACCAAAAAAAAAAACCGTGTTTTCTTTGTTAGGCCCGGGACTTTTCAGCCCATGTGTTACATGTAAAAGCTGTTGAAAGCCTTGGAGGAGAGGTCCAGAAAAAGGCCACATGCAAATTCCTCTCTGCCCCCGCATAACATTTTATAACGTTTTCTCGACAAAGTAAATCTATTCGACAGAGCGGAATTTCATAAAATTATGCTGAACATTCAGGAACAAGCCAGCGGACATAAAATATTGTTTAAGTTAATTTTTAATTTTGATGTATTTTTAATAAATAGAAACATAATAAGTTGATTAGTTTATTTTTGAGAAATTTGTATGCTATTTATATATAATATACAACTACATACAAATAAATCGGCCAAGTGCAAGTCTGACTTGCGTAGTTAGGGTTCCGTACGGTGATTGCTTTTAAAATAAAATAAAATTATATCTCAGTACAAGTTTTCAAAAGTAATGCACTCGTGATAATTTTCATTCAATCTTCACTTTACGTAGAATATTCCAGAATGTTTTTAAAATTTTTTGATCAGTACTTCTCGAGCTTAGTGGGGACATCGATATTTGAGAATTTTTTTGAAAACAACACAAAGAAAAATGCACGCAAGTATTACATCATATATATTTTTGACACCCCCTCGATGTATTGGTAAAAAAATTCATTTCCAATTTCACCCTCCTAAAACTAAACCCCTAAGTCAAAATTTAACTTTCATGACTTTAGGACTCTGATTGGACCATTAATTCCTATATTTGTGCCAAATTTCAACTTTTTATGTCAAACAGTTTCGGAGAATATC
>CM032449.1:198398547-198416711 GCA_019049505.1 Pachyrhynchus sulphureomaculatus
AATATTTGAGCCAGTTGATATTGTGGACATTAAAAGTCGCCCAGGATGGCAAATTTCGGCACTTGGATAGTTACTTTGTAAATGATCGATGGTGTCTGCAAGAGAAGCGAAAAGTGTTCGAAAATTGGTATCACTTGGTGGTCGATACAGGATACAGATGAACCTTGTGGTTTGTTGGGTCGTTATTTTTAACCACATAACATCAAAGTTTGGGGGCTCCAGAGCTTCTTCTCGTTGGCAAGAGAGGTCGCTTCTGACAAAAAGACAGATTCCAAAGTTACGCCTAAATCGGGAATAGAAGTCGTACCCAGGATAAAGATAGTTGACCGTGCTGGTCGATGGACTGACCTTGGTTTCACATAGAGCGAGTACATGAGGTTTATCTGATTGCAGGTGTTGATGCACTGAATTTATGTTCGAGTTTATACCTCGTATGTTGCAAAAATCTATCTTAAAATTATGATGTCTGCAAGTCGACGCTTCTGAACCAGCCCCTACCCGGAGATCCGAACGGGGGGCCATTCTACCTCCGGAACTTCTTGCATCCAGGCGCCTCATCATGCTCTTTGGTCCCACAGTAGTTAATGTGGAATTTTCCTGTTCTGTCACATGTTTATCTTTGCCTTCTTTGGCTTTGATCCAGGGGGTGTTATTATTGGGTAGTTGGGGTTCTGACCAGATACTTTTCCAATGATCTGCGAGTTCTTGTTTGTTTGATGGTTTCGGTCACCGCTGTCTGTTTGCTGTGCATAGTTTTCCGGTAGAACTGTGTTTGGCTTCTTCGGAAGAGGTTGTTGGTATCTTTCCTCTCATTTGGTTCTTTGTATCTACGAAGTCTTGCGGCATATACGGATAATTTTTGTTTCAGAGTATCCAGGATTTCTGGCAGTGTTCTGTTGGAAGACCCGGACTTGATCTTGTTTATACTCTGCGTGACTCGTTTTGGACACGTTCCCGTTGATAAACTGGGTAAGGTGCCCTAGATATCTCCTGATGTTGTTGATTTGGTTTTCTATTCTTATTTGCCGTTTGAATTTTGGTTTTGTGCTGTTGGGATTTCTTTGTCGTTGCGGGAGTTTTTGATTAAATACTTCGTCGGTTGCGTTTGGGATTGATGGTGGTGGGTCTAGGCGGCGAGTGATTCCCTTCTCAGTGGTTTCTTTGTCAGGACTTGTGCTTTTATCAAAGCAACGCATGGTGTGTTCGTTTGTTCCTGTAGTATAACTCATGCGTTGCCCTGACTTTCCCGCCTTGGTGGGTGTCGGTTTTACTGGCCGGCACAAACACTTTTGGCAGGTCCATTGTCAGTTGCCCGGTCTTCATCGTTTTGGTCGAGCTGCCATTTCCCGCGACTGTCCTCGACCGTTACGTCGCTCGCCCGATGCTTCTTTTATTGGTCTACTGTTGTTTGGGATGTTTTTAGTGTTTTGTGGTGTCAGAAGCTCAAAGTGTCCCGACATTGGGTTGCCTGTTAGTAGAAGGTAAATAGTTTCGGTGTGTTTTCTTGTGCTTATTATTGTTGGCTTGTCCCTAAAGGTTATTTTTGTATCTCTTGTTCTTCGTTGTTTTGAGAAGATATGAAAGTTGCTATTCTGGGTTTCCGAGAGGGCAAGTATCTCTAGGCTCGTTCCATAGGTGCCATTTTTCCTCATATAGTTATAGTAGTTATTGAAGTCTTTCATATCGTCGTCCCCAATTAATGAAAATATGTTAAGTTCCGACCAGTTGTGTTGTATATATCTTAGAGCAGCCTCTCGGAGTCTTTCATGATGGTTTTGGTGGCCATATAAGTGTAAGCTAACTGCACGGAAAAGGCAATTTCCATCACCTACAATGTCGGATCTGGTAAAACTATCGGGAGTAGTTTCAGCTGAGGCGGTTGGTTGGATCGTTTGTCGTTGTTGTTGTTGTGGGGGGTGCTGTAGCTGTTTGTACGGCAGGGGTCCGCCTCCTCAGCACCCTGCCATTATCAATAGTATAATTATTATTTTGTGACATAGTGTTCCCACGAGTATCCTAGGAAAGAATGGTCGACTGCGGCAGAGCCTGGATGCCACAGCAAGGCTACTTACACCCGGAGGGCGCCCGGTATCCGGGGGAACCGTTTGCGATTCATAAACGCTGAGCCATTCATCTTCTCGGCACGGTAAACACCTTAAGATTGCGTTTTTGTTACATATAATCTGGACAACACAAGACAGCACAACATGACTCAGGTACCTCGGGATCGTCAATGCCCGTACTAGGAGAATCCTGGGATTACCCTAGCCCCTGAGGAAGCCCCCGTGAAGCTGAATCATTCTCAATCAGTTATGGCTTAACTCAGCTTATTGACGAACCAACACGGATCCCTGATCGAGACGGGGAGTTCGCCAGTCTTCTTGATCTGTTTTTAAACCACCAATCCGGGATTTACACGGTCACCGTAAATCCGCCGTTAGGTTCTTCCGACCATAAACTGCTTTCGACATCGAGTATCCTGCCAATCAGTGACGGAGAGGCGCCTAGGCCGCGCAAGATTTGGCACTACAAATCTGCTAAATGGGAAGATCTCATGGAATACTTTCGAACTTTCCCTTGGATGGACGTTTGTTTTCGATCCGATAACCCATCTGACTGCGCCAAGGAGGTCTCCGATGTTATTTTGGCTGGTATGGAAGCTTACATCCCTTTTTCAAAGAAATGCCCCTCCAACGGCAAGCCTTGGTTCGACCGAAAATGCAAAGAAGCTGTTGCTTCTAAACATATTGCCTACCGACAATGGCGTGAAAATCCTAACACCTTAAATCGAAACATCTTTGTTCATGCCCGGAACAGATGCAAGGGAATTATCGACGAAACCAAGGAGGTACACAATCAACGAATTAGAAACAAACTTCTCGCTTGTCCCAACAATTCCAGGTCCTTTTGGGCAGTCGCGAAGGCAGTTAGTCAAAATTTTACCAAATCGACCATACCACCACTCACACGACCAGATAATTCCATTGCAACCACGCCTGTTGAGAGAGCGAACTTGTTGGCTGAAACTCTTTGTTTCACATTCTACTGTCGATTTCCAAGGAAAAACACCACCTACTATTCCCATATTGCAGTCAAGGATGCCCGATGTTGTCTTCAGACAGCGCATCATAAAGCGTATTTTAATGAAGCTAGACACCAAGAAGGCTTCTGGCGCTGACGGAATACCTGCCATAGTTCTCAAAAACTGTGCAAGGGAACTAACACCAGTTTTCTGTAGACTTTTTAACCTATCCTACAGAAAGGGAATATTTCCATCCTGCTGGAAATGTGCCACGGTTCAGCCGATACCTAAAAAAGGTAAGAAGACCTTGCCAAATAACTACCGACCAGTTGCACTGCTTTCAATAATATCGAAAGTCATGGAAAAGGTTATCAATGAGCATCTTCTAAAATATCTTGAACGATTCAATATTATTAGCGATCACCAATATGGTTTTCGTAAACATAGATCAACAGGAGATCTTCTGACCTATGTAACACATGTTTGGAACAACGCAATTGAACACTTTGGAGAATCTCGAGCGGTTGCTCTTGACATATCCAAGGCATTCGACCGTGTTTGGCACGATGGACTGTTTGGCTAAGTTGCGCTCTTATGGTATGTCTGAAAGATTCTGTTTGTGGCTCTCATGTTTCCTCAGAGAGCGTTCTTTACGAGTGGCGGTCGACGGATTTCTTTCTAACACCCTCACTATCAACGCCGGTGTGCCCCAGGGCTCCATACTGTCTCCTACTCTCTTTCTCATTTACATTAACGATCTGCTGGAAAAGACCGGGAATCCAATCTATAGCTTTGCAGATGACAGTACGCTTGTCTCTTCATTCACCTTGAACGCTCGGACATCGCTGCTCAGGCGAATATCCGCAGACAGCAGGAGGTCGTTCAACTTAACAAAGACCTGGAAGAAATTCTATCTTGGGGTGACAGTAACCAAGTGGAATTTAACGCTACAAAAAACCCAAGCGGCAGTTTTTTCTAAAAAAGTTAACGTTGCTGAACCCGACATAGTTATGTCGGGGCACTCCATTCCCCTAGCGTCGTCGCTCAATTTGTTGGGCGTTAGTTTGGAAGCAAATATGTCTTGGCATGAACATGTTGCAGGCATAGCAAAGAGAGCTTCTCAAAATTGGGAATATTATTTAGAACCAGAAAGCTTTACACCCCACAGCAACTGTTAATTCTTTACAAAGCCCAAATTCGACCAACTATGGAATACTGCTCCCACGTTTGGGGCTCCGCTCCCAAACATACACTGCATTTGTTGGATTCTGTTCAGAGAAGAGCGGTCCGTCTGATTGGGGACCCGGAATTGACCGGCGGCCTTGATTCGCTAGAACATCGAAGAACGGTTGGCGACTTGAGTCTGTTCTACAAGTATTTTCATGGAAAGTGTTCGAAGGATGTAGCCCGCTTAATTCCTCCCAAAGCGGTGCATGTTAGAAATACACGTCGCGCTGGTGCTTCGCATCCGTATGAGGTTCAGCTTGTTACTCCGCCGCGTACGACGCTTTTCAAGCAATCTTTTATATGGAGAACGTCATCCCTTTGGAATAATTTTGCCCAGCGCTGTGTTTCCCACCGAGTACAATTTACAGCGATTCAGGAACAACGTGAATCGCTTTTTCCGCACTCGTGCCGCTCCTGGAGCGCTTTAGGGACTTCCCTGCAGCACGTGTGCTAGACCAATAAAAAAAAAAAAAAAAAAAATAATAGCCATAAAGCGCCAAGTTGTCAAATGCGTTTCTCAAATTTACACAATTTTTTTCTGGTTTTTCATAAAAAAATTTGACGTGATAGAGTAAAACGGGCCGTGAATTCGAATTTAGTTATTCAAAAACTATAAGCAAACATAGTCTGCTCTTACTAAGACAAAAATGACAATTTGTAACCCTGTGTTCACAATTACTAAATTAAAAATCCAATTAGTTAATCATTTGTCATAATTGTTTGTAGGAATCATTTAAATATTTCGAACAGTGTATATATATATATATATATATATATATATATATATATATATATATATATATATATATATATATATAAGTAGTCGTTATCTCTCCGACCATCTGTAACGTTCAGATTTGGAGGTGCCACAAATAATAACGCATTCCAATCAAACCCTTTTTTCCTCTACCCCGTTCAGGTACACAGCTGGAAATTTTTTAATCAAAAACTCCGTATGCAAATTTTTAGAGTACAATTGTTACATATTGTGCTTTGAGCGTAACGATATCAAAAAATTTACTACCTGGGTCCCGAAAAGGGACTGGTAATAGATAAAGATTTAAATAATAAAAAAATATATATTTTGTTTTGGGTCGGTAGGTAAAGTGTGGTCACCAAAATGATGCACATGCCTAGGGAATGAAAGGGTTTATGTTTATGCTTATAGCTTGTGTTGTATTTTTTCATTTAAATTCAACTTACTTCGGCAGAAGGACTATTATAAACTTTAACTGTTATCATTTTATGACTTTCTTTATTTCAGAAAACTTGCACTGAAACTATATCATTTCCCTAATATTTATTTTTATTATTTTTTTTAACCACATTGGAGACAATTATTTGTCACTCAGTATAGATTAAGCGCTATAGGAATGGGGTTCGGGGGTTAAAACATATCCTGGAGCCGACATCGAGTCTGACCATGTCCTTCTGACCGGCATATGCGATCGCAAGTAACCGAAACACTTAACCAAGAAAAAATAAGTCAAACAATTTCAGTAGGCCATTTGCTATCAGTCAAAGCCACATTGGAGTCATTTAAAAATATCTGTGTCAAAATTCAAAACGAAAAACTTAATATGCCAACAAAGACAGCCAAAAGAGAATGGATGACCCAGGAAGTATTGGGACTTATGTATGAAAGAAGACGGTATAAAAACGATAACAAAACTAAATATAAAGAGATCAGTAAACAGATTCAAAAGCTTATAAGAAAGGCTAAAAAAAAGTGGATGGAAGAACAATGTCAGGAAATGGAAGAATTACAGCTAAAGCATGACTATTTCAGTATGTATAAAAAAGTTAAAGAAGTTACCGGTCAAAACAGTACACGAACACTAACATATTTAATAAACGGTAATAATCAGATATTAACCGAGCAAAAAGAGCTAGAAAAAGAATGGGCTCGATACATTAAAAATACCTTTGATGACGACAGAGAATTACCAGAACTCATTACGGACGGAATTTCTTTAAATATACTCCCAGCAGAAGTTAGGGATGCAATAAAATATGCAAAAACTGGAAAGGCTCCTGGACCTGATAATCTTTATGCGGAGGTGTTTCAACTTTTAAATGAAGAAAATATTTCTATCTTGTGCAGCTGCATAAATTCCATCTACAGTACAGGAATTATACCAAAGGATTGGCTTAAGTATGTGTTCATACCATTACCTAAAAAGCCAAATGTGAACAGTACCGTCTTATAAGCCTAATGAGCGTGGCGTAATGCTTAAGATCATTCACCATAAAATACACAATAAATAGGCGCCTAGGCGGCGCAAGATTTGGCACTACAAATCTGCTAAATGGGGAGATCTCATGGAATACTTTCGAACTTTCCCTTGGATGGACATTAGTTTTCGATCCGATAACCCATCTAACTGCGCCAGGGAGGTCTCCGATGTTATTTTGGCTGGTATGGAAGCTTACATCCCTTTTTCGAAGAAATGCTCCTCCAACGGCAAGCCTTGGTTCGACCGAAAATGCAAAGAAGCTGTTGTTTCTAAACATATTGCCTACCGACAATGGCGTGAAAATCCTAACACCGTAAATCGTAACATCTTTATTCATGCCCGGAACAGATGCAAGGGAATTATCGACGAAACCAAGGAGGCACACAATCAACGAATTAGAAACAAACTTCTCGTCCCAACAATTCCAGGTCCTTTTGGGCAGTCGCTAAGGCAGTTAGTCAAAATTTTACCAAATCCACCATACCACCACTCACACGGCCAGATAATTCCATTGCAACCACACCTGTTGAGAGAGCGAACTTGTTGGCTGAACTCTTTGCTTCACATTCTACTGTCGATTTCCAAGGAAAAACACCACCTACTATTCCCATATTGCAGTCAAGGATGCCCGATGTTGTCTTCAGACAGCGCATCATAAAGCGTATTTTAATGAAGCTAGACACCAAGAAGGCTTCTGGCGCTGACGGAATACCTGCCATAGTTCTCAAAAACTGTGCAAGGGAACTAACACCAGTTTTCTGTAGACTTTTTAACCTATCCTACAGAAAGGGAATATTTCCGTCCTGCTGGAAATGTGCCACGGTTCAGCCGATACCTAAAAAAAGGTAAAAAGACATTGCCAAATAACTACCGACCAGTTGCACTGCTTTCAATAATATCGAAAGTCATGGAAAAAGTTATCAATGAGCATCTTCTAAAATATCTTGAACGATTCAATATTATTAGCGATCACCAATATGGTTTTCGTAAACATAGATCAACAGGAGATCTTCTGACTTATGTAACACATGTTTGGAACAACGCAATTGAACACTTTGGAGAATCTCGAGCGGTTGCTCTTGACATATCCAAGGCATTCGACCGTGTTTGGCACAATGGACTGTTGGCTAAGTTACGCTCTTATGGTATATCTGAGAGGTTCTGTTTGTGGCTCTCATGTTTCCTCAGAGAGCGTTCTTTACGAGTGGCGGTCGACGGATTTCTTTCTAACACCCTCACTATCAACGCCGGTGTGCCCCAGGGCTCCATACTGTCTCCTACTCTCTTTCTCATTTGAATCGTTCATTTCAAAAACCACATAAGTCAAAATTTAGCAAAATTTAGTTTTTGCTAGGAAACGTCTCCTCAAGGGTACCTACATATTATATGCAAAAGCCTCGTAAGTCGTATTTACGGTTAACGAATTGCCGCCTATCCACTTCCACCGTTTGTTGCAAAAACCACATTAGTCACAGACTTATGTTGTTTTTGCACGGATTTTCTAGCGAGGGTTTGAGTTGAGTGGGAGATAAAAAGTGTTATCTCTGTTCAGATACCAGTCAAATTGATGGCAAACCGATCCCAAACTATCCAACTCATGCGCACTTTGATATGGGGACCCCAAAAAAATAGAAAATATTAAGCAAGTTAGAAATAGTATCCTTGAACAGCATATTCCATTTTATGACGGATTTTCCACTGGCCTACCGCGGAAGGACAGAACCAGGAAGAATATTATGTCGAAAATGACCACGAGTTTGATTATGTGCCTTAATTAATTATTAAAATCAGGAATATTATTGTTTGTTTGTATTTTGAAGCATTTTTAATAAACCCTTTTGACAGTTTGTTGACTTGTTTTCTTTTAAAGAAGGAAAATGATAACTTCAAAATTATATTCAGTGCAAAAAAAAATTTTTTTTTCTTAATAACAACGAAAATAAACTACATGTATTATGTGATAAACTATGTAACTACTTAAATAATTTGAATTAAATTAAATTTTTTCCTCTTATAAAGGATAGTTTTAGTTTAATAAAGTTTTTTTTCGCCTACTGAAAATTTTACTTTATTGACTTATGTGGTTTTTGAAATGAACGATTCATTTACATTAACGATCTGCTGGAAAAGACCGGGAATCCAATCTATAGCTTTGCAGATGACAGTACACTTGTCTCTTCATTCACCTTGAACGCTCGGACATCGGCTTCTCAGGCGAATATCCGCAGACAGCAGGAGGTCGTTCAACTTAACAAAGACCTGGAAGAAATTCTATCTTGGGGTGACAGTAACCAAGTGGAATTTAACGGTACAAAAACCCAAGCGGCAGTTTTTTCTAAAAAAGTTAACGTTGCTGAACCCGACATAGTAATGTCGGGGCACTCCATTCCCCTAGCATCGTCGCTCAATTTGTTGGGCGTTAGTTTGGGAGCAAATATGTCTTGGCATGAACATGTTGCAGGCATAGCAAGGAGAGCTTCTCAAAAGTTGGGAATATTATTTAGAACCAGAAAGCTTTACACCCCATAGCAACTGTTAATTCTTTACAAAGCCCAAATTCGACCAACTATGGAATACTGCTCCCACGTTTGGGGCTCCGCTCCCAAACATACACTGCATTTGTTGGATTCTGTTCAGAGAAGAGCGGTCCGTCTGATTGGGGACCCGGAATTGACCGGCGGCCTTGATTCGCTGGAACATCGAAGAACGGTTGGCGACTTGAGTCTGTTCTACAAGTATTTTCATGGAAAGTGTTCGAAGGATGTAGCCCGCTTAATTCCTCCCAAAGCGGTGCATGTTAGAAATACACGTCGCGCTGGTGCTTCGCATCCGTATGAGGTTCAGCTTGTTACTCCGCGTACAACGCTTTTCAAGCAATCTTTTATACGGAGAACGTCATCCCTTTGGAATAATTTGCCCAGCGCTGTGTTTCCCACCGATTACAATTTACAGCGATTCAAGAACAACGTGAATCGCTTTTTCCGCACGCGTGCCGCTCCTGGAGCGCTTTAGGGACTTCTCTGCAGCACGTGTGCTAGACCCATAAAAAAAAAAAAAAAAAAAAAAAAGAAGAAGAAGATGTTAGCGAAGAGCAATTCGGATTTAGACAAGGATTTGGAACTCGAGAAGCACATTTCGGGCTGAGTGTATTTTTACAGAAAAGTAACAAAGGAAGGACGTTTACTTGTGTTTTATCGACTACGAAAAAGCATTTGACCGAGTCAAGCATCCACAATTAATACAAATGCTTCAAAATATGGGCCTTGACGAAAATGACATCAGATTCATTACTCACCTATATGGGGATCAAGTGGCGACAATACGAGTAAATAGCAGAGAGACTGAGGAAATAGGAATAAAAAGAGGTGTTCGTCAGGGATGTGTTCTTTCTCCGCTCCTGTTTAATCTATACTCTGAGCAAATATTCCAGAAGGCCTTAGAGAATGCCACAGATGGTATCAAAGTTAATGGCAAAATCATTAACAACCTAAGGTACGCTGATGATACCGTTATTATAGCAGATACGGCGGATGGACATCAGCGTCTTATGAACAATATATCTAGGGAAGGCGATATTTTTAGGCATGAAAGTAAACGTTAGTAAAACGAAAGTAATGGTCATTTCAAGAACACCTGGGTTGCAAACGGGATATTCGTGTTTACGATCAATTGATAGAACAAGTAAGCAACCTAGGGTGTTGGGTAACTAATGATTTGAATCCTGAAGTTGAGGTACGAGTTCGCATTGGAATACGAGATATTAGTAAGGTCAAAATTTACTTCTTCTTTCTTTGAAAACCATTTATTTAATATCCAATTTTCTTTAAATAGATTCTGTATTGAGATACTATTTTAGGGATATTTAAAGTAATTTTTTAGTAATTCTCATTTCCCTATCCCAGGGATTTTTATTTAGTTATTTAATATTAATATCTAGCTTAATTTCCAACGCTTTCGTGAAGCTTTCTGTCTCTACGATTACTGCTGCATTTTTCATTATTCTGATATTTTTAAAACCCTCTTCCATGACTGTGTGATTAATATTTTACTTCAGTATGTGGAGAGTTTAGCTTACTTTTCAAATGATCCTCGTATAACCTCAAAATCAACTATTTCTCAAATGTACTTTTAACATACTAAAATCAGGTAATTGGAAAAAATATATCAATTTTTACACATATATTTAACATCTCTGCTAATAAATAAGAAATGAAATCATACCTTCCGCATTTGTTCTATGTTAAGGGGGATGCAATACGCCTATAAAGTGCTCACCACCCCAACCGCATCCTCTAGGATTTAGTTGAGTTGCAGCAGCCGCCATATGCAAATGTGCTAACAAAATTACCAACTCACATGGCGCATATATAATTTAGGTCTTTCAGACAAAGATCAATTGAGGGTATGTTCATGATTTTATAGGTTCTCTATACAGGGTATTGTAAAACTATTCATCTATACAAATGTATATGAACTTAAGACTCAAAATCTTCAGTTAAATAAAAAAGAGTCTCTTGTAAACATTAATATTGGGCTTAAACTGCAATTATTACCAGAAAATTACATGATAGAGCAATAACTGTCGACTTTAAAGTTACTCTTAATGATAATTTTACATTCCTAGCACTACAGTATGGAAAAAACTTTTGCTGTAATTTTTGGCTAACATTTAAATATTGATGAACAAGTTTAGGTACCGTAAAACACGATTCTTTTAAATTAGAAATACTGTATAATTTTAAAAACCAATTAAATACTTGAGAAAAAATAATTTTAAAGCCAATACAAAAAGCTAAAGACCTCAGACCACGTTGTAGTTTATTCTGAATGTTATTGAATATATTGAGCAGAAATGGAAGCGGAGTTGTAATGGAATGAACATTCCTACTCAAAATCGTGATTCATTTGCACTTTTTACCTTTTTTTTAGGATCAGGTAGTCCTGGCCCAAGCCGCTGTTAACTTAGAATCTCTGTAATCTGGCTTGTGTCGGGAATACAAGCAATCGCGCCAAGCAAGAAACAGAATATGTAGATGTTAACTCAAAAATTAGATTTGAAAATCAATTGTCATGTCCTTCCTATACCTCTATCAAAATTTTGGTTGCGGATTTCAGGAGAGGAAGAACAGACGCCAACGAAGACCCTCTGCTCAAAGACCCGTTTATGTGTCAACCCGAGAAAATGTTGAGGCTATGCATGATATGACTTTGGAGAATCCACAAATTAGGCCGAAACGTATAGCAGAAACTCAAAACATCCCATACGAACATGTTTTTCACATTTCCCATTCTGATTTGTGTTATTGAAGATTATCAGGTAAATAGAACCCTAAATGTATGAACGCCAATCAAAATCCAAGTTGATTTGTAGGCATTTTGAAAAGGATTAATCTAACTCTTTTGAATTTAATTTTACCTACAGATGAAACGTTGGTTCATCATTATGATCAAAAAACAAGGAATAATCGAAGAAGTGGAAACATGCCGGCTCATCTCACCCCAAGAAGTTGCCCAAAAATCAACAGAAAAAGTTCTTGCTTCCATTTCTTGGAAAACAGATTATTTACAACATGGCAAAACAGTGACTAAAGAATATCATTCTTTACTGTTATCTAAATTTTGCTAAAAAAATTATAGAGAAACGCAGAGGAAAAGTGTCTGCTGCTTTTGCAAGACAATGCGGCTGCTAATAAATTGCTGTTAGTTTTGCAAGAAATAAACAAATTAAGCTTTGAACTAATTGATCATCCTACATATTCTCCTGATTTAGCTCCGTCAGACCTATTTCTAGAACTGAAAAAATACTCAAAGGACACAAATTTCAATTAAATGAAGAAATACTAAGTGTTATCGAAAACTGGTGTGCAAATCAAGACAAGTACTTTTTGTAAAGGTCTAGAGTTACTTTATAACCATTCCACCCAGTTTATAAAGTTGAATGAATAAACAAGTTTTGTTTTGGAGATTTGCTTGTTCTATCTATGCTCAGCTCAAAACTTATGAATACGCCCTCGTGAAATAGGCAAATTTTAAGAATTTGTAAAGTCTTGTTGACAGAAAGATAAGAAATGTAGCACTACCACGAAATAAAGAAATGAGCAATACCGTATAAAACTACAGTCATAAAGTACAAGAGGGAATCGAATTAAAAGAATTCATGTGTTAAGGATGTCCGAATAAAGATGATTAAAAAAATTTTGAAAATGAGTGTGTTCCGAGAAGATACTTGGAAGAAAAAAACTGCTTATGTAAGGAGGCTTAGATAAAAAAATTGGGCAAATATTTGTATTGTAAAAATTATTTTATTGTGTAGTTCAGAACATCTGACACATCTGAGATTCGCCGACGATATAATCTTGTTCGCGAAAAGTGGCGAGGATCTGGAAAATATGATTAAAGAATTGAAGGAAAAATCAAAAAACCATAGAGTTAGAAACAAACTTAGCCAAAACCAAGGTCATGTGCCCAGAAGATCCTAACATCCCAGTAAATAACAAGAAACTAGAAAACACAAAAGAATACGTATACTTAGGTCAAAAGATAACTCTAGCCAAGGAAATCAAAAACATGAAAGTTGAAAGAAGGATTAGGCTAGGACGGGCAGCCTTTACCAAACTAAAACACATCCTAACCCACAAAAAAATACCTCCACATCTAAGAGCAAGGCTATATAATAGTTACGTACTGCCGTTACGTATGGAGCACAAACTTGGACCTTCACATGGAAAATGGTAAGGAATCTCCGATTATTCCAAAGAGCAGCAGAAAGGAAAATGCTGGCTCTGTCGCTACGCGACAAAGTAAGAAATGAAACCATAAGAAATAAAACAAAAGTGACAGATATAATAGACCGTCCAACACGACTCAAATAGGACTATACAGGACACATTGCTCGAACAAAGGACAACAGATGGAGTGGGAGAGTTATACAGGAGAGACCATGGTTAGGAACGAGATCGAGAGGAAGACCGGTCACACGGTATGACGACATCAAAAAAGTAGCAGGACTACCATGGTTGAAAACAGCCCAGAACCGAATAAGATGGAGAGAACTAAGAAATGCCTATGCTCAATATTGGGCGCAAGAAGGCTAGAAAAAGAAAGAAGAAGTAGATGATCATGGCTTAGAGAAAGAGTGAATTTTTAATACAAGGAGTGAAAAAATGACACAGCGCTGTCAGCGACAATCTGGCCTTTAAATCTTTTTGGAGACGTTTTGTTTATATATTAAAAAGTATTACGAAAAATATATTTTTATGTGAAATATCGATAATGCAAAAAATGTTTCAAATGTTTTATTTATGTTGGGAAAGTTTAGTAACAATTGATTTTTATGATAGTTTGTTTAATTAAGCAGAGTTATTGTTCATAACGTATATATGATGTTTTTAATTCATTTTTACTAGGCGATTTGTTATTGCTTATGAAAAATACCTTGGTTTACTTATATTGAACCATATAGATAACGAGAAGTTACAGTGGTAATATAGATATGGGTACTTAATTAATAAGGGCGTTGATTTTAGGTCAGGATATTATGACTTCAGTTAGTTTTACGTGTTATTTTTACTGTTGTTTTTGCTACAGAGATATGCCAATCTCAATTTATTAGTGACTTCTATACCACCCTATATATATATATATATATATATATATATATATATATATATATATCTATATATATATATATATATATATATATATACGAGGCTGGTTTGAAAAGGCCGTGCAAAAATAAAAACTACTTATGTGTTTGGGGTAAACCTTTTTTATTTTTCGACATAGTCTCCTTTTAGGCTTATACACTTCGTCCAACGATGTTCTAGTTTGTTGATCCCTTCCGAATAATAGGATTTGTCCAAGTCTGCAAAATATCCATTAGTGTCTGCAATCACCTCCTCGTTTGAATAAAATCTTTGTCCCGCCAGCCATTTCTTCAAAATTGGGGAACAAATAGTAGTCCGAGGGAGCCAAATCTGGAGAATAGGGGGGATGTGAAACGAGTTGGAATCCTATTTCCATTAATTTTGCGACCACAACTGCTGAGGTGTGTGCTGGTGCGTTGTCGTGATGGAAAAGGACTTTCTTGTGGATGAATCGCGGGCGTTTTTCTTGCAGCTCGGTTTTCAAACGGTCCAATAACGATGAATAATATTCACCTGTAATAGTTTTACCCTTTTCCAGATAGTCGATGAGGATTATCCCTTGCGAATCCCAAAAGACAGTCGCCATAACCTTTCCGGCCGAAGGAACGGTCTTCGCCTTTTTTGGTGCAGATTCCCCCTTGGTAACCCATTGTTTAGATTGTTGTTTGGTCTCAGGAGTATAGTAATGTATTCATGTTTCATCCACAGTGACGAAACGACGCTTAAAGTCCTCCGGATTCTTCTCGAACAGCTGCAAACCATCCTTGCAACACTTCACACGATTCCGTTTTTGGTCAAGCGTGAGCAATCGCGGCACCCATCTTGCGGATAGCTTTCTCATGTCCAAATGTTTATGCAAAATATTATGTACCCGTTCAGTCGAGATTCCCACAGCACTAGCAATCTCACACACCTTAACTCTTCTGTCATCCATCACCATATCATGGATTTAATCAATGATTTCTGGAGTCGTAACCTCCACAGGCCGTCCAGAACGTTCAGCGTCACTTGTGCCCATATGGCCAGTCCGAAAATTTTGAAACCACTTATAAACTGTTTCTAATCGAAGGTGCAGAGTCACCATAATGTTTATCAAGCTTCTCTTTAGTCTCCTGAGGCGTTTTGCCTTTCATAAAGTAATGTTTAATTACCACACGAAATTCTTTTTCGTCCATTTCTTGAAAATCACTCGACTTCCTTGATTCACACGAATGCCAAACACAAAGAAATAGACTAATATGGCTGAAACTTGGTGTGCGTTCATTCAAGAGATGCTACTAACTAAACATGACCTCGATACGCGCCGGTGGTGCCATCTCTCGGACTTTACACGGACTTTTCAAACCAGCCTCGTATATATATATATATATATATATATATATATATATATATATATATGTATGCATATATGTATATATGTATATATGTATATATATATATATATATATATATATATATATATATATATATATATATATATATACCAAATATCTACGAACACTGATTTCAAAGTGAGGAGGTGCTCCGTCCTGTTGATACCACAAATTCCTCTTAGGGGTATCCAAATTATTTTCATCGCCTACACAAGAGGTGCTGTAGAATGGCCTACAAGGAGTCCCGACCTTACACCACTCTATTTTTTTTATGGGATCATTTGAAAACCTAAGTTTACCGAAGTCGACCTGAAACTGCAGAAGATTTACAACAAAGAATTCAATATAAAGTAGCACAGATTACTCAGGATTCTCTGTAAAACTCTGTTCAGGCTGCTTATTACAGATTGGGTCATTGCTTGTCTTTTTTTTATTTTAAATTTCAAGTGAAATAATTCCAAAAAAGTTTAATTTAGACATATGGTATGTTAGACAAATAATATCTAGAATTCTTAGTAGGACTCAAAAATAAAATAATATGCAGGGCTTTCCATTTAAAAAAAAAAATCAAGATGGCGTAATTTCTTCGAACTGACAGTTCAAAACATTTTTCATTGTCAACGTCAGCATATGCGCCGTATAACACCCTATAACTTTTATTTAAACATTTTTTCATAGACTGATTAATAAATGCTGTGGAATCATTATTCTATACATATGGGGCACCCTGTATATATTCACATCTGCATACGGGCGTGTGTTATAAAAAAAAGTACCTCGCTCGGCTCCATTATTCTTACTTCCAGCAATGTCTGAAACAGAAAAGACAAAAAAATTCTTAAAACATATGAGCGTAATTCTTGGCCGGACTACGGAAAAATTTTTACCATGCGAAATAACAAAAATGTTCTCACGGATGTGAAATGTAGTAGTGGTTTTTCGGGTATCCCGTGTTAGCTTAAAGTCCCTTGATGGACGGTTTCGTTGACGTTTCGATGGAATCTCATCCATCTTTTTCAAAGCGTTGATCACTAGATGGTGGCTTGGTCAAGACACCGTCCAGTGATCAATGCTTTAAAAAAGATGAATGAGATATATATATAAATATATATATATATATATATATATATATATATATATATATATATATATATATATATAAATATATATTTAATATATATATATATATATATATATATATATATATATATTTATATATATATATATATATATATATAATATATATATATATATATATATATATATTTATATATATATATATATATATATATATATATATATATATATATTATATATATATATATATATATATATATATATATATATATATATATATATATAGATATAAATAATCATTTTATTACTTGTCTAAAAAGACTTGTTAATGAATTATAATTAATCATTTATAGTGTTTGATGTACTAGACAAACATTCTGTTCCATCATAGTAGTATCAAGAATTTTTTCTAATCTCTAGTCGTCTACACTAGACTACAAACAAAGGCCGACTAATGCCATATATTCCCGTTTATCGATTAGTAGCATATATTAAAGGTACACAGGTATAAAACTCTGTAAGCGATAAGTGATAGATTACCCACCTAAGGCTGTCAAATACACCATAAAACGTGTAAATAAGTTATTAGTGTTGGATTCGCGCTGTTCATGCGTGCTCCCACTTATCGATCTATAATATATGGAGCCATCCATCAAGGAATATCTTAAACTGGGTCTTTTCTGAGGGAAAATCCAGTAGACCAAATCAGTTTTCCACTTGATGTACGGTAGCATAAAAGGAGAAGGCAAAAGTAAATCTACTGGGTGTTTTTTTGTTACATTTTGTTTTCTAGAAAAAGTTCATTAATTGTTGTTTGTTGTTTAAAGTCATTTATTGAGAAACAAAAAAGAAAAAGTACATAAAAAAGAACAACTTTTTGGCTTCGAAATAGAGCCTCAACTTTTTAAAAAAATTCAAAATGGCAAAGCAGCTGCTCAAAGTTGACTCCTTGAATTTGTGCCGTGCAAAGTCCGCTTTGCATGAATTTAAATTTACCAAAAAAAATCAGAAATTGCGAATTTGGAACCATTTTGAGAAAATTAGCCCTTTTTTATAAACAATTGTCAAAAAATAATGTTAATAATTAACTTTTTATAATTTTTGTACATTTATTCAATAGTCAATAGATTAATGAATATCTGTATAAAATTTCAATTAAATCCGTGAATAATTTTTTGAGCTACATTGCACGGCGTGTGAAATTTTACGTTTTATAAAAAAAAAATCGGATTACTAAAGCACGCTGCCTCTCAGCTGCCCACCTGTTGGCGCTACCTTGGAGACACTATCCAAACGAAAAAATATTACTATTCTTCTCTTCAGTAATACCATCTATTACCAAAATAGTGAAACAGGTAGTTTGTTTAGTCCTAAAACCTACAGGTAAAGCATTCATGCGCGCACTTATATATCTGCTCTCTGTATAGTATTTTTCAAGATCTAAGAAAATGATTTGGTAAATTGATGCAATAAAAACATTAAACGACCGTTAGGATCTTCGCACGTACCTGGCCGTTACAGGGTCGTAATTGATATATATATATATATATATATATATATATATATATATATATATATATAT
>CM032449.1:198416811-198440616 GCA_019049505.1 Pachyrhynchus sulphureomaculatus
TATATATTATAGATTATAGATGAATTACTGAATTGTCAAATTAAAGCAATATCTTATCTTAGAAGTATTTTAAGAGGGTTTCAAAAACATTATTTTTTACTTTATAGTGGCAAAAATTTATGTGCTGGTTTTTTGAAGTAGTTTTTTTTTGGTAAAAAGTTTTTATTTGAAGTCAATTTTTTTTGGTAAAAAGTTTTATTCAGAAAATATATAAACAATTTCAGTACAATTTATATAGGACTATCTCGAATATTTACTCTCTCGAATAAAAAAAGAATCATCCAAATCGGTACATATCGGTTATTTTTTGCAAATATTTAAGTTTTTCTAGATTTTTTCAGAACCTACATAACCAATTCCAATAAAATTTATATGGTACCATCTCAAATGTCTACTTTCTCGAATAAAAAAATAATCATCCAAATCGGTACAGAGTTATCGGTGTTTTATTACAAAAATTTAAGTTTTTCAAGATTTTTTTCCGAAACTGAATAACTAATTTCAATAAAATTTATGGTATAAGCAACCACCTCGAATATATACTCTCTCGAATAAAAAAAATCATCCGGATCAGTACATATTTACCACAGTTATCGGTATTTTATTAAAAAAATGTAAGTTTTTTAGGATTTTTTCAGAAATTACATAACCAATTTAAACAAAATTTATATGAGAACATCTCGAATGTGTATCCTCTCTAATAAAACAAGAATCATCCAAATCGGTTTACTTTTGTCACAGTTATCGGTATTTTATTGCGAAAATTTAAGATTTTCAGGATTTTTTCAGAACTACATAACCAATTTCAATAAAATTTATGTGGGACCATCTCAAATGTGTACTTTCTCGAATAAAAAAGAATCATCCAAATCAGTACATATTTGCAGGAGTTATGCGGGAACATAAAAAAAAAAAATACGTACGCATCGAATTGAAAACCTCCTCCTTTTTGAAGTCGGTTAAAATTCCGCAACATTATATTGAATAATTAAAAACTACAAAGTTGGACCCTGGAGATATTCTGATCAGTTTTGATGCAATTTTCCAATTAAGGAATTAGTTTTTATAATATTGTTGACATATTCCTGCATAATAACCTTGACTCATCTTTGGTAGGTTAAATGAACACATATCTATAGTCCACTTTTTTAATAAACTTCCGGGGCAGCCATGGGTTCTCCATTATTTCCTGCAGTGATGAATATTTTCCGAGAATCTTTTAGAGAAAGTGCCTTACAAGGTAGTAATAGTGAACTGCAGTTCTATCGCTTATACATGGTACTACAGGCAAAATAGCCAAATCTCTTAAAAGATCCAACATGCGCACAATCTTCAACACTTGAAATGAAAAAATTTGACGACGCTTAAGATCACAAAAAGATACAATTCCATTATAAAGTAAAAGTATCTATAACAGTCCCTGTGGTGTATGTAAGGAGAAGCTGGGAGATCAATAACAACTAGAATTAAGGAATACGAAAAGCAACATCAAAAAGAAACTGTACAATCAGCTTCTACGGGCCATATCATTAATACAAGACAAATGAAAATTCTGGCTTTGTATTTGTACAAAAGAAAGCTTATGGAATTCGTCGAAATATATAAACACTCTAACAACATTAATAGAGGATCGGGCTTTAATTTGAATTATATGTAGAAAATGATTAACACCCTGGGTCACGATTCGATGCACAGTGATCATGTTAGTTTAGGTTAGTTGAGCTATCCTTACTAAAATTGTAAAACATCATCCAACGAAAACCATCACGTGAAATTTCCATTTGTTCCCAAAACTGTTTTTTTTAACGCTCACTATAAATAAACTACTCTGCCAATTTCGAAGCTACCACTGTTTTAACAATAACAAATGTCAAATTTTACAACAGTGGTAATGTCACGTCTCAATAGCGCCACAGAATAGTCGTATTTCTATGTTGAATAGAAAAACAGAATTGGAGTTATTGTTTTTTAACTTCCACACCAGTCGATTAAATTGTAAAAATGTTGCTTTAAAGGTGTAACGTCTTATAAAATATTTGCTTTAGTATTTTACGGAATGTTTTTCTTAAATTTTCCTGGATCTTATCGACTTGAAAACAGTTTGTGATTATTTGTTTTTTCAATTCCTACATTCCAACAAATGTACAATATTTTTATTTAAAATTATAAGGGTTGCCGAAAAAGTATTTAAAATCAAAATTGGGACAATTGTTTTATATTTTATGATAGACAAGGCGAAATCGGCGCCATCGTTGGAAAAAATTTTCTAATTGAATTTTTTTTCATAACCTTCTCCAGGAGATGCCCCTGAAAGAGGATCAACATGTTGCCGGGCGGTAACCTGGTCCGAATTTGTTTAAACAAAATTTTTTTTAAACAAAGTCCAAAAATTGAAATTTTCGCCCCGGAACAAGTTTTTTTAGGTAAATTGGACCATTTTGAACAAAAAATGTCTCTTGTGAATTTTCTCTAAAATGCGCCGTTTTCGAGATATCGGCGATTTTAGGTGCGAGAAAACGCGAAAATGGCCACTTTCACCTCCCAATATTGGGGTCAAAAATTAAAATTTTCAATGTTGCCAAGTGTCCAAATTAAAGTTTGAGATCTCTTCTACAAATTACCGTAGGAAATATTGCAATATCTCTATTTTTAAACATTGTTTTTTAACAGTTAACAAATTGCGTTCGAGCGCCCGCGGCCGCATCGAAACTGTATACATAGATATATACGCAACGCCCGTACGTAGGCGCGCGGAACTGTATACGCGCTGCAACTCGCTGTAACGTGAAGTATCATGCAAAAGTTCAAACATGCTATTGCTTAAATAAGAGTCGGACACTTTAATAGTTTATTCATTTCTTTTCGCCCTTACAAGTATGTACATGTGTAATTATGTCTTTTTCTATTAAACGAATCGGTATCGACATTTAGATGCAACAGAATTTGGTTACACTATAGAAACAGGTGAATTGTTACCCAAATTCATGTTAAAAAATTCGATACCAGATTCGTTAATTAGGCAATGTAAATGTACAAAAAATTGTAAAACTAATGCATGTAATTGCAAAAGCAACAACGTAAGTTGTATACTCATGTGTGGGTGTAATTTAAATATTTGCGAAAATTCTATTAAAATATATAAGTTATATTTCATAAAATTGTTTTAATTCTTCTACCATCCTAATCGAATATTGAATTTTTATTTATATTCATTTGTTATAATAATTAAATTTGATATAACAATTACTCTTTAATAAATAATATTTTTTTACATACTTTTCAAATATATTAATTTTAATAAGAAATCAAGAAACAAAGCTTTATAGAGCATCGCAGTGCGTATACAGTTCCGTGCGCCTACGTACGGGCGTTGCGTATATATCTATGTATACAGTTTCGATGCAGCCGCGGGCGCTCGAACGCAATTTGTTAACTGTTAAAAAACAATATTTAAAAATGAAGATATTGCAATATTTCCTACGGTAATTTGTTTAAACAAATTCGGACCAGGTTACCGCCCGGCAACATGTTGATCCTCTTTCAGGGGCATCTCCTGGAGAAGGTTATGAAAAAAAATTCAATTAGAAAATTTTTTCCAACGATGGCGCCGATTTCGCCTTGTCTATGAGAGAACTTTATTAAACCAAATATGTACCATGTTGCTCGCTGACCTTCTGTCGTATTTCTGGTAACATCATAATCCCGTCGCTGTGACCAATAGTTTTCACAGGCCTCTTTTGGAACTAACTTAACACAATTCAGAAAGTTCTGCAGAGGCCCAAGTCACAGTAGTCTAACAGTGCAAGATACGAGCTATACAGCGGATGCGTTAAAACTTTCCAACCATGGTCTGTCAATTTTTGCCGAGTCATCAAAGATATGTGAATTCTGGCGTTGTCATAGTGAAAGATAACACCCTTTCTGTTGACTAGTTCCGGCTGATTTTTTTAGATCGCTTACTTCAATCTTGTCAATTGCTGACAGTAGGAGTACAGAATGAACCGTTTAGCCAGGCTACAGTAGCTCATGATGTACGATTCTCTTCTAATCCCCCAACACACAACATCACCTGTCATCATTTGTGGAGCTTCACCCTTTTTTGACCACGTTCTTTTTCGCACATTGCTATCCTACATTTTTAATTCCTGTGATCAACCTCTTCAAAAATTGCTCGATTTCGTTACGTTTCTGTAGAGATTCGTAGATGGAAATCGATCGGGTAATGTTTTTAGTCTCAAATCATGTGGTAATCAACCATCGAGCTTCATTTTCTAGCCTGCTCTCATCAAACGGTTTAAAACTACTTGGCGATATACGTTTAGTTCTTTGGCGATATCATGGCTACTTACAGAACGGTCTTGCTCAACTTTTGCCAAAATTATATCAAGTTTTTCTGTGATTAGTCGACCAGTACGAGGAGCATCTTTGACATCAAAATTTCCACAACGAAAGCTAGTAAACCATCTCTTGGTTGTTAACGTATCGTAACTATGAACAGCACACAGTTTTTCTTAGACATGCGCAACATTTGTGCCTTCGTCGAAATAAAATTGTAAAATCTAGCTTATTAATTATTATTAAAATATTAAAATTTCACTTATTTTCCAAGTGCTCTAAATTAAGTCTGATTAAAACAATCTCAATAGTTTTCGAACATCTCGTACAGTCAGATGTCAGCTTTCGACAGACACTAAGTTTGACCCCATATGACTTATCTTACCGGAGAAATGCGACACTAAAGCTATCTCAACGAGAAAAAGGCTCAGTACTTTTCAACAACTCAATATATTAAAAACTAGATCATTGTTAACTGATGTACCGGCTGCCCAGTTATATTTTGACTAATCGTAAATTTAAACAACTTTATGGGGGGGGGGGGAAGAAATACCAAGGTTACCGTTTTGCAGATAAGTTGAAACTAGTAAAAAACTCCAACTAATGCTATTGATTTTTGATTTTTACATCCGGTTATACTGAGAATAAAACAGCCGGTTTCCAGGTACATAGCAACTTTTTTATGTCAAATAGAACACCCCTTATGCTACTCAGTATATATCACCACTACACCAAACACCTTATTTGCGCTCGACGCGCGTTTCGCGAATCATGTTAGCTTCATCAGGAGCTATGATTGACTAAAGCTAAACTACAAATCTACCCTATTTATACTTAGCCTAACCCTTGAATTACTCAGACGGAACTAATGGAGAGGCCTATAAGGAGTAGGCCCTCTGTCTTTATTTAAACCACTTTTACATTTTATAAGTTCCATACTTTCGTAGGCGTTCAACAATCTCCTGTCAGATACATTTTTAATTAATCTTAGATTATCTAATGTTACAATATGATCAGCTTCAAGGGCATGTTCGGCAACGCTAGACTTTTCTGCCCTACTGTATTTTAAGTGTGCTAAATGTTCTTTAAATCATAAATTCCACTTTTCTCACAATTAGGAATCTTATCTTTGGCATTTCCCTAGATATTCCTCATTGTCTGATGACTTATAGACTAAGGTGAGGCCTACCTTATTAAATACCTTATTGAGACCCCTGTTATATTTCCGATTATATGGTATAGACATATACTTGGTGTTATTTTCTTCGCGTGTAAAAAAGGTGAAATTCTCAATATTTAACCTAAACTTATGTCTATTTATTAGCTTGATTACTAACTCATCGTCATAACCATTAACTAGTTATATTTCTAATACGATTCCTTTCAATATTAAAGTTTACTCTACTCAGAGGAAAAGTTACCTAACGATGAAACTAAAAAAATGTAATGAGGCTAATTTGTGATGTTTGCAATGAAATGAAAATCATTAGGAATATATCTATCTGTTACTGCGTCTTTCCTATAAATATCGAATTCTAATATATTATTATTTTTAATAATTAAAATATCTAGAAAAGGCAGTTGTCCGTTGTTCTCAACTTCGTAAGTGAATTTAATCGCCACCTTAAGCATGTTTTTTGATAAAACCTCACTGTGGATATCTTTTTTTATGATTTTTTTGGATTCAGCATAAAAAAATACTTAAGAAAACACGTGTCTCACTTAATAGACAGAGAGTTTTTTTTGTATACCTGTATTATATAAGTCGTGGTGCCGAAATTACTTCCCCTTTCCGAAAGATATTTCCATCGTTACGACCCTAAAAATCAATAGCCTAACAACAACTTTTGACCAGATGAATCTTTAAAATAAAATGTATTAACTTATAATTGGCTATCCCAAATATTATGAATCTAAACAATTTATATTCTATATTGTGGAATTTAACAATTTATGACGTTGCTATTCATTTAATCTTTTATAAACTATTTTTTAAAATAGAATTCCCAACCTAGAGTAATCAGTTTTACCGTCGGAAAATTAGACGTGCAACAAAAAGGTTTGAGAAAGTTTTTGCCTCACTGAAGATTCGTTTTTCGTCGTTACTTCATGTAATGTAAAAATTGGATAATTTATTTTTAGTCTAACGATATGAAGTAACGAAAATCAATAGTTCCAGCAAGAGCTTTTGATTAAATGGAACCTACTTGCGAATATCCCATTTTAATATCTATTTTCACTCCTGCCTAATCGTCAAAGGCAAATTTTGACGAAAAGTACTCATTAAATGTTAATAGGCTGCATTTTGGCATATAGGTAGTTTTTGGGACGTAGAATACGATAAAAAACAGTTTGCTGCTCTAGGCGTACACTGCCTACAAAATTTTCGAAAATATCTCAAAAAATAAAAAAAAAATATCGAAAAACTAATACCACCACGTGAATGAATGTGAAATTTTACAAAAAAATACGAGTAGTATATAGATTTTTTTTAGTTTTTTACCGTAATTTAACAAAAAAAATATTTAAAATAAAATGGCGGAGGAAATACTGATCAACCAGAAATCATTCTACTGGCAGACTTCAATGCACGAGCTGGGAAAAGGGTAAATGATAAAGTTGTCGGACGCCACGAAAAAGATGTTCTAAACGATAATGGCCAGAGACTTACGCAAGTATATGCCCAACATAACATGCGTATCCTAAATGGATTTTACTCACACAAAAATATTCATAAATATACTTAGTATCAGCAAATCAGAAGCTTAAAATCTATCATCGACTACATCATAATAAAGCAAGACTCCAAATGTCATGTACAAGATACGATGGCCTATAGAGGAACATAATGCAGCTGCGACCACTACCTGGTAAAATTACGTATTAACATTCCTTTCAAGACGAATGATGAACGCACAAACGAACCTAGATCACAGGGAACAAAATTAGAACAAGTGAGATACAATTTAAACGGATTACATCAGCATAGCATTGGAACACTCTACCAAAAACGTCTCGATGAAAAACTCGATGAACAATATTTGACACTCGAAGCTAATAAGGCCTATGAACATATACTTAAATCAATACACTCAGCAGCTCAGGAAGCCCTAGGAAAACAACAAATCAATACACCACAAAATACTCAGCTTACCTGGAACAATGAGATGGAAAACCAAAAACAGAAATAACAGCAAGCATACAATAAATGGATGCACACAAAGAACGAAAATGACAGAGCTGTATACCGCATAGAATCAGCCGGCATTTAAGAAAATGGTTACCCAAATAAAAACGAAACCTGGGAGAGAAGATGCAAAGAAATAGATACATACCTGGGGGAAACAAGATCATCAGAAGCATGGAAATTTATTAAATCGGTACGAACAGAAAATGCAAAAACGATAAATATAAATCCCATACAACTAAAGGAATGGCAACAACACTACTCTCGGGAGCTTGCTAAAAACAGAGAAAAATACATCACACAATCACCCACCAAATATCAAGTTCAAGGACAACAAATACAAGTGACAAAAAAAATGGTACGGAAAGCAGTTAAATCCATGAAGAATAGGAAAACCGCTGGACCAGAGGGAATTCCGGCAGAATTACTGAAAATTGGTACAGAAAAGCTAATAAAAATGCTGACACACTTATTAGGAAAACATGTAAATGGAGAAACAATTCCCCAGATCTGGAAGGAGGCATTGATAATGCCAATCCACAAGAAGGGAAGCAGAACTTACTGCCATAACTATAGCTGTATATCTGTCACAAGTACCTTCAGTAGAGTATATGGCAAAATCCTCAGAAATATTATTGAAGAAGAGTATGAGCGGTGCGAAATAGAAGAACAGTCGGGGTTTAGAGCTGGTAGGTCATATCTGGATAATATATTTGCCCTCACCCAACTAAATGACAAAGAGACCTCAACTAAGAGAGAGGTTCATTTATTGTTCGTGGATTTGACGAAAGCGTATGATAGGGTCCCAATAAAAATACTATGGCAAGTATTAGAGGTATCTCCAATCAACAGTACAGCAATTGCCGCAATAAAACAACTTTACGATCGGTCGTACTCCAAAATAAAACTAGCCAACTCGTTCTCGAATAGCTTCCTCGTGACCAAGGGTCTCAGACAGGGCTGCTGTTTATGCTCGTTTATCCCCAACGCTTTTTAGAACATATCTAAATGAGACACTGAAAAGATGGAGAAGAGCATGTAAACTAAGTTGGGAATGTGGAATCTTTAGCACAATGATACTACTCAGTATATATCACCACTACACCAAACACTTTATTTTTGCACTCGAAGCGCGTTTCGCTAACCATGTTTGCTTCATCAGGAGCGATGATTGACTAAAGCTAAACTACAAATCTACCCTATTTATACTTAGCCTAACCCTTGAATTACTCAAGCGGAACTAATGACATAGGCAAGGCCTTCAGTTCCGGTCAAGTAACCAGTAGAGGGGGAAAGGGGGGAAGGAATAGGCCCTCTGTCTTTATTTAAACTACTTTTACATTTTATGATTTCCGCTTGAGTAATTCAAGGTTTAGGCTAAGTATAAATAGGGTAGATTTGTAGTTTAGCTTTAGTCAATCATCGCTCCTGATGAAGCTAACATGGTTAGCGAAACGCGCGTCGAGTGCAAAAATAAAGTGTTTGGTGTAGTGGTGATACATACTGAGTAAGAGCATGTAAGGAAATGCGAGTATAGCTCACAGACAATACAACAGTTTACATATTGCACTTCGCTGATGACCGAGTTGTTATAGCACAGGACAAAGAAGACCTTGAGTTTATGACGAGAAGATTGTTTGAAGAATATAAAAATTGGGGCCTGACGATGAACTACAAAAAAAAACAAATATCTTTGCATAGGAGGAGAACAAATCAACCTTCCTTTAAATTCTGGCGAAGTAAGCCCTAGGAAAACAACAAATCAATACACTACAAAATACTCAGCTTACCTGGAACAATGAGATGGAAAACCAAAAACAGAAAAAACAGTAAGCATACAATAAATGGATGCACACAAAGAACGAAAATGACAGAGCTGTATACCGACTAGAACAGCGAGAATTTAAGAAAATGGTTACCCAAAACAAAAACGAAACCTGGGAGAGAAGATGCAAAGAAATAGATACATACCTGGGGGAAACAAGATCATCAGAAGCATGGAAATTTATTAAATCGGTACGAACAGAATATGCAAATAAGATAAATATAAATCCCATAGAACTAAAGGAATGGCAACAACACTACTCTCGGGAGCTTGCTGAAAACAGAGAAAAATACATCACACAATCACCCACCAAATATCAAGTTCAAGGACAACAAATACAAGTGACAAAAAAAATAGTATGGAAAGCAGTTAAATCCATGAAGAGTAGGAACGCCGCTGGACCAGAGAGAATTCCGGCAGAATTACTGAAAATTGGTACAGAAAAGCTAATAAAACTGCTGACACACTTATTAGGAAAACATGTAAATGGAGAAATAATTCCCCAGATCTGGAAGGAAGCATTAATAATGCCAACCCACAAGAAGAGAAGCAGAACTTACTGCCATAACTATAGATGTATATCTGTCACAAGTACCTTCAGTAGAGTATATGGCAAAATCCTCAGAAATATTATTGAAGAAGAGTATGGGCGGTGCAAAATAGAAGAACAGTCGGGGTTTAGAGCTGGTAGGTCATATCAGAATAATATATTTGCCTTCACCCAACTAAATGAGAAAAATACCTCAACTAATAGAGAGGTTCATTTATTGTTAGTGGATTTGACGAAAGCGTATGATAGGGTCCCAATAAAAATACTATGGCAAGTATTAGAGGTATCTCCAATCAACAGTACAGCAATTACCGCAATAAAACAAATTTACGATCGGTCGTACTCCAAAATAAAACTAGCCAACTCGTTCTCGAATAGCTTCTTCGTGACCAAGGGTCTCAGACAGGGCTGCTGTTTATCCCCAACGCTTTTTAGAACATATGTAAATGAGACACTGAAAAGATGGAGAAGAGCATGTAAACTAAGTTGGGAATGTGGAATCTTTGGCACAATGATACTACTCAGTATATATCACCACTACACCGAACACTTTATTTTTGCACTCGAAGCGCGTTTCGCTAACCATGTTTGCTTCATCAGGAGCGATGATTGACTAAAGCTAAACTACAAATCTACCCTTTTTATACTTAGCCTAACCCTTGAATTACTCAAGCGGAACTAATGACATAGGCAAGGCCTTCGGTTCCGGTCAAGTAAAGGGGAAGGGGGGAAGGAATAGGCCCTCTGTCTTTATTTAAACTACTTTTACATTTTATGATTTCCGCTTGAGTAATCCAAGGGTGAGGCTAAGTATAAATAGGGTAGATTTGTAGTTTAGCTTTAGTCAATCATCGCTCCTGATGAAGCTAACATGGTTAGCGAAACGCGCGTCGAGTGCAAAAATAAAGCGTTTGATGTAGTGGTGATATAGACTGAGTAAGAGCATGTAAGGAAATGCGAGTACAGCTCACGAACAATACAACACTTTACATATTGCACTTCGCTGATGACCGAGTTGTTATAGCACAGGACAAAGAAGACCTTGAGTTTATGACGAGAAGATTGTTTAAAGAATATAAAACTTGGGGCCTGACGATGAACTACAAAAAAAAAACAAATATCTTTGCATAGGAGGAGAAGAAATCAACCTTACTTTAAATTCTGGCGAAGTAATTAAGACGTGCGAGGAGTACACCTATCTGGAGACAAAAATTGAAAAAAACGGCAGAACAGAACGAGAAATAGAAGACAAAATTAGTAAGGGAAAAGCGGTGATAGGACACCTGAACTCTATCTTTTGGCCAAGGAACGTATCCCTAGAGAAGAAACGATATATCTACGACTCAGCATCGTACTAAATGGATATAAGACGTGGCAATTGACCAGACGGTTAGAACAAAAGCTTCTGGGGTTGGAAAGGGACTACTTCCGAAGATCAGCAAGAATATCTAGAACGGACAAAGTTAGGAATGAACAAATACGGGAAATGATGAAATTGGAAACCACAACTATCGAAGAAATCAAACAAAATCCCGAAACTAGTCCACAGATGGAGCCCAATGGAAAAACGAAAAAGAGGAAGGTCTAAAGCAAGTTGGATGGGTGGTATCCAGAAAACCATGTCAGAAAGAAATTTAAGACCGGGAGATTGGGAAGACCGGAGGGATGGAAACTAGGAACCGGAAGGCGTAGGACGCTATAGAGCCGGATATTGATATATATAAATATATATATATATATATATATATATATATATATATATATATATATATAAATGGCTGTTTTTAACCCCATCAGTTGTAGTGGATTTCATACTTCCAACATCATTTATGATTAAATTAACGTTTCTGTATACCACTAAATATTTTGATATTGGCTATTAAGGGGTTTCCCGGGGTGCTGATTAAGAATCCGATGACAAATTTGAAAAATTCAAAATGGCAGACCCAATATGACGGCAAGAGAGTACGTAATTCATTTAATTTCTTCGAGTAATTTAAAATTTTTATATTTTCAAAAACTGGTTTCTTTGTACCTGAATGTTTAAATGAAATATAAATACTTTATATTTAAAGCTTATATTTCAACTTCCCACCTTTTTTTTATTTTAAGTAGTACTAGCCGGGCCCGCGGCTCCGCTCGCGTGAACTTGAGTCACTACTATCGTCACTGCTTATTCCTTATGTTACCCAACGTAATAAAATAGCTCCCATTATTTCCCCTTATCTCCCAATATTTCTCCTTATCTCCCGTTATCTCTACATAATTTCCATTATCTAGGCTTATCTCTGTTCATCTCCCATTATTTCTCCTTATCTCCCATTATTTCTCCTTATCTCCCATTATCTCACCTTATTTCCCATTATCTAGGCTTATCTCGACTTATCTCGCAATATTTCTCCTTATCTCCCATTATTTCTCCTTATCTCCCATTATCTCACCATAACTCCCATTATCTAGACTTATCTCTACTTATCTCCCGTTATTTCTCCTTATCTCTCATTATTTATACTTATCTCCCATAACTCACCTTATCACCCATTATCGAGGCTTATCTCGACTTGTCTCCCATTATTTCTCCTTATCTCCGATTATCTCACCTTATCTCCCATTACCTAGGCTTATATCGAATTATATAAAACATATGTATAAATTTATAAAAACATGTAAATCGGATAAGTAGTTCTCAAGTGATAAGCGCACTAACGGACAGACAGACAGAGAGACGTTGCATTTTATATATATTATATTCTTTGCTACATGATATTGTTCCATATTTAATGGTTTGGGCAGTGCACTGCTCATTCCTTATGCTACCTATCATAATGAAATAGAGCCTATAACCTGGCGGGAGAACATATGTATGTTAAAAAAAAAAAGTACGAAAATCGGATGAGTGGTTCTCCAGTGATAAGCGCACTAACAGTCAGACAGACAGACAGAGAGACGTTTGCATTTATATATATATATATATATATATATATATATATATATATATATATATATATTGTAGATGTAATAAAATGCATATCTATAACCTGGTCAGAGAACATATGTATGAATTTAAAAAATCACGTAAATCGGATAAGTGGTTCTCGAGGGATAAGCGCACTAACGGACAGACAGACAGAGAAACGTTGCATTTTATACATATTATAGATATAGACTATTATTATTATTATATAACCTGGCCAAAGAATATATGTATGAATTTAAGAAAAGACATGTAAATCGGATAAGTTGTTCTCGCGTGATAAACGCACTAATGGACAGACAGACAGAGAGACATTGCATTTTTATATATATTGTAGATTATAGATAATCTCTGTTACATAATATTGTTCCATAATTAATGGTTTAGGGTGTGTATTGCAAAGGAACGCGCTAGCGGCAAACTTTTTTCCGACTTCACTCACTATTTTACGTCACTGCTCATTCCTTATGCTACGTATCGTAATAAAATATAGCCTATAACCGGCCAGAGAACATATGTATGTTTTAAAAGAAAAAGTACTTAAATCGGATAAGTGGTTCTCCAGTGATAAGCGCCCTAACTGACAGACAGACAGACAGACAGACAGAGAGACGTTGCATTTTATATATATTATAGATGATTATTAATAAGCAAAAATACGTTTATGATAAAGACCTTTTTAAGAGCAAAATTACAAAAAAAGAGAAAGTTTTTAAGTTTTTAATGATTTTCTAATATGAAGTATACTTTTAACTATAAGTAAAAAAAGTCACACTTTTTTTTACCATTTCGTACTGCTTTGAACATAAAATTGCCGGCAGCACACTAGAGCAAGAAAATTTCCTTATTTTAAAACTCAATTCTTATATTGAAAATAAAGTTATAATAATGGTACACGCATAAGAATTTTTTCAGTACTATATTTTATTAAATATTTGTAATTTCCTGTATGCCCGTTAAAATCATTCAAACAGAAATTTCGTTTTAAGTTTTTTAAAGCAACAAAAATAAAAACTATTAGTATCATCGGAAAGCTGAAAGTTTCCTCTTCAAAAAGATATCTTTTAATTTTTTTTACACTCTGAAAACAAGTAATATCAATTAACCTTTGAGCGGTGCGGGTAGACTTTCAAATTAACCTATCTGGAACGCTACACTTTCTGAATCACCTATCCGAATTTTTAATAAATTTTCACGCTAATAAAAAAATCTGGAAAAAATCTATATTCTGGTTTTTTTTTTGTAAAATTGTTCGTTCTTTTACATGATGCTTTTAGTTTTTCCATATCTATTTTATTTTTCGAGATATTATCGAAGTACCGAATTTTTATTTTATTTTGGATTTTGTGGGCTTAGCGTACATCAAACTTTAACAAAACCCTTATTTATCGTATTCTACGTCCAAAAAAACTATTTGTGTCTTTGATTGTGTTAGCCGATACTTGTTGGAAATTCATAATAAAATTATATAAAAACAACGCTATGTTTTAATTTCCAATATATTTAAAGTCACTTGACAATTGTTTCACCATACAATGGCTTCTTTAGAAGTAAATAAGAAAGAAAAATATTTGGTGGTAATCCTGGTTAAATAATGCTTAAAACTATCCTTAATTACCTAAGATTATGCTAATCATTTTATTATATTATTTACAGACAGAATTATTTTAAGAATGCAAATCTGTGGTACTATTTCTGAGAACTAATAGCTTTATCTAATGAAGACCCACATTTTAAATACATGATAGCCAACAAGATTAAAAAAGAATTATTTGAACAACCACAACCAAGACAAGCTAGAGAACAGAAAACAGCAGTATCAATCAAAACTAAAGCTAAAGAAAACAACATAATATTCACTAGAGCTGATAAGGGTAAGTCTGTGGTAGCTATTTCTAGAGAACGATATATATTTAAAACTCTTTTTTTCTTAACACACACAAATATCAAGTATTAAATAATGACCCAACAAAAGTCTACCAAAAACTAATAAAATCTACTTTAAAAAATCTCACAATTTTTAATGATTTTGAAAAAAGTACTTTAACAATAATAAACCCATAGGCTCCAAAATTATATTCCCTAATTAAATTACATAAAAAGGATTTCCCTATTAGACCAGCTGTATCGTTTGTTACGGCATCATCAATCAAATTATCACAAAAACTCATCCCTTTACTACGACAACATTGCAAATTTAAACCGAAATATAGTATATCCAACACCTGTGAACTAATTGATAAAATTAAAAATATTAACTTACCGGAAAATTCTAGAATTATCTCATTTGATGTACAAAACTTATTTCCTAGTATCCCACCATATGAAGTTATAGAATTAGTAGATAAGCTCTTAATCAAGAATAAAGTAAATGAGATTATAAAACGGGAAATTTTAGATTTACTTACGACCTGCTTGGATCAAAACTATTTTGAATTCAACGATAACTTTTATACATCTAAAGAAGGTCTAATAATGGGTAATCCTTTAAGCCCTTTACAAGCGGAAATTATTTTCATGGATCATTTAGAACTAAAAATTCATCAAAACGCGGTGAGCAAAAATATTATTTACTGAAATAGATATGTTGACGATATCATTTCCTGTTTCACGGGAACAGATAGACCACTAAAAATCCTCCTTAACTTCCTAAATAATTTGCTTCCTAATATTAAATTTACCATAGAATTAGAAACCAATAACTCTATAAATTTCTTGGACATATCTATATCAAAAGTGAAAAATAAACACGATTTCTCGATTTTTCACAAACCTTCACATACTGACACAGTCATTCACAATAGTTCATTCCACCCTTATCCTCACAAAATGACAGCTTTTAATTCTTTCATACATAGATTGTTACATAGCCCTATGACTAAAACTAATTTTAACAAAGAATTCAACATAATCAAACAAATAGCAATTAATAATGGATATGACCCCAACATTATAGATAATATCTTGAATAAAAAATCCGTTAAACAAGCAATCTCTCTAATCTATCCCACAATTAATGACAAAAAAGGAAAATTTAGTACACTCACATACACAGGGAAAATAACTAGAATAATTTCCAAACATTTAATAAAAAGAACAATAAAATAGCATTGAAAACCAGTAATTCCTTAGGGAGTATAATTTTGAATAACAAAACCAAATCTAAGAAATCCTTAAAATCAGAGTTTATTTATTAAACTGTGGATCTTGTACTAAAACCTACATAGGACAAACTGGTAGATCTTTTGAAACTCGCATTAAAGTACATAAACAAAGTTATTTAAAAAATAAAACAATTCACATTACGCAACCCATATAATAAACAAATCCCATAATTTTGATGATACGTTAAACATCCTACATGTAAAAAATAAATCTAAAAAATTAAATTTGCTTAAATGTCTTGAAATTACCAAACGGAAAAACTTCAATCAATTATTAAACGAACAGGTGGACTTAAACCATTCGCCCTTACTTAATATTTATTAGTTCTCAGAAATAGTACCACAGATTTGCATTCTTAAAATAATTCTGTCTGTAAATAATATAATAAAATGATTAGCATAATCTTAGGTAATTAAAGATAGGTTTAAGCACTATATAACCAAGAATACCACCAAATATTTTTCTTTCTTATTTACTTCTGAAGAAGCAATTGTCAAGTGACTTTAAATATAATGGAAATTAAAACATAGGGTTGTTTTTATATAATGTTTAACTATTTGTGTGCCAAAATACAGCCTGTTAACAATTAATGAGAGCTCAAAACCCCTGGCGACTGGGCTAATATAAGTTCAAAATATTAAATGAAAATATTGCTGGACAGTTGGAATAACAATGGAAAATATATTCTAATTATTCATGCATATCATAACGGGGCATATTGTAAAAGCAAATCAGTTATGTTTATCATACCATTTAGTATTGTGAAACTAACAATTTATCTCGTTATGATATTATCTGTTATAAACAACTTTTTTTCTTTAAATACGTATCCCGGCTGTGGTCGTCGGTTTTACCATCGGCAAATTAAGCGTGTGATAAAAACGCCGGGGGAAGTTTTCACTTAACGTGAAAGGGATCGTAAAAAGCTATGGAAAATTCTGTTTTCGTCGTTAGTGCTGTCTGGTTGTAGAGCTAAATTGATTCAGCGAGTGTAATGTAAAATTATACATTATGTTGTTATACGTGCACAGAGAAAAATATAAATCGAAATTAAAATTTAACACATTATTTACAAAGAAATGCATATTAATTCATTTGTTATAAGTTTAGGAAATAATAAATACATTTTGTCTTATAGTATACAGAAAGGAATTGAGTATACCGGATAACACAAGATTAGTAGCCAAGGTGTTGTTTTAAGGTATTTCTTACGAGTAACTGTTAAAAGTAGTTGAGTTTGAAATTTTGAGAAATAAAAGATTTTAGCATCATGCATTCACTGCTTCAATATAAAAATGGTTTACCAAGCTGTATTACCATAATTAATTGTAAAAGTTTTAGACATTATATCCTCTCATTTTGCGGCTATTTTATAGCCTCACGTTTGCGGCGCTATTTTGCCTAGCCTCAACTTTCTTTATTTTTAATAAATATTCTATTTATTAAATAGAAGCCGTTATTTGCCCCTTATGTACATCTTAATTTTTGAGAATGGATTGAGTGGATACTAATACCGAGAGATCAAAAATTAGATAGATATGGAGATCGAGGTAATTTTTGCACGCCTTTTGAAAATAGTCTCTATAGTTGTACTGTTTACTTTTTTTTTGGGCACCATTTATTTTGGAATAAAAGAATCTAATTTCAGCTCAAAAATTGAAAAAATACTGAAGAGTTATTTAGTTGTTAAAATAAAATTAAATATGTTACAACCTGTGCGTCCTGAAAGAAAGAGCGGGTAGTTCAGTAAAAGGCTGCATTAACACAGAGAAAAGTATATTAACAAAATAAAAATTCTTGCAGGTATTATAATCTGAAAATTACATTAACTAAATAAAAACCCCTTAGGCTATGAGAGTGTACACATTTAAACTAGAGTTCTATGAATTACTGATAATAAGTGTAAAAAAAAACAAAAGGCCTTAAAAGACACGATCTAAAAGTTTGTAATACTGACTTCACGGACTACACGTGTTGACTTACTGCTTGGTTTTTCCTCATGGGTTTTCCATGAACAGCTTGGCCTCTCCTGGTGAGATTCTCATCCAGATATTGTCTCACCTGCCACTCTCCTGTTTTCATTTGGGTAGCTAATAACTTTTTGACCCGAAATGTGTTAGGATGAGCAGAATATTTTTTAGAATGGCCACTGCACTACGGCAAGATGGAAGGCTAAGCCCACTACGGCCTGACGAAGGAAAAAAACACTACTCTCTCGCTGAGAGAAAAAAAAACTGGTACTGCACTACGGCATGACGGAAGGATAAAGCCACTACGGCATGCTGGAGGAAAAAGCCGTTACTGCCTCTTAAAATTCCAGATGGCCGTTTATATATCTTTTGCCCCTTCTTCAAAGTGAAGTCTTTAAAACGTTTCACTTCCGGAACGCAGAATGAGACCGGAGTGTTAAACTCGCGACTTACACTTGATAGACAAGGACCAATGATGCCCGTCTTCTTTATAAATCAGACGCATTCAATGCAAATAAAATAAGTTAAGTCGGCAGCAAGCGTTACACACGGTTGAGTTACACTGCTCAAAGATTTAAACTCACTGCTTTAAGTTACACTGTTCAAAAAAAATTTAAACTTTTTTTGACAAAATATTGTAAATTCACATCTAAATATAGTATTAAAAATATTAATGAATTGATAGCAAAAATTCATCCGTTAATTATTTATTTTTTTTTATTAAATCGGCATATAGACGTAAAACTAAAATACAACCTTTTTTTCTTTATAACTTTTTTTTCGATATATTTTTAAAAAAAAATCCATTTTTCCCATTTTTGACAGGCAAGGCTTGTGACGTCATGACCTTATTTGGGTGTAATCCTAAACATAAAACATGCACTAACACATTTCGAAGTTAAATTTTCAAAAACTCATTTAGATCGTCTGGGGAAACCTCAGGACTATTATTACTTCTCTGCTTTAAGATCACAGTGTAAGAATCACGTAGGTGCCATGTTGATTATATCTCCAACATTGAACTCTCTATTAGAGATAACCTGAAAAGCTTTTGGGACTTTGTTGGCGCACAGCGAGGCACAAATGACCTTCCTCCTAGGATGTTTTATAATGATCAATCTGTGGACATGGGCATCGATCTGGCTAATCTTTTTGCCAGTTACTTCGGCTCTGTTTACTCTGATGAGTTACTTGATTATCCAGCCTTTACCCTCTACTAATATTCATAATATCTTCAAATTTAAGATTTCAATCTCTGAAATTTACGAGGGGCTCTCCAGATTGGATCACAGAAAGGGGTCTGGTCCTGATGGTTTATCTCCTGGATTACTAAAGGCATGTAGCTTCGTATTATCGCGACCATTATGCACGTTGTTTAACCGGTCATTAGAGTAGGGTTATTTTCCCGAGTATTGGAAGACCATATTTGTCACCCCGGTATTCAAGTCAGGGAACAGGGAACTGATATCGCAAACTATAGGCCAATAAGTATTTTGAGTACTGTTTCCTAAATTATTTGAAAACCTAGTAATTAAAGTATTGGCATCTAACTTGGGACCATCTATAATTGATGAACAGTTTGGTTTTCAGAGAGGCAAGTCTGCTGAATTGAACTTGAGAGTGGATCTGAGGTACATTCCATCTATACCGATTTCTCTAAGGCCTTTGATAGGGTCAACCATAGTGTTCTTCTTAAGAAGCTCAATAACCGTGGCATATCGGGTCCACTGTTGGGCTGGATTAGGAGTTATTTGTGTGGCAGAGTTCAGGTGGTTCGAGCCAATAATTTTAAGTCTGTCAACATTGCTGTGCCCTCGGAAGAGCCTCAAGGCTCCCATATGGGGCCTCTGCTGTTTAACCTATTCGTGAATGATGTGGCCGACTGCTTTCGGTCTTCCAGGTTCTTGCTCTTTGATGATGATTTGAAGTTGTATACGGCGGTTGGATCGATAGAGGATTGTGTGAGATTGCAGGGTGATTTGGATAGACTTAGTGACTGGTGTCAGCTAAACGGTATGGTTTTAAATACTTCTAAATGCTTCTCTATGTCTTTCTCGAGATCGCGCAATCCATTGTTTTATGATTACAGCATAAATGGGACTTTCCTCGTGTCCGTGGTTAATGTTAGGGATCTGGGGGTTAAGTTTGATTCGGTACTGAGTTTTATTCCTCATATAACCGAGGTAACATCTAGATCTCTGAGGATGCTTGGGTTTATTAGGCGTTGCTCATCAGAATTTTCATCGATTACCTCTATAAAAATGCTGTACTGCTTGTTGGTTAGGCCTCTCTTGGAATATTGCTCATGTGTGTGGAACCCAGCCATGCTAGGAGCTTGGAGCTTGTTCAGAGTAAATTTCTACGTCATATTATTTTTAAATTCTTTAGCAATGATTCTTTTAGTTATTCAAAACTGACATCTATATTAAACTTGAATACCCTGTCTCAGAGTTCAGCGCGATCTTGTAATGTTCTTTAAAATTTTAAATTTCATTGTAAATTGTCCAAAACTTTTATCTCAGATTAATTTGTATGCACCCTCTAGACATACTAGATCTACGACGTCCTTCTTCAAACCTTATCATAAGACAACCTACGGAGCTAATACCTTCATGACAAGATATGTGGGCATTGTAAAATAACTGCCCATCACTGGACTTGTTCTTCAGTTCCTTGTCTCTTTTTAAGAGGTAGATCGGGGTTCTTTTCTAAATTTCTTAGTTTTAGCCTCTAGTTTTAAGTAGTTTAAGTGTCATTTATAGACGTAAACTTTTATATTTTGTCTTTGAGGAAACGGGCCTGTCCCGTAAATAAATAAATAAATAAAAATAAATAAATAAATTAAGTTGGGAATGTTGAATCTTCGCCACAATGATTACTACTCAATATATATCACCACTACACCAAACACTTTATATTTGCACTCGACGCGCGTTTCGCTAACCATGTTAGCTTCATCAGGAGCGATGATTGACTACGAGTCAATCATCGCTCCTGATGAAGCTAACATCGCTCCTGATGAAACTAACATGGTTAGTAAAACGCGCGTCGAATGCAAAAATAAAGTGTTTGGTGTAGTGGTGATATATACTGAGTAAATAAATAAATAATCAAAAATTTTCCCATATGGTGCAAACTTTATGAATGGCACTGTATATTTTCCCACACCTAAAATTCGTACTTCTGAGATATCGACGATTAATGGTTCTACTAAACCCTACCTTTCATTAAATCCATTTAAACAATACTTTATTGCTGTATCTTAATCTAAGGCGGCTATACATATTGAAAGACGAATTATTGAATTTCAATAAATTCATTTGTTTTATGGCACCATTAGTATTGCATAATTTAAGCTGTTCTTTTGACAGTCGTGGGTCGGAATTTATGACTAAATTTATTCCTTCACAACATATTCTAATTAAAAATGTTATTGTTTTAATTTTAATTTAAATGGCTGTTTTTTACCGCGAGCATCAAATTTGTATGACGCAAGAGCGTTGTATGTTCAATGGTGTCTAGAGCGGGATTGACCCTTTGAAAAATATTCTTCTTTGTTAGAAAATTATTCAAAACAATAACATACAGTGACTCACAGCATAAATGATGCAGTCGCTATAAGAAAAGACTAAACTGGTCTCAGTGCCTCTTTATTTATTTGGAAAAAAACAACTTATTGAAATTAAATTAGTAAAGAGTCTTCTAAAAAAGTATCAATTACTTTTTGTCTTAGATATGCCTTACTTAATTAACACTAAATAATTAATCAAATCATATGCAATTTTAACGTCTCAGCTTAAATGATGCAAAATAACAACAGGGGTCAAAACTTATCGCATTTTGAAATTTACGAAGGCGGCGTTGCTTTGATTTCTTAGTGCAATTGTTTTTTGTTTAGTTTGACATTTTTTCATTCAATAAAACGTTTAAGAATGGGTCGTCGAACAACAATTTCTGAGAGAAATATAATTATTACTCATTACAGGAATGGATGCAGCCAAAGAGACATAGCCAAAATGGTAAATAAATGTCCGTCAACTGTTCAGCACATCATTGAACGTTACCGGAATGAAAATAGAGTCGAGAATAAGTCAAGGTTGGCTCCAAATAAGATCTTCAATGAACGTGAAGAAAGATGGATTTTAAGAGAGGTATCAAATAATCCAAAAAAAAAGGCACCAAAGTTGTGCGCCGAGGTGGAAAGACAGTTTAGAAAAAGGTGTAACCCCGAAAACAGTTCGACGGATCTTGCGAAATAATAATTTACATGGTCGAACTGCTAGAAATAAGCTTTTCATTAACCAAAGAAATAGACGCGTGAGATTGGAATTTACCAGAGAGCATATCAATAAAGACTTGAACTTCTGGAATTCAGTAATATTTGCTGATGAGACCAAAATATACTTATATGGATCCGATGGAAAAAAAAATCAGTGTGGAGAAAGCCTAACGAAGAATTAAAATCGAAAAAAATATGAAAGCTACGGTTAAAGCACGGTGGAGGTGGAGGTGATGTTATGGGGCTGTATGTCATCTGCAGGAATAGGTAACATGCATTTCGTCGAAGGGAATATGAACCAATATGTGTACTTGGATATACTAAGGCAGCATCTCGTCGCTAGTGCCCAAAAATTAGATATTGAAAACAAACTATCGGTTCTATCAGGACAATGATCCAAAGCACACGTCATTTCGAGTCCGCAGTTGGTTGCTTTATAACTGTCCAAATGTTATTAAAACACCAGCCCAGTCACCAGACTTAAATGTAATTGAAAATTTGTGGCTGATATTAAAAACTAAAGTAAATAGTGCGCCAATATCAAATAAAAACTGTATTAAAAGTAAAAATTACTGAAGCGTGGAACACTATTTCCCCGGAGTATACTAGAAAGTTAGTTGAATCAATGTCCAGAAGATTACAAGCCGTTATTGATATTGAGGTAGGCCCGACCAAATATTAGCAGGCTTATTTCAAATTCTACAGTTTGTTTTCTCTAATAATTTTGGTATATTGATTTTGCATCATTTAAGCTGTGACGTTAAAATCGCATATAATTTAATTAATTATTTATTGTTAATTAAGTAACGCATATTTAAGACAAAAATAATTCATACTTTTTTAGAAGACTCTTTACTAATTTAATTTCAATAAGTTGTTTTTTTCCAAATAAATAAAGAGGCACTGAGACCAATCTTTTCTTATAGCGACTGCATCATTTAAGCCGTGAGTCACTGTAAATGAAAATGATTTTATAGTAAGCGAAGAAGCAGAATAGAATTAGCTAGTGTTAAACTCGATCAAACAATCGCCATACAACAAATTGAGGGCAACTTAGGCATAGATCGCACAAGTATGATAAAGATGTTACATAAACATAGTTTCAGATCTTATAAATATCAAGTCCACCAACACTTGCAAGAGGACGGCTACCTACGTAGATTGGTCTTTACGAACTGGATCTTTCGGGGAACCAACAACACCCAAATTTAAAATTGTTTGTTTAATTTTCGAACAAGTCTAGTCTCATTATCATGGGATGTTTAACAAGAAAAATACTAGACATTGGTTAACGAAAAATCTTTATTGAGTCAGAAATGGTGCTTTCCAGGATACATTTGGAAATCACATTTGGCTTGGAGTTATAGAAAGCCGAATAATAGGTTCAATTTTTTTTCGGAGTACTTTAAATACTGAAGAATATCTAATTTTTTTTTGAAAACCAATATATATATATATATATATATATATATATATATATATATGTATATATATATATATATATATATATATATATATAT